>CM050163.1:204927980-205175480 GCA_027410445.1 Discoglossus pictus
TGATTTACCAATGCAATGATTACACTTTGAGCCAAAGGTCAGCCATTGGAGATGACCTCCCCTGAATGGTTTTAACAGGATTTTAAAGGACAACAAAAGTCTGTGCTCTGCACCATTAGATAGATATAGGGTAAAAAGGCATGTGTAAGAAGTTTTTTTTTGTTGTTTTTTTTAAATGATGCTAAATACCTGGGAGTTATGATTAGTTGAAGTCAGGCTATTTCAGTGTGTGGCCTCAGCTTGAATGAGTAACGAGCTCTGCACAGAGCAGAACGTAATAAATATTAATTAGAATTAAAAAAAAAACATTGGATGAGGCAGTGGCTGAGTCATTGCAACAGCTTCTTATATGCTAGCAGATAGTATAACAACCGAGCAGATGACACACAGCTGGTGTTGCTGTCTGTAGTGCAGCAAAGCCTGGGTTCAATTCAGACAGAGGGTGTTTTTTATTTACGGATTAAAAAATATATAGCTAAAGAGATGGCATGCACTCCAAGTGCAAGGCCACCAACTTACACAGCATAGTCACCTGATGGGTTAGACGAACGACAATAATACTGACCCATGTGGCTCTTTTTAGAGGAGAGTAATTTCTGAAAATAGATCAGTTCTAGCCAGTGTTTAGAAACTATATTAGGGATAGTAATGAAAGTGTGTGTAATGCTCCAGAGGGAAAGCATGCACACTTTAGAAACTATATGCACGGAATTCCGTACACGCTGCAGAGGGGGGGAAAGAGACAGAGGGGGAAGGGAGAAAAGAGACAGAAGGGGGACAGAGGGGGAAGGGAGAAAAGAGACAGAAGGGGGACAGAGGGGGAAGGGAGAAAAGAGACAGAAGGGGGACAGAGGGGGAAGGGAGAAAAGAGACAGAAGGGGGACAGAGGGGGGAGGAAAGAGACAGAAGGGGGACAGAGGGGGGAGGAAAGGGACAGAGGGGCGAGGAAAGGGACAGAGGGGCGAGGAAAGGGACAGAGGGGCGAGGAAAGGGACAGAGGGGCGAGGAAAGGGACAGAGGGGGGAGGAAAGGGACAGAGGGGGGAGGAAAGGGACAGAGGGGGGAGGAAAGGGACAGAGGGGGGAGGAAAGGGACAGAGGGGGGAGGAAAGGGACAGAGGGGGGAGGAAAGGGACAGAGGGGGGAGGAAAGGGACAGAGGGGGGAGGAAAGGGACAGAGGGGGGAGGAAAGGGACAGAGGGGGGAGGAAAGGGACAGAGGGGGGAGGAAAGGGACAGAGGGGGGAGGAAAGGGACAGAGGGGGGAGGAAAGGGACAGAGGGGGGAGGAAAGGGACAGAGGGGGGAGGAAAGGGACAGAGGGGGGAGGAAAGGGACAGAGGGGGGAGGAAAGGGACAGAGGGGGGAGGAAAGGGACAGAGGGGGGAGGAAAGGGACAGAGGGGGGAGGAAAGGGACAGAGGGGGGAGGAAAGGGACAGAGGGGGAGGAAAGAGACAGAGGGGTGGAAAGGGGGAGGAAAGACGGGCAAATAACTCGTCTATAATATTGCTTAATTATTTTAAAGATAAATAAATAAAACACAAAACCTACACTATAATGTATTTACTCAACACTTGTATGCAAACTCCGAACCTGCTCAGTATTCTAAGGTTATTGGTTTGTGTGCAGGTGGGTCAGTCCAAATGGCATACTCACTGCTTATCCAGAAATAAATATCCTTACATTCTGATCAGCTGAGAAACACTCAGAGAAAACAATGGATATTTTTCTTCAAAAATTATATATTTCTGTCACTAATAGTCTTAAATTCATATTTACTAGACTGAATTGTCATATGGTTTTCAGGTCATTCACTATGGTACGTAAGATATAGCATTTATTTAGCAATATCCAAGTTAACAAGCTAGCCAAGAGGATAGATGTATGCTTTTATCATATAAAATATAATCTACTAGGAAACTGCCCATAAAAAATGACGGAAAAAAAATGTGTAAGGCTGGCAATGCTGTTTGCCATACAATGTGAGGCTTTTGCTCCTCTGAGCACCTGTGTTGGTTTTATTTTTGCGTGCCTGGCATTGTTAGTGTAAGTGTTACTGTTTGGTGTTGTGTATTTTTTATGTTCCGCATGCCTGGCGTTGCAGAGCCTTATTTTCCTCCCGTTTCAGAATTTTTACGTTTTTCGTCCCCTATTTTTCCCCTCGTTCGACGAAAAACACAAAATATGGCTCTAACCAGTTTCCAACTTCACTCCCAAGCTTCCTGGATCTCCCCCTGTGCTGTGTGTGAGTGTGTCATTATTATAATTTTTTTAATTATTTTGGTTGTTTTTCTGAATTACGCGCTTGAACCAACTGCGTGCCTCAACTGAGCTCCTTTTGTGCGCTCATTGCAAGCTAAATCTTGCAAAGCTCGCAGTGCAATGAGTGCCTTCGGCGCTCATTGCAGCCTAAGTTGTGTGTCCATCAACGGCTCGCCTCGCAAGGCGAGGGACGCAAAAGCGTGACCAACATTGCAAAACGTTAACAACTATATATGTAATAAATGAGGGACCTACCGCTATATGGGTTACATTTCCTATCCATATTGCATTTGTCTATACAGATGTTTATAGATAGGTCTATTCATGTATAGTGATGGTTTAGAGATAGAGTAAAAAAATGATCATTTTAAAACACAATGGGAACTTTGTTCCCTCAACATCAAGAATGTTTAAGGTTTTTCTTAAAGAGCATGAAAAACTGGCCAATAAAAGTAATTGTAAACTTATTCAGAATAGTTTGTGCCACACTATTATGCAAATGTGTGGCTCACCAACAATAATTAGCAGCTTGGATGTACTAATTACATAATGTTATTGCAAACACATAATCCAACTTAACCTACCACAAGTGTTTTTATGCAAGTAGATCCCCTCACACATATTTATCAAGCACAATGAGCATCAAGACAGCATGTTGCGCCATATTTTACCATAATAATGAATCACAAACAATGTTTAAAATACCTATTCCACTTTATATTGTCAGTTTTCCATGCGCTTTAGGAAGAAACAAACTTGTAATTGGGAAACCACTTTCTCTGTAAGCCCCTATATTCTGGTGCACAGCAATTTTGAGGACTTCTATATCCCTTACACCATGGACTGCTTTAAATATTGCATCCCTAAAAGCAATACCCAGTTTTTACTGCACACACAGACTATATGGACATGTGTGTGTGCATAACTGGAGGAAATAAATGTGCAATTCACATGGACGGGGGAATGAACAAAGCAATCAAAAGTTGGGGAAAATGTCAACAAGTAAATAATATATAATAATATATAATACTTTGAGACATGATGATAATTTAATTTGATCTGCTTAAAGGCATTGTAATTTGAACGGTATTGCACATTTTAAAACCATATTTTTATGCTTTAAGAAGAGTATATACTGAAATATGCTCTCAATATCATATCTTTATTATTGGCATTAATTATGTATTCTGGCTCTTGTAGAAAAACAAATTAAACTCAATCAACAGACATCGACAGAGGTAGCGATTGAGTAAATGTATTCTTTAGAAATATAATTTTGATCTATAAATGAACTTGTATTTCAGATTTCTGCCATTGGCTTGGTTATCCTCTGTGATTAAACAAGATCAACTGAACGCTGTTCGACACACAGGCTTCATGGAGCACATATCTGTTAGCTCCGACTATAATGCGTCTAACAGTACTCAGCTCCTTAGAAAGTGGTTGCTTTCCAGGATGAGGAACAGTCACTGCCGACTGTCGCAATCTGAGGGAATACAAGCTAGGTTTCCCTTATCGCACCTTGTTTGTGCATGTGCTGACAATGGTCAATTTACATATGAAGTATTACATTCTTAACTGAGAAAGGGCACAGAACCTTTAGACTGCAAGACAGACAGGCGCTTTCTGTTAGCTATACAATGTAAGTAATGGTGACTGAAAGAAATAGTTCATCACAAAATGGAGGCACTAAATGACACACATTTGTATGAAGAGAAGAATGAAGCTACTTACCAGCCTCGTCCGTTTCATTAGAGATGATGTTGTACAGCGTGTCCAGAGCATAGCCAATTATTTCAGAATCGGAACTGAAAGATAAACACAAACTCAATCTAGAGTAAGCTCACTTACAACATCAGTTATTATCATCATCATCTCTGCCTTTCTCTGCTAAGAGATCATTGCTTATATAATATATATATATATATATATATATATATATATATATATATATATATATATATATACACCCTTCTATATCCATTAAGGCCATTGGAACCAAGTGCAGCTAAACCATCAGGAAGTGACGCGACTTGTACCGAAAATGCATCACTATTTTCTGGAGAATTCATGTTTGTGGTAAAACATCATGCTTAAATCAAATATATCTGGGATGGTATCAGAGAAGGAATCATTGCTAGAAAGGTTTATAAAGCCAATTCAAAAACATATGAAGTTAATTGGTTATTAATTTAGAAAGTTGCCAATCTATGTACCCAGGACCATACTCTTTTAAAATGCATTGTGTACTTCAGTTTATGTAATACTGAATGTGAGACTGTTTTTTGTTTGTTTGTTTTATTTATTGTATTGGTTGTTTTATCTTATGTTTTTGACGTATTAAACAGTTTATTTGCATGGACATTTGTGATTTTTACCTGTCAGCATTTCTAATCCACCTACCAAGCACATACTCAGCGTACTCAGTCTATTTATTCAGCGACATGCTAAGTCTTTTCAACTCCACATGGCTTTACACTGAAAACAATACATACTGTGTCCAAGGCCAATGATACCCTCATTAGCAAGAGATGTCAGACTGATTGACAGACAAAAAAAAAAACGCAAACTTAAAATAAGATTACAGTAAGAAAATACATGTTTCTAAACAATTGTTAACATCTATAGTTTTAAATTATTAATTATACCATATTTATAAACCTTTGCTTGTTATAAATGTGCACATGGCTCCTTTGTTTATAATGCTCAATATTCCTATGCACACATGTACTATTCCTTTCTATTTCCCTGCACGCCAAAAATGTTCTGTTAAGACACAAGTCTCCAATCATATGAATTCTGTAAATTCAATAAAAAAAATGTGTGATAGGTTAATCCATCATCACTCCCACCTCTCAGGCCCTCTGTCTTGGGCTTCTATTGGACTCTGCCCTCTCTTTCATCTACTTCTATCTTTGCCTTCATCTCAAAATACTCTCCAAACAGCCCTCTCCGCTCTGCTAATGACCCTCTTTCCTCCTCTCTTATCGCTTCCTCTCACTCAAGACTTAACTCAAGCTGCACCTACTCTGTGGAACTCTTTGCCTCGCTCCGATAGATTATCTCACAGACCCAAAACCTTCAAAAACTCCCTTAAAACAGAATATAGCGATACTCCTGTTAATACAGGATATACTGATAATCATAGGATAGTGCAGCAATGTGAAAAAATGTGTGCTGCACTATCCTATGATTATCAGTATATCCTGTATTAACAGGAGTATCAGTATATTCTGATTTATGAGGATTTTGTAGCACAGTTTATGGTATGAATACAGAATACAACAATATTTAACAATTCATACTCAATATGATTGGAGTATCTATACGTTATGTCCATACATTTTAATCGGCGTAGTTTCCGGATCAATAGTATCCAATAAAGTTTTTTTCTCTTTTTACACAATCTTTTTTGATACATTAAGGGGATGTAAAGCACCCAGGATACTACCAATATAGATCATTATTTTTCTTTATTATAATTTAGTACAAAGTAAAGTTATAAGCAAGTGCCTTCCTCACTCAAACATATCTTCATTTCTGCTGCTGTTTTAGCAAATTCGTACTCACGCTGTCAGAATACATACAAATATGTACTTACATATATTTACACACACACACACACACACTTTCTAAGACACCCATTTAATATTTTTTTACTTCACTTTAAATCACTACCCCTCTCTGGGACTGCCGGCCTATTATATGGGCTGGTATATACCACAATTCAACCTTTTCTTATATCAGTCCCACCTGTATATGTATATTTACCCCTTATCTTTATGAGCTTCAGTGAGAAGCATTTTATTGAGTGTCTCTAATTTAGAGAGCAATATTGTCTTAATCTCACATACTTCAGCGTGTTAAAACCATACTTCACTATGTCTCAACATATGCACTTTTTTTTGTAGTTTCCTAAACTGTTTAAGATGTCCGTGGACTGTGTAAGAATTGAAGATACAGACATTAACTTATTGGAGGAATTATCAATCCACACATAAAATTAGATGTCATCATACAAATATTATCCAGGCTTCTCCAACATTTCTGTTTTTAAGTATAAGCACCATTCTCTTTGACCTATAGCTCTATTTTTAGGGTTTCATTTGTGTTTCTCTTACCCTGTGCTATGTTGTAAAAATACAGACAGAAAATAGCATACATACAGCAAAGGAAATGTTTGCTCTTGCAACCAAAAACACATCTGGGTGGTGGCACAACTTCTCAGCGC
This sequence comes from Discoglossus pictus, assembly GCA_027410445.1. NCBI lineage: Eukaryota > Metazoa > Chordata > Amphibia > Anura > Alytidae > Discoglossus > Discoglossus pictus. The sequence goes on from CM050163.1 coordinate 204,934,472, forward strand.
TTTATACATGTGTGCCGACGCATGCTCATGCCCGTTATTTGAGCGATCCCGACATCTTGGCGCAGGACCCAACGCAGGACCTCGGGTAAGGTGGGCTTAGGGGTGTTTGCTTAGGGGTAGGATTAGGGTAGGGGTGTAATGGTTAGGGTAGGGGTGTAAGGGATATTATTAGGGTAGCATATAGACAGTGCGGGGGCATATAGGAATAGTATACCCTAGAACTAACATTACTTACACAGGCACGGTACCTCACCTTCTGGTACCTCCTGTTTATTAATGCTCAGACAGGCTAAAGTTCCCATGCTTTATCTTGGGTCCATAAAGTTATTTGCTACTAAGTGTCAAAAGTCCACCGATTCACATGGCAAAATGTTAGCTAAAAAGCATAACCCCTTTGCTGCCATTATTTGCTTGCTCTTTACCCAATCTCATTGTCAACATCTGCTTATGTAAACTCTGAATACACAATAGAGTCAGGAAATAAAATAACAGTTTCTGGATTTTCAAATGTGAGTAATCAAAGTACTTTGGGCTACCATTCTTACTTACCGGTCAGTCTGTAAGACATTCAAAAGATGGTCCATGGCTTGAGTGCCCACCTCCAGGCGATATTTCTGCAAACAACATAAAAAAAGAAAACCTTTATGTTGAATACCTGTCAAACAAGAACTATGACAACTGATTGACTTGTGGAATAAAAAAAAAATGCTGCATATAGGTTACATATTGTTTCCCTTTATATGAAGGCTTCACAAACATGGTGGTATCTGTATTACAAGTTAAAAATGTGATGCTTAAGATATTTTATGGGATTTACATCTAGCAAATCCAATAGTTTTATCTCCCAGCTCTTATCTATGTAGCCATGCAACTAGAAGTCCACAAGTCACAATTAGAAGATAATATGAGAAAATAAATGTTTGAAGAATAATACTTTGTAGTGATCTATTCCCAGCAACCAAAACAGAGGGATAAGTTTATATGTATCTGACCATAAATGGGTGTTTGTTTGTTTTTCCCATAGTTGCTTATCTACTAAGGACAGAAACTTGGTAATAACCTGATATTGGCAGCCATTTATTCCAGTAGGGAGCAGTTAAAGGCATATTGGGGCTATGAATGCATCTGATAGAGGGGAATTAGTAGTGTATGATTACAATTATTTTCATGCACTATGTTTTTTTAGCATTGCATTAAAAATAAATAAAAAACTGTTGCAGGTGATGTTTACACCCTCAGAATTGAGCTAGCCTTCTCAGGGTACAATTTTCTCAAAGTGTACCCTGTCCATGTGAGCATGCCCAGCTTAACAGTCAATCAGCAATGCTGTATGCAGCCAGCATAGATGACTACTACACTGGGTCCTTGAAAGGACCATAAATTGATATTCAAGTAAAAATGCTTGAACAGTTGCACATTTAATTGATACATTCTGACAAATTATAATTGTACTGAAACCAAACATTTCAGCTTCTTCTTCCTATTTTTAATCTGTCTTTTAGATGATGGGGCAATTCACTGGGGCTGGGGGAGGTGATTGGGCAATTCACTGGGGCTGGGGGAGGTGATGGGGCAATTCACTGGGGCTGGGGGAGGTGATGGGGCAATTCACTGGGGCTGGGGGAGGTGATGGGGCAATTCACTGGGGCTGGGGGAGGTGATGGGGCAATTCACTGGGGCTGGGGGAGGTGATGGGGCAATTCACTGGGGCTGGGGGAGGTGATGGGGCAATTCACTGGGGCTGGGGGAGGTGATGCGGTAAATCACTGGGGCTGGGGGAAGTATCACCTGGGATGTAGATAAAACAATCAGTGACTGAAGGGACCTTGTTCTTTTTATTACAAAAATCTAAAGGAAAGCTGCAGCTCAATTCACAGACCAAAAATATATAATTTATTATGTATGCTAATTTTCCCAGGGAGTTTCAGGGGATGTCAACATTGATAGAAAACGGTTTGCATGAAAAAATACAAAATATACATTTAAACAGTTACCCTGAAGTTTGCTGAATTTCTTGCATTTGCAAACATTTTTTTATACACTACTAATTCTCCTCTATCAGATGCATTAATAGCCCAGCTTACTTGCATATACCTTCAAGCACTAAAAAGCAAGTAGGGGAACAATGCACACTATACATTTATTTGAAGATTGCATTGAAGGGATTATGGTCACACCAACAACAAGTTGGTTTTATCGTAAACAGCTTTAAAAAAAAAAAAAAACATTGTATCAGGCTCTTTTTTTCTACAGTAAATCATTTATGATATATTGACCATTAATTTGTGCAGCTCCTGTAAGCTAATGTGCTTGATAAGGAGGGATTTAACTTCACCGTTTTTATGCAACAGAGACATACAGACTGCAATACTGATTAGCACATGAAAGCAGCTAAATAATATTAGTATGTATGAGCTGCCCATTTCCATATTGAGTTCAAAAATCCTGACTATAAGAAGGAATTATTTGCTTCAGAAAAGAAGGTTGATACAAATTATAGCCAGTTGTTTAATGCTTTTTTTTTTACGAAAACAACTTGATTTTAGGGTGAGAGAGTCACCAATACCAAGCAAGTTTGCAGTAAATTAAATATAATGCTAATATTATATCAAAATTGTTATACATAAAAAAAAAGAAGAAAAAGAGTCAATTAGTGAGTATATATATATATATATATATATATATATGTGAATATTTATATTTCCTATTTACTAAACAATCATGTTGCGTTTGGATAGTGTAAAAGGTATTCAACATGAGTCCAGTATGCATTCCAAGTACGGTAATTCATATTTTGTTTTACTAGGTAAAAAAAACTTAAATAATTCTAGTTGTTGAAAAATGCGAGTTTGTGTAAACCCAACCACTTAGTTTGTTAAAGTTATTACAAGGGACACTGACAAAAAGCATGATTATATATACAAATAGGAATTATATACCAATGAACTGAAGGAGAAAATAGACCAGATATTCCATTTTAAAGATATGCAAATTAATTTATATTTTGCTTTCTGGTTCTGGTAGAACTAAAACAAGCTCCGATGGAGTGAAATGTAGTGTTGTTTATCCTGCCTGGGAGATGAAGACTACAGTGCATTATTATCCTTTTAGTAGGATTCTCTGTTCCTGCCCCATGCATATGTTACATATGCATTAATCTATTCAGCCACCAGTATCTTTACATAGTGATAACTAAAAGTAGCACCTTACGCAGTGACTATTCCTCTCATGTATGCTTATTGTTCCTTAAGCATACAACACATAATATTACAGTATATGATGGGATAGATCTTCTATGCAGGACACCAACCTTTGATAAGGACTTGAGAGCTCGCACAGCATCTCTACGGTCATCGAGTAAGGTAGATGAAGCAACTCTGTCACACAGCTTTTGGATCTAAAGAAGAAGAAAAGAAAAAAAATCATGAGAAAAACCTTCACAGGAACTTATCACACACACACAAAATTATCTGAAAAGATTGCACACCTGAAGGATAAGTGCAAGAGATTTCTAGACACTACTTAAATGACTATTCAGAATGCTCATAACTTAGTTTCTGACTCTCAGACTGCAAAGGTGTGAATACTCCTAAAATCTTAAAGAAATACAGTTGATAATTTGAAATACAAAAATAAGTTCAAAATACATTTTAAAATCTTTCCTCCTCAGTCACCCATTTATAGGCTCTCAGTGGAATTGCTTATTTAATGAAGAGGTGCATGACACTACATATTAAATGAGGTATATCAGGTTCCAGTTGCTGTCAAATAATCATTATATTATTGACCATAATATGACAACAGCACTAAGCATAATTATATTATATTATATAAAAGCAGATTCTAAAAAAGACATCCAATACCACCACCAGCAGCATTATCATTGAGTCCCTCCTTTTGATTGAGGTGTCTCTTATCTCTTTAGCTGTAAGATTACTGCCAAAAGTAACGATTACCTGATCACTACCTCTAGACAATTTCATACAATATTTGGGAATGAAACGTTACCTCACGATCTTGAGAAAATAAAAAGATATGAGCATCTTTATTTTAAACAAACACCACATTTCTAAATTTATTGCACCATTTTTTTTCTTTTTATGAAGCTTCAACAACAACCTTCAAATATGACACTTGAATCTTTCAGAAATCTCCAAATCCTTAAAGAGATATGGAAGGTCCCCTGTATTTAATAATAAAATAAACTGCACAAGTGTTGCATATCAAAACGGTTGGTACATTTATATGAAATTTAGGAGCCTGACAATTTTATGAAGAGGCAATTTATATAAATAAATGTAAGATAATGAAAAGGTTAGGAGCCAGCAGTAAAATGCCAGGAGCAGTGGCTCCCTAAATCCTGGGATTTTTTTAACCCTTTCTTAAAGGATCACAAACTGTGCATTGCACAGATCTGATACATCGCTGGGCCTCTACAACAGCTGCGTGTGGTATGTAAGATTAAGGAATTTGGCAGTTCTCTGATAACTTTCTTAGAATAAAGCCATGAAGCAAGGTTTAATAAGATCTGTTGTGCACGATTAACACAGAGTTCAGCAGTTGTCTATCAGGGCCGTATTCTACATACAACATGTACAACTGAACTCCATCTTACCGAAAGATGTCCACATATATAGCATTACATTTCACAATACATAGTTATAGAAAACTTTAGGAACCATACAATATTGTAAGGGAACACATTTTTTTTTAGAAAAGTGGAGTATAATTACTAAAAATGGTAAAAAGGTATATGGAAGTTTCCCTTTTGAAACTTTCTCTAATCAAACACATACTGCTTATATGAGAAACATGCATTACATTGAGTCACTATATACCACACAGATTTGTTTTATTGGTACCTACCAATAGAAACATTGCATTTGGGTACATTTTGTAACTCTATACTATACTTCCAGTCCCTTCTGGATAACAACCTTGTTGTGCTGAAGGGGCTTGTGTACCAAGATGGGCAGGTTATAGCTGAGAGGTCAGCTATATCATAGTCCACTGAAGAAGGAACTGGCAACCCACTCCAGTATCTTTGCCAGAAAACCTTATGGATTACCATAACCAGACACAAGATGTGCCTGATGTGCTGCGGTCCATAGGGTCACAACACAACAATAACAACCTTCCCAAAGTAGCAGCATAGTGTGGAGATACACAGCAGTTGCACCATTCAAGGGAGGAGAGAGAAGTGTGTGATGGGGAAAAAAATGACTAATAATGTCACGATGCTTTGCTGCAGGGACTGATTTCCCATACTGCTAAAATATTGTAGCTGCCTCTGTTTCGCTACAATGAATTATTAAATTTATGCTATTCCTTCTCAAAATCAACTGACAGAAAAATAAAGAAATTATGCATGCTATAGGGTAAAGTTTATTTATTAGTGTTTTTTTTTGCGATTTTTACACGCAAATAAATGTTTGCATAAACTATTGATTGTCCTCTATCAGATGCAGTCACAATCCATAAAACGTATATATCCCTTTAAAGATACTACTCCACTTACTACTATAAATTTAGCAATATGAACATGACCGCTATAATTTTTCAAAGCCACACCATGTCCAGACTAAATTTTTCAATCACAAATTATCCCTCAATCACAGTTTCTACAGATCCAGATAATTTAGCTTGCAATGATGTCACATAAACAGATCACGGACAGGAAATTTGGTCATAGCCATAACAAAACTTTTCTTTAAAATGATATGCAATTAGGAGACTTAACAGAATAAACTAAATGACACGATTGGTTGTCTTCTTCCTGGTCATGTAATGATCTTTGGCTTGTTTTACAGAAGCAGTGGCATATAAAATTGTAATACGCATCACCCAGTGCTGCAGACATGCTAGTGGTTGACAAGTATTTGAAGCTTAGGGGCCAGACATGCTTTTTGAGGGACCAGGGAAGGAAATTTGGGCATAATGCCTAAAAGTCAAGAGCCAAAACTAAAATTATAGTGGTGCTTCGGCTGGCGATTTGTCAAACCCTGGGGTAAACTAAACAGAACTGAGTACTGATCTATTATGGAACCACAGGTAAAAAAGAAACAACCAAACCACTTACAAGACCATTTGCAAGGCCATCTGTAAGTAAAGGCTTAAAGGCAGACATAACATTTCTTTAATCTAATATGTGACAGAGAGAAGATGGGAAAAATGTTGAGGAGACCCTCGTTTGGAAACAGATCCACATGAATCCTTGCTTCCCTGTAATATATTTTCACTAAAACATAATGACAGGAAAATGATTCTATGTGGAGGCAAATTAGATCCTACTTTATATATACATATTTGACCACAACTATGTGATACTAGCTGCTTGCCCGTCAAAAATGCTGGGAATAAAATGCTAAGGCTGGGAATGCTGTACCTTCGGCGCTCATTACAAGCCTCTCCCCCTGTGTAGTTTATAGGCCTGGCGCTTGAGTGTTACGGCCTTGTGTTAAATGTTAGCGGTTACTGGCTTTCGGTAAGTGTTACTGCTCAGGGCTACTTTTTACGTCCTTCAGGCTACTTTTACGTCCGTCGGGCTACTTTTACCTAATTGGGCCTCGTTTTCGTTGTTTTACGTTTTTTCAGCAGCCATTTTTTCTCTCGCTTAGGCGATTTTCGATTGTGCAAAAACGGCAAATATGCATCGAATTAACTCACAGCCTGATTCGCAGGTTCCCTGCATCTCCCACTGTGGTGTGTATGTGTAAGTTAATTTGAGGCATATTTGTTGTTTTTTTCACGTATTTTCAGTTTTGTGGTTCGGCTGTTAAAGTCATAATTTTGCGAGGCGCACAGTGCATGTATGGGTTTCGGTTCTGAGTCGTCGGGTCGTAAGTCCTACGTGCCTCAGCTGCTTGCCTCACTAAGTCCTGCAAGGCTTGCAGTGCAATGAGCGCCATTGGCGCTCATTACAGCCTAAGTGCTGCATGGTCAACGGCTTGCCTCGCAAGGTTAGCAGTTGCGGCCCTCGCAAAGTGTGACCAACATTGTTAAGCGTTCCCCATACTGACAACTAATTATATATATATATATATATATATATATATTACTGCCTAAGCTACACTTAATGCGGCATGTCATTAGTGAAGAATACAAAATGTGGAGCTTTTACTAACCAGCAAAGAAAGACTGAACAAGCACAAAATGGTAGGTAGTATTCCCACAAACACAACATGGAATAAATAAAATATCACCAAATCTTAATCAAGCACTTCAGATATTTATTCCTACTAAAAATTCCTTCAAAAATAAAGTGATTTCAATGGATTACTAGTAACTAGGAGGCAGAGGTAGGATCCATATCTACTCACATAACATCAGTAAAACTGTAACAATCTCTTTCCCTGATAATTTCGACTCCTATAGTACATGGTTCATATAATAAAGTAAGAAACCTTTTTAGGGACTACAGTGAAACATAATGTGGGCACTGCAAATCAGGGATTGCAAAAATGAAGTTAACTAGGCTTGTGTGGATTAGATATGGGCCACTGTAATGGTTCAGCCTTTTTGTGGCAGCTGCAGAAAACTGGGCTCCACAGTAGGATTTAGTTTGGAAAAGATGAGCGAAAATTCAACCGAAAGATCATTCTAAAAAAAAAAAAAAATGGAAGATTTCCTTTTATTGATAATTACTGGAAGGCTATCAAAGAGAGTTTTAAGATGCCTGGTAATTTTAGGAATCTCAAATTATACAACTATTTTTAGTCACTAAACACTGTAAAATTGCAGTGACAAACAAAACAAAACTACTATAACACAGAAATATATACAGCCTACAAATATTTTAGGATATTATTCCTTTAGGGTGCACAACCACACTGCATTGAGCAGTCATAAATGCATCAAGGTTATGCTACATCATTTTAAGGACCTGCTTCTCTCCATACTCATAAAATTATTAGAAAAGCAGAAAGTCACATATATTTGGCCCAAATAATATTTTCACTGTACTGCAATAGAGAGTATTAGAGGTGTGTGTGTATACTTTCTTTTATTTTTACAAACTACTAACAATGAAAAATAACACCAATTATGGCATGAAATAAAATAAAGTACTATGGTTAGTTAGAAGCCAGGAAAATATTTTTTAGGAGCCAGGGTATGGATAATATTTAGAAATATATTTATAATGACTAAAGCATGAATGCATACATAAGTGGTCTCCAGTAAATCTTGGCTTCTAGAGTCTGTGTCTAACTTGCACAGAGACTCCTAATTGTACAGAGAGAGTAGCATACTTATTTGATTTCACATTTAAGGGAGAAAGTGGGAACAGGGGATGCCAATATCCTTTCCCCTAGAAGAGCTACTATCGCTCCTTGCCCAATGAGGCCCTAAAGCCTTGGTCCTCAAACCCTCCCCAGCTAACATCATCTGGGCAGGTAGAATCAGTCCTGGTCTGCATAGAGCAGTCTCCCCACACCTGGGCACTGGGGATGGAAATGCAAGTTGGGAAATGTTTTATGTCAATGAGTTTAGGTTCCCTATTGTTTTATCATGCATAAAAAGTGTATACGTTTAATAAAGATACAGCCCCTCGGGAGAAAACAAGTATGGGAAGGATCATTCTTTATTGGTCTTTGTGCCTTCTATCCGATGATCAATGTGGAGTGCATGTGTTGAATACCCTCCATGGATCCAGAGCCACAGTCTAGCGGGTGGCATTTCATAAGCATTGCTGATACAGCTGGCTGTGCTCTGTGATAGGTACAGTTACCCAAATGCTGGTAAAGCATTTAGACTATGATAGACTAACTTCCTAAAAAGTAGGTGCCATGTCAATACAATCTGGTCACCTCTGCTCTAGATATGACCGTTTTCCAAAGAGTTACTGCCATAATTGCAAATGAGAATCTCCGACAGGAATAGTCTTCCAAGGTCACCTGTCAATATGTACTAACTCACCCCCTTTCATTGATTTGATGCTGCGCTTATATCACACAGATTCATGAGACTCTGTAAAGACCTGGAAGCTGATAACTGAAAGCTGCAGTGTCTATTTAGCATAGAGAAGACTGCCACAACCGCCTCAGCGAACACTTTCCACCCCATCCAAAGCTTAGTGAATCTACCCCATGATATTTACACTAGACTCTCAGTTAACCAGAACAACATATGAATACTGTACTTTAAATACAAATTTACAGGGCTCAACAAATGGCAGAAGCCAGGTTGTCGTGCCACAAAATGCTTACAGGCCCCTAGATTTCATCCACTGTACGTCCCTGACACTTAATGTAACCTGGAAGCAGACAGGCATGAGTGACTGAGCCAGTGCAGTGTTGGGGTTACATTCTCCGGGTTCAGCACCGCACCCTGCAGCCGAATGTACTTGTGTGTAAGTGAGGAGTGAAAGCTGCTGCTGCTAGAACAGCCCTCACTGACAAATATACTTAGCAGAGCATCCTATGTGCAGCTAATCTAGGTCTCCTATTTGTAACTCTCAAGCAACCTGGAACTACATTTATCAGGCATCTACCAATCTCCATGGGTGCCGGACGTATATATCAGGGCTTAACAAATACTTGGCACCAGGTAGCCACAACAACTGAATATCACACACTGACGGATAGGTGTTAGTCAGCAGCTTGGGTATGCACAATCCACGGGCAGAGGGTTGCAGTCTCTCACTAGTTACCTATAGTTTCACTGTGTGCAGTCCATATTCAACTCCTATTGTGCAGGGCCAGATAAAAAGCTCCTGATTGGTTGTGTCTGATTCTGCACAGGAGAAGATGAGCGTGAGGCTACATTCACACTGTAAGCCCACCAATGTATCATTGTCATGCCTCACAGCATTCAGTACTACAGAAGACACCAGAATATTGAACTGAATTATCCTGTGTACTTGGGCAGACGTCTATTTGAGTACATACGTGTGAGTGTGAATGTGAATCACAACATGTGAACAAAATGTGATTCAGTGGATTTAAAAGAACAAAAAGTGTCAAGACCTGGCTCCTAAATCTGTAATATATTGGGGTAGATCAGGAGTGGACAAATGTATAATAAACTAAGGCAGTAATTTGCAACTAGTCTCTTACTTGTAGTCCAATAGAGAGCATTACTGTTTGTGAGAAAGAAGTCTCAGCAATAGAAAGCAGCTACCCTTGTGGGTGTGCTGATAGAGGGAGAAATGTGTATAATCTGTGGTGTCCTCTAGAACTTCCATCATTTGGCCACTGTATATGCAGTGCTATAATTAAAGGAAAACAGACAGATGGAGATCTGGTGTCAAATTGTGATACTAAAAACAGATCACTTCATCTATTAAAAAAGCTCAAATGCATTTGCTTGTGTTTATTAACATTAACGTGTTTTGTATTTCTGAGATGGATAAAACCGCACGTTTACTGTATTTGTGAAAGAGATATTAGCTCCATTTTTTTTTATTTGTTAAAACCCTGCTTTCATTTATCTCTGTGTATTATTGTAATACAATGTTTTCATTGTATTATGTTTTATACAGTAAGGCCCTAAAGGCAAAGCTAAATATTATTTCATCTGAGCAGGAATAGTTGCAAAGAAACAGTCGCGTGTCTTGACCCTTTAAACAAGAAATGCTTTGGATGATACAATTAACTCCTTGCATAGTTACAAACTTATTGTAATTCAGGCTTTTCTGGCAGAAAACAGGTTAAAATAGCAGATTCCTATCATTTTTGGCCTCTATCCAGCATGCTGAATTCTTCCCTCAGACTGTGTAAATAAATAGATGCGATCACTATTCTAGTGGTGCGGGTGACTGTATCCATACTATCCTATGCCATCCTATACCATGCCACACTATGCCATCCTATAGCATACCACACTATGCCATGCCACACCATACTACGCCATGCCACACTATACCATGCAACTACTATTCCATGCCACACCATACCACACTATACCATGCAACTACTATTCCATGCCACACCATATCACACTATACCATGCAACTACTATTCCATGCCACACTATACCATGCAACTACTATTCCATGCCACACCATGCAACTACTATTCCATGCCACACCATGCAACTACTATTCCATGCAACTACTATTCCATGCAACTACTATTCCATGCCACACTATTCCATGCCACACTATACCATGCCACACTATACCATGCCACACTATACCATGCCACACTATACCATGCCACACTATACCATGCCACACTATACCATGCCACACTATACCATGCCACACTATACCATGCCACACTATACCATGCCACTACTATTCCATGCCACTACTATTCCATGCCACACCATACCACTACTATTCCATGCCACTGCTATTCCATGCCACTGCTATTCCATGCCACTGCTATTCCATGCCACTGCTATTCCATGCCACTGCTATTCCATGCCACTACTATTCCATGCCACTACTATTCCATGCCACACTATACTATACAATGAAGGGTTAAGGATATATTGCATTACCTCAAATACTGATGATGAAATTATAAAACAGACAAAATCTAAAATGCATTTTAGAGACACCTATGTAGTTGTTATTATACACAAGTAACATATTATTATTACCAAGACATATCATGTGTCCCTTTATTGGTAAAAGTGCCACCTACCTAATCAGTAATCCACCAATAACAATAAGCATGTGTCCATATTACTGCTTCAACACAAAAATATCAGATTGTGCTTCCTTAACATATGGCGGGTTATCTCATCTATTGTTATACATTATATAAAACATGTAAGGTTACAGATTACAGCAGCTGATCGTCATTCCTGTCATTGCTGGGCCTCATCCAGAATTACACAAGACAACTGGACAATATGCATGTAATCACTGATATAGTGTTCAATGCACAAATAACACAAGAAATGATGGGGAATATAATGGTGCAAGTAAGATTATACCAGTCTGAATATACATTTTATAGATATTAATGCCTTTGTTATTAAGAACATACCATTTGCAATATCCTGCCAAGTGTTTCTGTATTACTGATAGTACAAGCTATCTCCACTTCTGGATCTCTACCTTGATGTGGTGAAGGGGCTTCTGTACCTCAATGAAGCTGTGAGCAACCATGTAGGGTCACCCAATATGGGCTGGTCATAGCAGAGAGGTCAGACAAATTGATATCTTTGTCAATAAAACCTTATGGATAAGCACAACCATAGCTACAGACAAATGTGCCTGGCATGCTGCGGTCCATAGGGTCACAGCAAGTCGTACACGACTGAACAACAACAACCACCTATCTAGCCAGTAAGCAGGTTATAACAGTAAATATGCTATATACATACATAAATATGCAACACAAAGATACCTAAGTGTAACTCCCTGACATATGGCAGCATTAGCACAATGCCAGGTATATTACATCAAATGAGAACAAAGCATTGTCCTATCCATCAATCTCTAGAGCAGGGAGGTCACAGCATGACCCCTGACCCCCTGGGTATAATTATCATTATTTATGTCATTGTATTATAGCATGTATATGCAAACCCATAACTGTATGGATCCTGGGCCTGTGCTTTATAATCCTAAAGGCATTTGTATATGTGTAGTTATAGCCCTGGCCTCAGCACACCCTGTCCTGTATGGCAGTCACTGTACAATGTATCTATATACACAGGGGTGGTGCAGACATAGGCCAGTGAGGGATATCATGGGTGCAGCTCTCTGGGGTCCATACTAGCAGCACACTCACAGTGTCGGCCCCGGAGGGCTGTGCTCCGCTGTTCTGCTGTCCTCCCATCACCCCTCTTAGGAAGTTCATGTCTGCGCCTCTGCACCCAGTTATGAGTCTGTGTCCCCGGTCAGTCAGTGCAGGCCGCAGGAGGTGACCCGGAGGCGGCGGCTCACACTGTGTATACACTCAGGACAAAATTGTGATGACGTCCGCGCACTGTGTATCAATCACACCCCGGAAGCGGCGCCGCTCTGCGCATGCGTGGGAGACGTGGCGGTGACGTGTCAGAGCTGAGGACAGGAGGTGGCGTTAGGACATCACGTGATCGTGTGATATAGCTCTGTGCACAGATATGTCAGTGTGCCCATATAGATATGAAAGTGATATTGCCAGGGTTTGCACGTGTGAGGAGAGTCTCCCACCAATCTATCTTATATGTACTGGTTGGATATTACTGTGTTGTTTTATAACATCTCTAATAAAATAAGTTATACAAATAACCAGAATATTGTTATACTTTCACATACACACACACAAATATATATATATATATATATATATATCCAGTAAGGAAAATACATTATGAGTACACTTGTATGCCTACAGCAAGCTGTTATTCAGTCATGTCCAATTCTCCATGACCTGATAGATCGGTAGTTTTTAACCTTTTTACACCTGCAGGCTGGTGAAAATAGAAATATTGGACCTATCCTCTAATAGTAGCGCAGCACAAAGCAGCAGCAGTGGTGGTGAGCATCCGCTAGATGGCGCTGCCGATATTCCGGTGTCATATCATAGAGTCAAGGCTTAGGTAAACGGTTAGGGTGAGGGTTAGGGTTAGTTCTAGGGTTAGGCTAACATTATAAGCTTAGAACTTCTCTCGTATTTCGGCAGTGCTGCAAAATATCTCCAGCATCATCTAGCGGTTGGACGCCACACTTCAGCGGCGGACCTGCCCCAACAACATAACAGGATAGATCTGAAATATTTTTCGGACCACTAAAGCAGAAATAAAAAACATTATATAGTATTTGCGTATTCGTTTTTAGATCTAATATTATAATACAAAATACTCCTTTTTAATGTATACTCCATAATAATATTTGGTTCTTCTAAGTACAGTAATCTTTTGGAATTGAATTGGGGAGGTATATCTACATTGGCTAATAAACTATAACACACATACTGTAAATCCCGTATTATTTACTGGATAACATTTCAGGTTATAGTTTTTGGGGACACTAAGATATGTATTGATGTCTTTAACTTTAGAGCCAGTATATGGTCAAAATTTGGAATTCATTTTTTAATGTTATTCTGTCTATATTGATATTATTATTATTGTTTATTCGTAACGCACCAGCATATTCCATGGTGCTGTACAAGGGTTACGATCAAGACAAAACAATAGCAATAATAACATGTTACATGGAGGGCCCTGTCTTTGAGCTTAGAATCCAGTATCCAAAGTAATTTCCCCAAAGCACCTTGCAAGGTTGAAAACTTGCAGACTTACAATCTAAAGATTGTATATAATCGATTTCATTAGGTCTCATTGTCTAGAAATGACTTATTCTCTCGAAAGTTTCAGTTGATGGAGGACAGTTGTCATTTTTTTCTTTTAATGGTTATAAGTAACCACTTTGTAATATGTCTTTTAATAAGCATATAATAAAAGTTAAGTTTTAATCACTATTATCTTGGTTCAAAAGTCCTCACTACTCATACTTGCCGGTTAGAAATGTGTTCTTTCCTTTCTTCTTTCTATTTGTTTGTAGTATTCTCCCTTCCATATATACTTAGCCTTTGACCATAATGTGTACGTATGCTACTTCCCCATATACATACATTGATTATAAGCTCTTCGGGGACAGGGATATGTTTCTACTTAGGCTCAGGCCTAGGACAGCACCATTTTGGGGAGCAACAGGCTGCTGAAGATGCTGGTGCAGTGTCATGGACTCATGTGCATATGCAAAGAAATCTCTGTATATAGTGATATATCTGTCTGTGGGGTCCTGAGTTTTCCTGACATGCTTTATGTATATTAAACAAACATACACCTATGTATGATATAGTAAAGGCAAAGGAGGAGAAATAGGGAGTGGGGGCCACTTGAATGTGAATGACATAGGGTAGCGTAACATCTAAATATTCCTCGTTCAGGGCAAGAACTATGTACCCCACTGGCTGTCTTTATGTTACATGCACTTATATTGTCACATAGTTGTTTTGTACCTTGTCTCCATAAAGTTTTCTGCACATTGATGGCACTATACAAATAAAGATATAAATATATATATATATATATATATATATATATATATATATATAAATAAATAAAAGATAGGCATGCACGGCTCAACAAACAGATATTATAAGCAATGCACATTAAAATAGGTGAACAGTTCATATATCACATATAATAGTTGTCAAACTGCGAGACGTCGTCACACTTTGCGAGGTGCATATGACTTAGGCGATGAGCGCCAAAGGCGCTCATTGCTGCAAGGCAAGCCATTAAACCGTAGCACTTAGCTGATGAGCGCCGAAGACGCTCATCGCTGCGAGCCTCGCAAAGCGAGGCTAGCCGTTAAACCGTAGCACTTAGCCGATGTGAGCCTCGCAAAAGCGAGCCGTTAAAATGCGAGACGCAACACTTTTTACAACATTAGCGAGATTAACGGCCAAACAAAAAACCCGAAAAACACACTAAATACAGCCCAAAAAATTAAAAAAACATCACAGACAGCATGGGGCAACAGCCAGGACGTCTGTGAGTGAGCTGTAACGCGAATTAAACTTGATTTAGAAGATTTTCGATACACGAAAATCACCTAAGCAAGGAAAAAATGGCAGCAGAAAAAAATGAAAACGAGGCTACACGACCCAGGACCGCGCAAAACACTGCAAACCGCATAACACTTTACACATCACACTACGACCTACAAGATACACTATTACAAAAGCCGCAAAATGCTCACGAGATGCGTACCACATTATTAACATTACGACTATACAATCCCGCTTTACACAATAAACCAACGGTTTTACCTCGCGCACGCAGCCTATTAGGATGCACAGTGCAAACATTCATTACACTTTATAAGCAGGGCACTAACACTCACAATGTATATTGTAAACAAAATACAAACAGATTGTTAGCTCTTCAGCCAATTGCTCGCTGCATATATCAATTAAAAATAATTAAAGCATATTAATTTATTATATAAATAATTAGTTCTTAATTAATTAATTGAATAAATCATTAATTATTACTTCACTATATATACCTCTCTCAGAGGACCAAAAGTACACGACAGGAGAGGCTCGCAATGAGCGCCAAAGGCACTCATTGCGAGGCATGCGATGATTGCCAAAGGCACTTAGCGCAAGCCTTGCAATGAGCGCCGAAGGTCCTCGGTAAAAAATATTCCATTATGTCTCAAACAACATTCCCTGGCTTACAATTTTATGCCCGTCATTTTTTTTACGGGCAATTCGCTAGTTGTAATATAAAGATGACCAATAATCAACATTTTTATCCAATAACAGGGCATTCAATATCCTACTGTTTATGCAGTAAAATACAGGCACAGATCCTGGAATGTAATGAAGAACATCTCTATTCACATTAAATTAAATGACCACTATATTCATACATTTGAAATGTATTCTTTTGAAGAACTAGAACAAGGACTTTAAAATAGGCACAACGATTTCAGAATGTAAAAAATATTACAGTCTTTCATTTATTACCTTGTATATGCAGTTATGATGAGGTAGAAGCTGCTGATCAACTTCATGAGGTGGGAGGAAAAGTGGTAACTAGCACTGCCAGTGCTTTCAATAGAATGTATGGAAAGCTCAATTGGTGACAAGGACATACCTTCCTCAGACAGAAGCTGCAAGAAGCAGCACAGTAAAGAACATGGAAGCATATACATAAAGAATAATTGCATTATAAAAAAATGTAAATAGTGTGTTTATTTTTTTACTATTATTTTGTTTTACTTTCTAAAATTATTTTGCCCATTACCAAGTTAAGTTATTGAAATAACTGTATAGACGAATGTGACCAGAGTGGTCTTATAATTTCTCTGGAGTTTGAAAAATAATGTGTTATCATGTATTTAAGTTTACACCACTTGTAGTATTCAAGCACAAATCAGAAATTAGCATACATGTCCCACATACAAATATATATGCGGTTCTGAAGCATGATCTAGCTTTAAAAACACTAGTTTTGTAATGCATTTGCATTATACCTTCTTAAACTCTTGCACTTACATTCATCTTGTAGTATCTAGATGTCAGATGAGTAAAGGTGTCATCATTTTCCGCCAGAATACAGTGATTTGTTATAGGTAAACCTACAATATGGTATCTACCTTACCTGGAACATTAGAGGGGAGTACATTCTAGAAGATATATCTTTATCTGCCACAAAACCTGCCGTTGTGAGGAACTCTTGTCAGGAAAAAGTGATTCTTATGATGCAGTTTTCGTCAGAGCTACACCTCCTTAAGAAACTGCTGGGATGTATGCTGTAAACAAGCCAACAGACTATATATAGTACTCATTAGTAATTATGACCGACATAAGACTCACAGAGGCGTGTGCACTTCCAAACAGGTTTTTAATGATAAACATTTTACATTTAAAATTAGTTTGCTTTATTTATGTCTATGAACAGCTAAGGATTTACTCAGATTATATAAAAGGAAAGTTGCTAACACATAAACCAGGAACAGTATTACGGTATCTCAGTAGCATGGACAGTGTTCAAGACTTATGAATTATTAATTTCGATCTGTTGGTCTCTTGTGTTGCTATCTTGGGGCCTCATTCTATTAAGGGCCGTAGGAGATGTGTGGCCGCGAGGGATGGCCGCAAGCTACTTCCCTATTCTATTCCCTTACGGCCGAGGGCTCCCCCCCGCAGGGAAAGCCCAGGTTGGTATTCAAATGCTACGCAAACCCTTCTGTCAAGGCCGGAATTCGCTAAAACCGAGCCGCAGCTTTCTTGCACCAAAAGGGTCCCGCAAGGCTCTTACTTACAAATGGTAGCACCAATTAAGCACATAAAAAAGCCATCCTGTACTTTGATGAAACGTGAAAGTGATTGTAGGTATTAGAATTCATAGCACAACATTCCTCAACACTCAAATCTGCAAATCATTTTTTTTGTAATTCATGTTCAATTTCCGTGTCGGAGTCCCACGGGCTTGGAGCATATCAGACCCGCAACGGCTGCGGGATTAGGCTCCGTCAAGTCCGTAAATGGGTAAAATAGACCCACAGGTTACTTGGGCCACTGAGGTGTCGCATAGGACTTACTTACAAATCGTAGCACTAATTAAGCAAATAGAAAAGCCACCCTGTACTTTTATTAAAAGTGAAAGTGATGTTTGGTCTTAGAATTAATAGCTCAACATTCCCCTTCTCTCAAATCTGCAAATAAAGAAATTAAATTTCATGTTCAATCTTCGTGTTTTATCTATCATGCAAGTCCCACGGGCTTGGAGGACATTCACCCTCCAAGCCCGTACAGGCTTGAATAACGAGCTACGGTCTTGGAGGTCATTGAAGCCAGTGGGAATTTGGATGGAAATTAAACCTAAAATCAAAGATAATAATTTGGCGAGTTGTGCAAGTTTGAGAATGTTTTGCTATTAATCCTCATGTTCCCCGTTGTGTTTCCCATCATTTACAGTGCTTTACAGTGCTGGATTGAATATATATTTGCTTCTACAATGCTTTGAGTTTGCAGCCTTCATCCTCCGAACCCGTACAGGTTTTAACAACGATTTACTGGCTTCGAGGTCATTTGCATTTACAGTTTTCCGACTTTGCGGCCTTGAAACATGATTTACAGGCGTGCTGGAAATTCTTGCGGTCAATTGCATAGTTTGCGCCCGGCTGTAAGGGGGACCTCCTAGCAGCGCCATCTATATGATGAGCAGCATAGCGCTATGCAGGGCCGAAAGCTGGCCCCAAGGAATCACAGTTTTGCGGCCATTTTACGGCCCTTAATAGAATGAGGCCCTTGGTCCCCTTTCCTCCCACCATCCCTTAGAGAGTGTCACAAGGTGAGGTGGGTCTGTAGAAAGGAATCTCCATACTGCACTATCAACTACCCATGTCACAGTCAGATGATACCTGTCTTTCCAAACAGTCATGTTCTATGTTCCTGCCAGGGGAGGAGCTACTGCAGATTCAAAGCCATTTGGCTTACTACATGGGCTTACTATAGTATATATATGTTTAAAATGGTTTGGATTGCAAGAGCAAATCCTTTGTGGGTACATTTGCATGTCCCTGTCCAAGCTCCCAGAATGCAGTGTAATAATTGTATTTCTTGGAATTCTCAACAGGAAACAAATTAACTTGTTTTAGACATTCAAATATGAACACAAATGTACTATTTATTTACTGTACTCCTGTACGGTGGAGGGCATCTATTGCTCTTTTGCCCACCATAATTAAATTATTGTTGTGGTAAACTACCTCCTCATAAAATCTACAACACAAGCTGGGATCCTGCTCTACGCTGATGAGAGGCAGTAACCTTAAAGCAGCTGTACGTGGTGTCTTGGGTTTTTGGCAATTAATATGGTGATATTATTAATATCAATAACCTTTATTAATATTAATTAAAAATGACATATTTTAGATCTTTGCCAATTTCGACTAATTCCAAATTCTTACTACACAATATATTAGGAGCATTGGCTTTATGAAATAAACAGACCTGTATTATGTGAGAATATATTTATTACAAATGAATAAAAATAATAATTCAGTATATTTTAATATAACAAGATGGTATAAGCAATTGTAACAGATATATATCAAGGTACAGCAATTATTAAGTTCTAGCAACTTGCCCATCAAAAATGATGGGGCAATAACATTTTAAGCTATGGCAATGCTGTTTGCCTCACTATATAAGGCTTTTGCTCCTCTGTGGACCTTCTGCACTCATTGTGAGCCTATCCCCTCGTGTACTTCAATTGTCTGGCTTTGCATCGATCACCTTTGGCGCTCATTGCGAAGACAGATATATAAGTAAAGTGTAAAATGGCAAAAAAATTTGAGTACAGTGAATTAATAAATTAATATACTTTACCTATTTATACTTAATATGCAGCAATCAATATCCTTAAGAGCTAACAATCTATTTGGATTTTACTGCATGTGAAAATGTACAGTTGGAGTGTTGATCATCTGAGGAGAAAGTGTCAGCAATGTGGCAAGTGTGCAGTGTAAATAGGCTGCATGCGCAAGGTCAAACTGTTTCTTTAGGCGGGTAGAGCGAATCCTAATGTTATGAGTTGTAAGTTAGTGTTGTAAAATGGCGTCTTTTTTCTATGTGTTACTTGGGTCGCAAGCATTTTCCATCCGTTGTAATGGTATATTTTGTATCCGCTACATTCCAGGCTAACTCGCACGCGCCTGGCAGTGATTTTTCGTGGCTCTGTGTCCTTTAGCCTCGTTTTCATTTTTTTCGGCCACCATTTTTCTTGTCGCTTAGCCGATTTTCAAGTGCCGAAACTTCTTAAATACGACTTAAATTTGCGTGCAACCTCACTCCCAGACGTCCTGGCTGTCCCCCCGTGCTGCGTGTGATGTTTGTTTTATGTAGTATTTTTTTGTTGTGCTTTTCATGTTTGTGGATGTGCGCGGTTCGGCCGTTAACTTCGTATTTTTGGGACCTCGTATTTTTTTCATAAGTTCCGTGGGTCGTAATTGTTCTTTGTAAAAGTTGTACGTCCTTGTCAGTGTTTTCTGCGCTTTGGGGTCGTGTATCCTTATTTTCATTTTTTCGGGCCGCCATTATTTTTCTTGCTTTGCCAATTGTGAAGTGGGGAAACTCTTAAATTCAACTTTAATTCGCGTGCAACCTCACCCCCAGACATCCTGGCTGTCCCCCGTGTTGTGTGTGATTTTATTTTTTATGTTTTGTTTTTATTTTTGAGTTTTTTTTTTTTTTTTTGATGTACGCATTTCGGGCGTTAACTTCCTATTTTTGGGACCTCGTGTTTTTTATTATTCGTCCCGCAGTTCAAATTTTTTTTGTCTCAGTCCGCATTTTTTAACGCGTGTGAGGCGACGTATTGCTTCCACCTCCGCAAATGCGCACACTCGCTTTGCGAGGTCCACATTTGCGGCCTGCAATGAGCCTTTGGCTCATTGCAGTTTATGTCCACCTCCCCAAATGCGGCCCCTCACTTTGCGAGGGACGCAGTTCTGCGAGCTCGCAAAGCATGACGACAACTTGCAGTTTGACAACTATTACAGGTGATGAATTATTATCAAATTGTCCACATAATCATATATGATATGCATAATAATATGCTTACTATAATGTTAGTTTATGACATTGGAGATAGTTTTGATTATTTTGGTATGTTTAAAAATATCTATTTATTAAGATATAATACCATTTTAATATCATATGATTTTATAGTTGAATCATATTATTATCTCTAATTCAAAAGAGAAAATTCATTACAATGAATTATTGGATATATCAGATTGCTATAACAGCTGATATTTTTGGTATTTATATTTCAAAAGAAAGTAAAAGTTTTGACAGTGGGTAGGATTCTTAGCTTGTGTATAATCCACCCTGAACAGTGTAATACAGCTGTGTTATATGCTTAAAGGAAGCCATTTTTAAAATGGTTATGGACTGCAAGAGTGAAGCCTTTGTGGGCACATTTGCATGTCCCTGTCCAAGCTCCCAGAATGCAGTGTAACAACTATATTTCTTGGAGTTCTGAGCAGGAAACAAATTAATGTGTTTAAGACATTCCAATATATATATATATATATATATATATATATATATATATATATGTGTGTGTGTGTGTGTGTGAGATTGACAACCAGCAAGCGGTTAACCCCTAAACTGTAGCTTATATATATTAGATATATTTATATATATATATATATATATATATATATATATATATATATATATATATAGGGAAACATTGTGGTTGGCCCTCTTATTATTTTGCCATGGATATACCGTATATATGTCACACAGTGACAATCTCTTAGTACTGGAAGGAGGGAGACCAACTCGGCAACATCTCAAAGATGAGCAGAGGGAGAGTGAAATAAAATGTATAATTAGGTTAAAAGGGTCTTCATTATAGTGGATTTATGTTAAAAGTTTAAGGACTGTGTCTAGTTTTACCACTACTGACCACAATAGTGTCCATGTTTCATCAGCTGACATGTTCAATGCCTTAAAAAAATATATTTTATTTCAAGCACCTCAGCGGCCAATTAGAATCTTAAAAAAGCCACAGAAGGCATTTTTTTCTTTGTTGTATCTGAGAAGAGCATATCATAATGAAGCTCCTGGAGCAGAATATACTGCTTTGAATAACTGTCCTTGGGGATTTGTCCCTCACAGACAATGTGCATCAAAATAATAAGTCCCTCATTCAATTGCGATTTGGCCAATTGAATAGGGTTCTAAATAAGCACATAACATATTTTTTTAAAGAAGTTTTAAGTTAGTAAGCATCTATCCAAAAGCAATTTTTTTACTAACTAAAAACTTCTTTAAAAAAAATATGCTACATGCTTATTTAGAACCCTATTCAATTGGCCAAATCGCAATTGAATGAGGGCCTAGGTGTCTGTCAATGAGATCTAGAGTCTCACATACTCTCGGCTCACACAGACGTATTTCTAATAAGTATGTACAAGTTTTACTACATTTTCATGAAAAAAGTCACTATTATCCTTCATTTGCTTTTTTATTTTTTCTTTATTAAGAAAAACAACTGAACATTAAATAAAATTGAATCCCTAATTTAAATATCAATATCCTTTCAGTTTTTCAAAAACTCAAATTTTGTGTTATTGTATAACTCAATTGATGCAAGAGGCCCATTGTTCCATAATGTAATAACCTGTTTTCAAATGAGTATGTTAGAATTTCCAAGTAGGCCACTTTGTCTATTTTCTCTATGATTATGCACCAGGAGATGTCTATTTTTCCCATCTAGTTGCAGTATGTCATTTTACAACACTAAATATTGTTGGTAATAGTTTTCTACTTACAAATGTTAATTCTCTAGGGAACATTCATATTAAACAAATTTGTGATGTAAGTATTATTTGTCTAATATACATATCATTAATGACTTTCTGCCCTATTTTCCTAACTATTGGACAATTCCAACAAATATATAAATGTGACCTTCTTGTCCACATCCTCCAACTTAACGATCTGACTAAATATGTTTATTTTATGTAATTTTATTGGTACCATATAAATTCTATGGGCCTTATTCTATTAACGGCCGTAGGAGATGCGGGGCAGCAAGGACCGGCCGCAGGCTATTCGGCTATTCTATTCCCTTCCGGCCGGGGGCTCCGGCAGGCTTGTGGCCGGCGCCTTGCTATCCCTTGCGGCCGCTCGCGCCGGAGAAAAGCCTTTGATCTAAAACGGCCGCAAGAGTTTCGGCCGCAAGAAAGCCCCGGTTGCTATTCAATTGCTATGGGAAACCTCTCTGCAAGGCTAAAACCGAGCCGCAGCTTACTTGCACCAAAAAGGTCCTGCTAGCACCAATTAAGCACATAATAAAGCCGAAATAAAGCCATCCTGCACTCTGAGGAGACTATAAAGTGATTGTAGGTGTTAGCAAAAATAGCACAACATTCCCCTATACTGAAATCCGTAATTTTTGTATTTTCTAATTCTTGTCAAATATCCGTGGACAAAGTCCCGGGGTCTTCGAGCACCTCAGACACGCAAAGGCTGCGGGATTAGCCTCCGTCAAGTCCGTAAATGGGTAAAATAGACCCATGGGTCGTAAAGGGCTAACTTACAAGTCGTGGCATAGAAATGAACCCACGGCAGAGCAAAGTGGAAGGGGAGTGGGTGGTGACCAGAGAAGGAAGCAAAGGATAGGAGTGGTTTCTGATTGGTAGAGAAGGGAGAGAGTAGGGGTTTCAGCAGAAGTTTCTTAAAGAGATGTGTGTGGCAGTGAGCACACATTGAGCCTAAGCTGGAGCTGTAGGTTAGTTGTGTAACAGTCTATTATTCCCCATTTACCCATAATGTCATCTGCAGACATGGAGTCAGATTAGGGAGGCTGCAGCTGAAAAAGGCCAGGATTGGCTGTCAGCGTTAGTGGCCTCCATCCCCAGAGTTACCCCTGCTAGGGATAGTTCTCCCTCTATGGTTCCACCTACCCCTCCTCCTATTTATAGTAGGGAACCATCCCCTGATATCCCCAATTCTCTCCCTTCCCCTCCTCCTGGATCTCCCCTCCTTCACCTATCTCCCTCTCCCCCATCCACCTCGGCCATCCTACCTCAAGAGGCCTGTCATCGTCCGTCCAGAAGAACCAGGCCTCCGGCAAGACTGTGCCTTGGTCCATCAGCCCCTTCAGTGAGCCAGCCGGCCCCTCCTACTGGTCTGAACGATGCTGGGCCTGGAGGAAAGTCGCGGGCGAAGATGCACGCCGGTGAAGCATCCAGCGGGCTGAAGGTGCCCCGGCTGGGAGTTCCAGAGAAGGCACAACATGTGGTCCGGTAGCAGGAGCTGGCACGTGGCTCCAGGAAGCCCGGCGGGACGAAAATAGCGCTACCGGAAGTGACATCAGCGTCACTTCCGGCAGCTCGGCGGAGGACGGCGGAGGCCAGCAGGGACGGCGCTGACAACAGGAAGGGTGAGTTACGGGTCCCGCGGGATCTGAGGTCTGTGATCATCTCAGGCACTGGGTCAGCCGCAGCAGTGAGGTCTGATGCTGGGTCTGAGAGGCAGCAAACCCAGGAAGAGACAGTGCCACCTGGGGGTGTGGACCAGCCACAACCCAGGGTGGTGGGTATGCTCACTAGGAGCAGGGGGGTCATAGGCCTGGGAAGGGAGCTACCTGGGGGGGGAGCCAGTGCACTAGAACAGAGAATTAGGAGCCAGCAGCAGGCACCCCCCCAGGCAGATGGATTATTCAGCACCCAGAGGAGCCCAGGGGACAGACAACCTGATGGGGAGGGGCGGGTTAACCCTGTCACGACAAGGCAGGCGGTAAGGGGTTACAGGCTAGAACCCAAGCTGGGAATGGGCGCAAAAGGGCCCCACTGGTGGAGGGGCCTGGTAGCCGGGTAAGCCAGGCAAGGAGAGAAGTTTCTATAGAGCCCAGGGCTGGAGTGGCAGCTGCAGGGTATTGGGAGGACGCAGAGAGCGACGAGCAGGGTGGAAGGTATGACACTTCATCCCCAGACAAGAGGTCGGAGAGTGGGGTAGTAGATGGAGGAAGGCAAGGCAGAAGCTACTTCCCTGGTAGAACTAGGGTTAGGATCAGGAGTGGAAGGCGGCGAGAGGAGACCTCACAGAAGTTACACTGCAGGAGAAGTGTCAGGGATGAGCCCCGCAGGCTGGAAAGGGCCTTGGGGGGGGAGGCAAGGAATGTCTCATGTGTACCAATCACACAGGTCCTCGGCCTTTTATACAGGTTCGCAGATGTCATCAGCACGAGCGGCAGCGACACGCCGGCGGAGTGGCGACAACAACCCATCAAGTTCAGTTGCCGCACGGTGGGATGCTATCCCGGCGGAGTTGTGCAGGAAAGCCGCAACACCTAACTCTGGAGGTGAGTGCCTTGCACACGGCTCATGCACACACACAGCACAATCAATACAAGGAACACAATCAGACACTATAGTGGAGCTCCTGAGGACTGTGTTGTCTAAGTTAGAAGGTGGGAAGTCAGCGGCGCAGGCATGGGCCCCAGCAACGCTGGTAGATGCAGGAAGGGGGCAGGCAGAGAATGCGGGGGAGAGCCAGAAAATAGGTAGGAGTGACTCGGCATCTATCATGGTAGCGGATACGGCGCTAGCAACCCCCACCCTCTGCAGGATAGGCCATCTGAGAGTTCATGTAGCTCAGGATTTAAAAGATAGGATATGGAAGCGGGAGTTTATAGAAATATTTTCCTTGCTGCCGCTGGATCAGTATTTTGAGGTCAAGGAGGACTCATCCCGGGATGAGGGCCAAAAAGAAGAGGATGAGAGGAAGCGTAGGTTTAGGAGAATCCCAAAAACCTTCTCGAATTGGTCACAAGCGTTCGCAATCTTGGCAAGCATAGTCGGGGAAAGGAAGCCAGAATATTGCTGTGCTCTATTCTGCTACCAGGACGAAATAGACAGCATCCATAGGACATACGGGGGGATGGCCTGGTGGGCGTACGACGAACAGTTCAGGCAGAGGATGGCTGTTAGGGAGGAAATGAAATGGGATGATAGGGAGGTAGGCATATGGATGAAGATAGTCACCCCACTCAGAGCGGCTCAGTCCTTTCGTGGGTCCGGTAATAGGCAGCAGCAGGTCGCCAGCTCGGTTAAGAAGGGATGTTGTTTCCTATACAACGAAAGTTCATGCAAATGGGGATCTGCCTGCAGATTCAGGCACGAGTGTTCGGAATGCGGGCATCCACACCCATTGTTTCTGTGTTTTAAGAAATTGCGCGGAACTACAGGGCAGTCTGAGCCCGCTTCCAAAGGCGAGAACGCCGATCAGGCTAGAAAGGATGCTTCCTTGGTTAAAAATGTACGGTAGGCGAAGAGGGTACGCTAAAAAGGCGGAGTTGATCCGTGATGTTTTTTTTTTTTTTTAAATAGACTTTTATTAGAAGGCAATGCACAATAAAACATTTAAAACAACTGTAGTTAGTCAGTTAAGGTACGCTAACATTCGCAGTACAATAGTTTCCCATCATTAACTGACTAGGCCTTCCATTTTTCCTTTTTTAGTTATTAAGGTAACATGAGTCACAGTTAACATTTCAATTGAAATAACATAACATAAAGAAAAGAAAAGAAATAATAAAAATAAAAAAATTAGAGAAGAGAAAAAGAACAACAACGCAAGGTAAAACATCCAGTAAGCGCAGATTAAAAAGAGAAAGCTACAAATATCAGGTTTAATAACTAGACCATTACACTGCTATCTTCGCATAAAGTACAGAGCTAATCCAGTGCATACACCCTTATGAGCCCTCAACACATACCTCGTTAAGACATCCCAATACAACTGACACCCACCTCCATCGCTCCGTCAGTAGATTTCAGGACCCCCCCTCGCCTCCAGCTCCTCCACCAGATCTCCTTTGCCAGAGTGTAAAGATTGTATGATGTGATATACTATCATACTAAGGGAATACTGAATGAAGTAGCCAACCAGGGTTCCCAAATTGCCTGGAATTGGGCAATGTCGTCTAGTATGATATAAGTTAATCGCTCATTTATAAGTAAATGATTGATCTTACTAATCACCTCTGTAAAGTTAAGAGTCTCTTTCTTCCAACTCCTGGCCATGTGTGTCTTAGTAGCTACCGCCATTAATTGATATAGTCTATTCTGTGTTTTAGATAAATCCTCAACTCGAATCCCCAGCAGGCAGGATTCCATCGAGGGCGTAATTGCCTTGTTGAAAAGTGTGGAAGCTAATTGGGCTAATTGCCCCCATATTTTCTGGACGGATGGACATGACCACCATATGTGTATGTGATCTCCTATGTTTTGGCACCCCCTAAAGCATTTATTGCTTTCTGATGGTTTAAACTTCTGTAATTTGTCAGGTGTACAATAGACTCTATGCAAAACCTTAATGGACGTCTCCAGTAGAGCTGAGTTAAGAGAGCCTCTAGAGAGACTGGAACAGGATTCTGACCATCTACCCCAGTCCCACTCCACCCCAAGATCCCTCTCCCACTGTGTAAAATACCTGGGTTTCTGGATGCTAGTGAAGTTAAGAAAGGTGTCATATAGTGAGCCCAGAATCCCCTTGGTAAGGGGTAGGCTTTTGCATATAATGGACATCCAGGAGGCCCTAGGAAGCCCAAGTTCTCTTGAACTCTTACTGACCCAGCTCCTAATTTTCAGGTAATTATAGAATTCTGTGACAGGTAGGTCGTGGGTTGTACAGAATTGGTCGTACGTCAGCAAGCTATCATTCATAAACCAGTTCCCTACTCGATCTAAGTTTCTAGAAGTCCACCAAAATTTAGATATGTCATTCGAGTCTGCCAAAATTTGTGGGAAAGACATGACTGACATCATCGGGGATAGCCCTGTAGGAAGTAACCGCCTGGATTTAGAATTGGCCCACCCCCATGCACGAAGGGTTTGTGAAATCATAGGATTTGGATGAGTTGTGAATGGGGCTAGTTCTTTTGGGATCCAGATCAGCTTATCCCAACTGTGTGGGAACATTTGCTGATTTTCCATAAAAACCCAGGCTGGTTGGTGTGTTCTAGAGTGTGCCCTGGGGAGGTGGGCCAATTGAGCGGCTTTAAGGTAAAGCTTTAAATTTGGGCAAGCAAGTCCACCTCTATTTTTCTGTCTAAACATCACCTGTCTAGAGATACGAGGGCGCTTATTTCCCCATATGAACCTGAACATATTATTCTGAAACCTATCAAGGTCTGTAGGTGAAATTGAGACGGGGATGGTTCGAAATAGATACAGAACTTTGGGTAGAATGCTCATTTTAGCCGCCGCTATGCGACCCGTCCAAGAAATGTTATAGTTCGTCCATCTCTGCATGTCTTCGGTCAAGGACTTGTATATAGGTGGGAAATTAGCCTTATATAGATCAGCTATATTAGAAGTAAGTTTGACTCCTAGATATTTTACATGACGTGCGGGCCAGACAAAATTATAGTCCGATTTGAGAGTCAATCTCCGATTGTACCATACCCAACCCCATCGCCTCCGTTTTCCCTATATTTAATTTAAGACCTGAGATATTACTAAATTCGTTTATAGTTGACATAAGAGCTGGGATCGATTGAAGGGGCTTGGTCAAGGTGCAAAGTATATCATCAGCAAAAAGAGAGCATTTAAAGTGCTGGTGGCCCACTGAAATCCCAAATATGCCTGCATGAGATCTAATCGCCTGTGCAAGAGGTTCCATGGCAAGCGCGAACAGCAATGGTGAGAGTGGGCACCCCTGCCTAGTCCCTCTATGAATTTGGATATTTGCCCTGCGCTCTCCTGGCAGCTTTAAGTTGGCAGTTGGGGAGTTATAGTAGCTCCTTAGTAAGTTAATGAAGCGTCCCCTAAA
Organism: Discoglossus pictus; assembly: GCA_027410445.1. Classification (NCBI taxonomy): domain Eukaryota; kingdom Metazoa; phylum Chordata; class Amphibia; order Anura; family Alytidae; genus Discoglossus; species Discoglossus pictus. Next base: position 204,963,241 of record CM050163.1, read on the forward strand.
TCCAAACTTGTCAAGTATTTTGTATAAATACGGCCATTCAACCGTATCAAAAGCCTTTTCAATGTCCAGAGCTAGAAAACACATTGGGGTATGAGATTTATGTGCTATATACTGAGAATTTAAGACCCTCCTGACATTGTCCCCTGCTTCTCTGAAAGGGATAAACCCCGCCTGATCCTTATGAATTAAGTCTGGTAAAAATTTAGATATACGGTTAGCCATAATTTTGGCTAAGATCTTGACATCTCCATTAATCAGCGAGATAGGATGATAGTTTTTAGTCTCCAGATTATCCCTACCCTCTTTAGGAAATACGACTATGTCAGCTTGATTTAGTTCAGGGGGCATAGATTCCCCATTCAATATGGCATTGAAGAGCAGCGTTAAATAGGGGGTAAGCAGGTGTTCAAATTTTTTGTAGTATAGGTTTGTGAGGCCGTCCGGCCCTGGGGATTTACCTAATTTAAGACCTTGTATAGTAGATCTAACCTCCTCGGGAGTAACCTCCGCATTCAAGTCAGCCAGATGGTGATCTAATAACACGGGAAGGTCCTGAGTGCTAAGAAATGAGTGTATGTCTGCCTCACTGCATTGAGACTGGGAGGAGTAAATTTGTTGATAAAAGTTTTGAAATGCCTTTTGAATGTCACTAGGGCTATATGAGATGTGGCCATCAGCCATCCGAATCTGAGTGGTTCTATGTTGTGAAAATTTATTGCTAAGCCTTCTAGCCAGAAGAGAGTCTGGCTTATTTGCCTTCCAATAATAAAGATGCTTTGTCCTTCTCATCGCCTGCTCAGTACGATGTGACAGTATGCCATCTAGCTCTAACCTGGTTTTATCAATTAGCTTACGTCCCGTGGGAGAGGGATTTTGTTGGTTTGATCTCTCCAGTCTCTTTAATGTCGCCGTTAGATCTGCCTCCTTCTGCCTAAGAACTTTTCTCTGGGAGGAGGCCAGCTTAATACAGGTTCCCCTGATATAGGCCTTATGGGTGACCCAAAGCCAGCCGGCTCCGGTCTCAGGGGAGACATTAGTCTCGAAAAAGACCCCTAAGTCTTTGGCTATTGTTTCCCTGCTACTTGGGTTGGATAAGAGGGACTCATTCATTCTCCAAGTATAGGGGAGTCGTAAATTAGGGCCCAAGTCCACCTCAATAAGTACCAGGGAGTGATCCGACCAGGGGCAGGGGACAATTTCAGATTTTAAGATTGAGTCAAATAAATATGAACTAGTAAGGAAAGTGTCGATCCGAGAGTAAGTCAAATGGGTTGGAGAAAAAAATGTATATTCTCTATCCCCTGGGTGAAGCCCCCTCCAGGCATCAACCAACCCCAATCTGTTAAGTAGAAGCTTAATCCTTTTTATTTTGTTGGAGAATCTACAACTAGCAGGGGTCCCTGACCTGTCTAAAGTCGGATCTAGAGTAAGATTTAGATCCCCCCCGATTATCAATCTTCCCAGGTCTTGAGACTCAATTCTCTTCAATAAGGAGATCAGAACCGCATAGGGGGAGGTTGTAGGAGAGTATAGGGAGACTAGTGTAGTCCTAACCCCCCCAACCATGCCAGTCACCATAACATAGTTACCCTCCCCATCTATCTTTGTGTTCTCTACCTGGAAAGGGAAGTTTTTATGTAGCAAAATTGCACACCCCGCTCTCTTAGTGGGGAGAGTAGCCAGGAAATAAGTAGGATATTCCTTGTGCAAGAATGTAGGCTTGTTGTCCTGAGAGAAGTGAGTTTCCTGCATGAAGATGATTGCGGGTTTGTGTTTTTTATAAAATGTGAAGGCTTTCCTCCTCTTAAAGGGGGAGTTAAATCCCTTCACGTTATGGGTTAGCAGAGTATACTTAGAGGTAGCCATTACAAATTACGAGTAAGACCCTAGCTGTGTGTGTCATTACCTGATAGCTGGTGCCATACGAAGCAAGACGGGAGGGAGCCCGGAAAGCCAACCTCTGCCAAGAGAGCCGGTTAGCAGCTGTCAGGGGTGTCGTCCTGCCATTAAACAGAAATTTAAATGCAGAAGAGAAGAGGGTTAGCTTTAGGCCATTAAGGTAAAAACGTTTAAATAAGCAGATAAGCAGTGTCAAGTTTACAGTTAGCAGTTCTCTAAGGCTATAACTACGAAGTTGTTGAACTAAAAACATAAAAGCATGAAATAACAATCACTTTTTACTAGTGCTCCTCCTCCAAGATTCTAAGCAAGGAGAAGTATTCGTCCACTTAAGGTGGGAACACAGTCCAGCAGGCTGTACAATTAATAATAAACTTATATCCTAAACTACACAACCTTCTGAATTAAGGCTTAAGGCAAAAATAGGTTAACATCTAACATTCTATTTGGCATCACAAATTTTGTTATGAAATTCTGCTCCAGGTAGAATCTAATCCGGACGTGAGCTCGCCCTTGGGTCAGCCATTTGACTAGCATCCCCTGTGCAGGCCTTGTGTCCAGCACCTTGACCCCTTGCACTGTCCAGAGTAAGTTTCATTCCCCCCTGAGGAGAGACTTGTTTACTGTGGACTTGGGCTGCCACCAGCGTCCATTGTCTCTTAGGGATAGGCGGTTGAGATTGCTCTTGCCGCGTTTCCTGCATTTCCCCAGAGTAAAGCTGTAAGCGATGTAGCACCGACAGGCAGTCCTCCAGTGTACGCGTAGTGTAAGTCGTGCCCTTAAAATTGAAGGAGAGGGCAAATGGAAAGTTCCATCGGTACTGAATTTTGTGGTGAAGCAAAATTGTAAGAGCCGGTTTCATTAGCCTCCTTTTGTTAAGGGTGTCAGGAGACAGGTCGGCATAGATCTGCAATGGGGAGTTGTCTGGGCCCTTAACAGCGTGCAGCTTCCTTGTAGCCGAGAGTAGAGTGTCTCTAGCTTGCTGCCTCAGAAATCTGACAATGACATCTTTCGGGGCATCCTGACTCCTCATGCCTCCTAAAGCTCTATGAGCTCGCTCAATTTCCCACATGCTTTCATCCTGATCAGGAAGGATTGCAGCCACAGTTTCTCTTAGGTATTGGGTTAGATCTTGTATGGCTCTTGGTATGCCGCGGATACGTATGTTGTGGCGGCGAGAGCGGTTTTCCAGGTCCTCTATCTTATCTGCGAGTTCAGAAACCTGGTAAGTGTTTTGAGCTATCAATGTCCTGTCCTTTTCCTGAGCCTCCGCCAATTGGTCTGTCATATCTTCCAGAAGTTGGGTACGCTGACCCAATTCCCTCAGATCCTGTCTCAGGGGATCAATCGCCTTAGCCAAGAGTCTTTCAATCGTAGCCACAGCCTTGGCTGATAGATCTAGTTGCTGGTGGGATCCCTTGGGCCGCCCTTCCTGATCCGAATCTTCGGAGCGTTCAGAAAGAGAGTCTGCCAGGGGTGGGCGCTGAGTCGCTCTTGGCAAAAAATGATCTTGTATACCCTTGGCCGGGGTGACCCGTTTGGGTTTCGGCATATTGGCCGTGAGGTTAGACGTGTCGGCAAGATTCCCACTGTTAAATCAATAGAGAGGATGCAAAGAGCCAAAGCGGTGAATGCTGGGCCCGACCAACTACTGCCTCCGCTAGGGAAGGTATGCCAGTTCCATAGATGTAGTTAAGAGGTCTGCTATAAGCATTGCTGAACTATGTCCCCATTTAGCTCTCAGCCCATGGTAGGGGCGTGCCCCTAAATTAGGGTCAGTAGTTGTCAGGAATTCCTCAAGCAATCTCTATATAGCGATGAGAGTCAGAGTTGCCAAGAAGTTCCAGGGATACTGCAAAAGCTTATAGGAGCCAGCTTGATGATCGTAACTTCTCAAGTGCTGATTGGAGTAAGGCAAAACAGTGTTAAATCCTGCATGCAACTTGCGCCGGCTTGTATACCAGTTCTGCTCCCAATGAGAGTGCCGTGCTCAACTGCCTGTTGTTCACAGATAGCCAAAGTCTTGCTGTAGGATTCCAAGTGGCCACCAGGCGGCAGTGCAGTTATAGAAATGCAAACAGTTCAACACAGTCCTTGCAGCTGCTATATTGCCAAAATGCACTTATAAAATAATCTCACAAGCACGTATGAATTCAACAATCCTGTGTATTCACTTGGATATATGTAAAGATAGAATTCAGCAATATACCAAATAACTCTTGCACAATCCACTTGCACAGTCCACTCAAGGGGGCAGGGTGGTAGGATAGCAGGTTTGCAGGATATCAGGATAGTAGGGTAGCAGGGTGACAGGGTAACAGGCTAGCAGGGTTGCAGGGTAGGGCGGGAGCACTTGCCTTTATGCCCTTGTGCTGGTCTGTTGAGGCTTCTCTCTCTCCTCCTGGCAAAGAAGGGGCACTGCAGTGTGGTAATTGCAGGGGCGTCTGCTGTTAGGAGGCTAGATTGCCCTTCCTATACAGGTTACAGGGCTGCCACGAGTGTTAAAAGGGCCAGCGCCCCAAGATGGCGGCTCCACCAGTGTTTTGCCGCTCCTGTGCTTGCCTCCCCCTCTGTCCCCCGCTCCTACCTTCCACCAGGTCTCCCCAGCCGATCACTGGGCCTCCAGGCCACTCCAGGCACCCTGTCCAGGGACTCCCCAGCCAGGCACAGGGCCTCCAGGCCGCTACAAGGGTGCAGGGGTTAATTTGCTGTCCCGGACCGCGGGGGGCAGCTCCCGCCGCCTCGCCCCGACACTCCACTTCCTCCCGCAGTCAGCCCGATGCGGCGAACTTAGTGGGACCGGAGTACTTCAGTGACTTCCCACTCCTCCAAGGCACGGGTGTACTGGGTCGGGGGTCTCCAGGGCCCTGCGGCCAACGTTGCGGCAGTCTCCTAGGCCCTTGTAGGCCTGATACCCCGCAGCTCCCAGGGTCGTGCCTAAACCCCCACTTATTGGGTATGAAACTGCTCCTCTATGAGAGCAGAAGGGGTAGCAGTTATGTTGGGACCAATTGGGGTATTATTTAGCCCCAAAATCGGGCTTTACAGAGCCCTTTCCAGCAGAGCTCCTGCGTGGCACGTCTGCACCGTCTGCCCAGTACGATCCGTGATGGTTTTGACGGCGGTTTTCCTATTCCTTTTAAGACTTTTCCTGAGCTATTGTTCGTTCCCCCTAATTTAAAATCGGCAGGTCAGTTTCCCGGCATCGTTAAGGAAAAGATTACAAAAGAACTAGCTTTGGGACGGATGGCTGGCCCCTTTCGGGAGCCACCCGTCCCAAACTTGAGGTTATCGCCATTAGGCGTGGTTCCCAAGAAGGAGCCTGGCAAGTACAGGCTGATACATCACCTTTCTTACCCCAAAGGGGGTTCGGTGAATGATGAGATCGATAAGGACTTGTCAGCGGTTAGGTACACCCCATTTGATCAGGCCTTAAAGCTCGTTCGGTTAGCAGGCAGGGGCGCCCTATTGGCAAAGGTAGACATTGAGTCTGCTTTCAGATTGCTTCCGGTAAACGCGGAGAGTCAGCATCTACTAGGTTGCCACTTTCAAGGCAACTATTATGTCGATTTGTGTTTGCCTATGGGATGCTCTATATCATGCGCGTATTTTGAAGCTTTCAGTTCCTTTGTTCAATGGGTGGTTCAGGTCAAGTCAGGATCCAAGTCCCTAGTCCATTATTTAGATGATTTCCTTTTTGTTGGACAAGGGGGTTCTCAGGTATGTGGGGATCTGATGGACGTGTTCATGTCCGTAGCGAAAGACTTCGGGATCCCTATTGCGAGAGAAAAGACAGAGGGTCCATGTACAGTGCTTAGCTTCCTGGGGATTACAATTGATTCGGGGAGGTTAGAGTGTCGTCTGCCGGACGATAAAATAACCGATCTCAGGACCAGAGTGGAGGAAACACGGGGAGCCCGGAAAGTGACCCTTAAGGCCCTTCAGTCTCTGATAGGAAAGTTAAACTTTGCCTGTCGGATAATTCCTATGGGAAGGATTTTTTCTAGGCGCTTGTCGTTGGCGATTGCTGGGGTTAAACAGCCTCATCACTTTATTAGGGTCACCAGGGATATCAAGGAGGATTTAGAAGTGTGGTTAAGGTTCTTGGATTCTTTTAACGGGAGATGTTTTATCCCGGCAGTTCCCGTCAACAACTCGGAGATAGACCTTTTTACGGTGCAGCCGGTAGCGTCGGATTCGGGGCCTATTTAAAGGGGCAATGGTGCGCTGAGCAGTGGCCGCCGGAGTGGGTTTCAATAGGGCTAACTAAAAATTTGGCATTCCTAGAACTCTTTCCTATAGTGATCGCAATGTTTATTTGGGGGGATCAGCTTAGAGACCAGCAGCTGATATTTCATTGTGACAACATGGGGGTGGTTCAGGCGGTCAATTCAATGTCGGCTTCCTCTCTGCCGGTGATAAGATTGATCAGACAGTTGGTTCTTAGGTGCATGCAGTGTAACATTAACTTTAGGGCTAAGCATGTACCTGGGGTTCAAAATGTGATAGCAGATGCGTTGTCCCGGTCACAGTGGGATCGTTTCCGGCAGGTGGCTCCAGCGGCGTCCGAGACAGAAATCCTGTTACCACGCCACTTATGGAACATGGGAGCGTGGAGCTAGGGGAGTTGATAAAGAATTCGCTGGCACCAACCACATGGAGGGGTTATAAGAAAGTGTGGCTGGAGTGGGAAGCTTTTGGGGAAGAATTAGCCAGAAAAAGTGACGGTGAGGTAAATGATCTGAGTACCCTCATCGCGTTCATGCTGCAGTGCCAGGAGCGGGGAATATCCCCGTCCGTGGTAGGTAGGAAGATAACAGCCCTGGCCTTCATGTTGAAGCTGCAGGGGAGGCCAGATGTCACAAAAAATTTCTGTGTGAGGCAGGCTTTAAAGGGAATGAGACGGGGGACCAAGTGAAAGGATGTGAGGAGGCCTATATCATTTGCAGTTTTGCAATCCTTATATGGCAAGCTAGGTGGAATTTGCAAATCTGAGTACGAGGCGCTATTGTTTCGGACGGCCTTTTCGCTTGCTTTCTTTGGGGCATTTCGGATTAGCGTACTGGTAAGCCGGAACAAGACAGTTATGGGAGGTCTTCAGGATCAGGATGTAGAAGATTTGGGTCATTCACTGGTTATATGGGTTAGGCGGTCGAAGACCGACATTTATGGTAAGGGGTCTGCCATTTATTTGCATCCTATTTCATTCGCAGTATGCCCTTGTAAATTAGTAGCTAGTTTCAGGGTAGTTAGAGGTAAGAAGCAGGGTTCCTTCCTAATGCACGAAGATGGGAGTCCTTTATCTCAGTTCCAGTTCATTTCCGTTCTCAAGTTAACATTGGGTAGAATTGGGCTAACACCATCTCAGTTTGGGTCGCATTCGTTTAGGATAGGGGCAGCAACTGAGGCAGCGGGGTCAGGTATGGGGGATGACTGGGTTAAGAGAATTGGTAGATGGGGGTCTAATAGCTTCAGGTCATATATTCGGCCAGAGTTAGTGACTGGTAATTAAGGCTTTCTTTATGACAAGTTCCACCTGGCAGGTGTGGCCCACGGGTCACTCGTATATTTACTGGACCAGGAAGGAGGCTGGGATCAAGGATGGAGGTTTGCAGCTGGGATTCCCTTCAGATCGGGTGTCACTCCGGTGGTTGGGGGTTAGAGGGCTTAAGTGGCACAAGCTGGTGGAGCATATAGCGGGGTATGCCAGGATGTTTGAAGGGCCCGAGGTGCTGTTTGTTCACGCTGGGGGAAATGACTTAGGCAACATGCCAATCAAGGAGTTGATCAGGATAATGAAGCGTGATGTAGAGCGCTTGTTAGCTCTCTTCCCGGGTTTGGTGATAGTATGGTCAGAAATGATACAGCGTAGGAAGTGGAGGGCTCCCATGGATGGGGCAACGATGGACAGGTGTAGGAAGCGAGTCAACAAGGCAATGTGGAGTTTCATTAGGAGGCATGGAGGGATCTCCATAAGGCACGTTGACTTTGAGATAGTTGACGTTGAGGGATATTTTATGAAAGATGGGGTGCACTTAAATCCAATTGGGTTAAATTTGTTTATTTATGCAATTAAGGACAGCATTGCAAGGGCCATAGCTTCGGTGGCGGAACGCACGTGACGTGCGTTTGTGGCGGTAGTGCTTGCCCTCCTACGTTGGTGAAGGAGGAGGAGCCTCTAGGGGCACGGGGTCCCCTGAGGGGTATTTAGGCTAAGTAGGGCGGGCAAGCACTAGTTGGTATATTGGTTAATTAAAATTTGGTTTTGGTTTACCTGTTAAGTCTAATAAAGAAGCTGTGGCCAGTTTTTATACCCAGATTGGTGTCATGTCGTTATTTCAGGTTTTGTTGGGCTTTGGGGATATCCCAGGTATGACGGTAACTGATCAAAGCCATCCTGTACTTTTATTAAAAGTGAAAGTGATGTTTGGTTTTAGAATTAATAGCTCAACATTCCCCTACTCTCAAATGCGCAAATAAAGATATTTAACTTCATCTATCATGCAACCCCGCACGGGCTTGAATACAGAGCTACAGGCTTGGTCAGTGAAGTCCGTGGGACTTGTACGGATTTTTAAATCAAAGTACAATTTGGCGATGTGCAAGCTTGAGAAGGTTTGGCTAGTAATCCTCATGCCCCCCCATTATGTTCCCCATCATTTACAGTGCTTTGCAGTGCTGGATTGAATATATATTGGCTATTACAATGCTTGGTTTGCGGCCTTTCATCTCCGAACCCGTACGGGTTTGAACAAGGACCAGCCCGCGGAACTACGGGACGTAAAGTAATCCGTAAATAATATATCGGATTTGGGCTGATGTCCAAGCTTGAGAGGGTGTTGCTATTAATCCTCGTGTCCCCCATTATGATGCCTAGCATTTACGGAGCTTTACAGTGCATTCTCGATTTTATATTTGCATTTTCAGTTTTCGGACTTTGTGGCCGGAAAACAAGATTTACGGGCGCTGGGAAAAAGCTTCCGGCTGTTTGCATGATATGCGGCCGGCCGGAAGGGGATATCCTTGCGGTGCCGTATAATTGAATTGCAAGGTAAAGGTAGCTCTACACGGGGCCGTAAGACGGCCGCAAGGAATCGCAGCTTTGCGGCCGTTTTACGGCCGATAATAGAATGAGGCCCTATGAGTCATGTTAAGACTTGCGTCTAATAAAATGTAATTTCTACAACTATTACTTTGAAAAGCTAGACTTCTATCCTAATCTCTATCATTTTTATGAATGCTCAGATAATTTTCCCATCTTCTTTTTAATTTATTGAAGGAGTTTTAACCTAGTTTATTTCCTAATCTATATATCATACTTATTCCTCCCTTTTATATTTGGATTCACAAAGCATTTATTCTCAAAATTAGTACGTGGTCTCATTATCTCCTGTTTTGGCAGTGAGTTAATGAAGTACTTCATTTGGAGATCTTAACAAAAACATCTTTATTTATATTTCTAATAGAATATATTACTCTTGTTAAGCCAAGTTTAGTTTGTTGGGGGGAAAAAAACACCCACAAACCACTTTTTACTCTGAAACCCAGTAATGATACCCAAAAAAGCTTCTGATTTTGTTTGGTTTATTTGGAAAAAAATGACTTAGCAACAGGAGATCAGTTACAATTTTCTTCTGCTACTGGCTCACTGGACTACTGGGGACAAATATAAACAAAACACAGCTTTTATGTTTACATAAAGACAATGGGATAATCCATTCTCACCTTTTAGAAACATGGTATAACCCACCAACAGCCAATAAACAATTATTTACATTAGGTGATCAATAAAATATAACACATGTGATCAGCACTTATCAAGCATGTCTTGGTACGTCAAACTAGATGCGCAAAAAAACTACCATGTTTGTATTATTTTTCTGAGTTAGCCACATTATATATTGTATTTCCCCTGTTGAAAGTAAATAATCTTCCAAATTGTAAAATGGCCAAATGTCATTCCTTCACCTTCCTAAGACTTACTGTTTGTACTGTAAATAAAGACCATTTGTAAATATTAGGGTCCTTATGATGTGAGGCTACCCACACCTGTTGTCTTTTCCTCTCAGTGCATGTCCTGGTTGAAATCCAATTACAGTAATATACAATTCTCAAAGTAGACAAAACTCACCTTTATTCAACTGAACATTGCCATTATTAAAAATATGACTTGAATAAAAATGACAATTCATTTGTGGACTGCAAAATCTCTGATAGACATCCAAGCAAAATGGAAGAAGAGAGCCTATGGCAAGGGATATTATTGAAAATTAGTCCTATGATCTCAATGAATCCTCCTGTCTGGAAGTCTCTCTATTAGAAGCACCAAAGCTGACTAAATGCATTACTGTAGATAGTAGGAAGCAGAAAAGACATGGAAGTCTAAAGGTTTAGAAAGATCCACTCATTGTGAAAAAGAAGGGGGGGGGTAGGATTTATAAAAAAGATCTCCATAAGGCACGTTGACTTTGATAATAGAATGAGGCCCTATGAGTCATGTTAAGACTTGCGTCTAATAAAATGTAATTTCTACAACTATTACTTTGAAAAGCTAGACTTCTATCCTAATCTCTATCATTTTTATGAATGCTCAGATAATTTTCCCATCTTCTTTTTAATTTATTGAAGGAGTTTTAACCTAGTTTATTTCCTAATCTATATATCATACTTATTCCTCCCTTTTATATTTGGATTCACAAAGCATTTATTCTCAAAATTAGTACGTGGTCTCATTATCTCCTGTTTTGGCAGTGAGTTAATGAAGTACTTCATTTGGAGATCTTAACAAAAACATCTTTATTTATATTTCTAATAGAATATATTACTCTTGTTAAGCCAAGTTTAGTTTGTTGGGGGGAAAAAAACACCCACAAACCACTTTTTACTCTGAAACCCAGTAATGATACCCAAAAAAGCTTCTGATTTTGTTTGGTTTATTTGGAAAAAAATGACTTAGCAACAGGAGATCAGTTACAATTTTCTTCTGCTACTGGCTCACTGGACTACTGGGGACAAATATAAACAAAACACAGCTTTTATGTTTACATAAAGACAATGGGATAATCCATTCTCACCTTTTAGAAACATGGTATAACCCACCAACAGCCAATAAACAATTATTTACATTAGGTGATCAATAAAATATAACACATGTGATCAGCACTTATCAAGCATGTCTTGGTACGTCAAACTAGATGCGCAAAAAAACTACCATGTTTGTATTATTTTTCTGAGTTAGCCACATTATATATTGTATTTCCCCTGTTGAAAGTAAATAATCTTCCAAATTGTAAAATGGCCAAATGTCATTCCTTCACCTTCCTAAGACTTACTGTTTGTACTGTAAATAAAGACCATTTGTAAATATTAGGGTCCTTATGATGTGAGGCTACCCACACCTGTTGTCTTTTCCTCTCAGTGCATGTCCTGGTTGAAATCCAATTACAGTAATATACAATTCTCAAAGTAGACAAAACTCACCTTTATTCAACTGAACATTGCCATTATTAAAAATATGACTTGAATAAAAATGACAATTCATTTGTGGACTGCAAAATCTCTGATAGACATCCAAGCAAAATGGAAGAAGAGAGCCTATGGCAAGGGATATTATTGAAAATTAGTCCTATGATCTCAATGAATCCTCCTGTCTGGAAGTCTCTCTATTAGAAGCACCAAAGCTGCCTAATGCATTACTGTAGATAGTAGGAAGCAGAAAAGACATGGAAGTCTAAAGGTTTAGAAAGATCCACTCATTGTGAAAAAGAAGGGGGGGGGTAGGATTTATAAAAAAGATCTCCATAAGGCACGTTGACTTTGAGATAGTTGACGTTGAGGGATATTTTATGAAAGATGGGGTGCACTTAAATCCAATTGGGTTAAATTTGTTGATTTATGCAATTGCAAGGGCCATAGCTTCGGTGGCGGAACGCACGTGACGTGCGTTTGTGGCGGTAGTGCTTGCCCTCCTACGTTGGTGAAGGAGGAGGAGCCTCTAGGGGCACGGGGTCCCCTGAGGGGTATTTAGGCTAAGTAGGGCGGGCAAGCACTAGTTGGTATATTGGTTAATTAAAATTTGGTTTTGGTTTACCTGTTAAGTCTAATAAAGAAGCTGTGGCCAGTTTTTATACCCAGATTGGTGTCATGTCGTTATTTCAGGTTTTGTTGGGCTTTGGGGATATCCCAGGTATGACGGTAACTGATCAAAGCCATCCTGTACTTTTATTAAAAGTGAAAGTGATGTTTGGTTTTAGAATTAATAGCTCAACATTCCCCTACTCTCAAATGCACAAATAAAGATATTTAACTTCATCTATCATGCAACCCCGCACGGGCTTGAATACAGAGCTACAGGCTTGGTCAGTGAAGTCCGTGGGACTTGTACGGATTTTGAAATCAAAGTACAATTTGGCGATGTGCAAGCTTGAGAAGGTTTGGCTAGTAATCCTCATGCCCCCCATTATGTTCCCCATCATTTACAGTGCTTTGCAGTGCTGGATTGAATATATATTGGCTATTACAATGCTTGGTTTGCGGCCCTTCATCTCCGAACCCGTACGGGTTTGAACAAGGACCAGCCCGCGGAACTACGGGACGTAAAGTAATCCGTAAATAATATATCGGATTTGGGCTGATGTGCAAGCTTGAGAGGGTGTTGCTATTAATCCTCGTGTCCCCCATTATGATGCCTAGCATTTACGGAGCTTTACAGTGCATTCTCGATTTTATATTTGCCTTTTCAGTTTTCGGACTTTGTGGCCGGAAAACAAGATTTACGGGCTCTGGGAAAAAGCTTCCGGCTGTTTGCATGATATGCGGCCGGCCGGAAGGGGATATCCTTGCGGTGCCGTATAATTGAATTGCAAGGTAAAGGTAGCTCTACACGGGGCCGTAAGACGGCCGCAAGGAATCGCAGCTTTGCGGCCGTTTTACGGCCGATAATAGAATGAGGCCCTATGAGTCATGTTAAGACTTGCGTCTAATAAAATGTAATTTCTACAACTATTACTTTGAAAAGCTAGACTTCTATCCTAATCTCTATCATTTTTATGAATGCTCAGATAATTTTCCCATCTTCTTTTTAATTTATTGAAGGAGTTTTAACCTAGTTTATTTCCTAATCTATATATCATACTTATTCCTCCCTTTTATATTTGGATTCACAAAGCATTTATTCTCAAAATTAGTACGTGGTCTCATTATCTCCTGTTTTGGCAGTGAGTTAATGAAGTACTTCATTTGGAGATCTTAACAAAAACATCTTTATTTATATTTCTAATAGAATATATTACTCTTGTTAAGCCAAGTTTAGTTTGTTGGGGGGAAAAAAATACCCACAAACCACTTTTTACTCTGAAACGCAGTAATGATACCCAAAATAGCTTCTGATTTTGTTTGGTTTATTTGGAAAAAAATGACTTAGCAACAGGAGATCAGTTACAATTTTCTTCTGCTACTGGCTCACTGGACTACTGGGGGCAAATATAAACAAAACACAGCTTTTATGTTTACATAAAGACAATGGGATAATCCATTCTCACCTTTTAGAAACATGGTATAACCCACCAACAGCCAATAAACAATTATTTACATTAGGTGATCAATAAAATATAACACATGTGATCAGCACTTATCAAGCATGTCTTGGTACGTCAAACTAGATGCGCAAAAAAACTACCATGTTTGTATTATTTTTCTGAGTTAGCCACATTATATATTGTATTTCCCCTGTTGAAAGTAAATAATCTTCCAAATTGTAAAATGGCCAAATGTCATTCCTTCACCTTCCTAAGACTTACTGTTTGTACTGTAAATAAAGACCATTTGTAAATATTAGGGTCCTTATGATGTGAGGCTACCCACACCTGTTGTCTTTTCCTCTCAGTGCATGTCCTGGTTGAAATCCAATTACAGTAATATACAATTCTCAAAGTAGACAAAACTCACCTTTATTCAACTGAACATTGCCATTATTAAAAATATGACTTGAATAAAAATGACAATTCATTTGTGGACTGCAAAATCTCTGATAGACATCCAAGCAAAATAGAAGAAGAGAGCCTATGGCAAGGGATATTATTGAAAATTAGTCCTATGATCTCAATGAATCCTCCTGTCTGGAAGTCTCTCTATTAGAAGCACCAAAGCTGACTAAATGCATTACTGTAGATAGTAGGAAGCAGAAAAGACATGGAAGTCTAAAGGTTTAGAAAGATCCACTCATTGTGAAAAAGAAGGGGGGGGGGTAGGATTTATAAAAAAGAGAGAAAAAATATACACGTACTGTATTGTCTAATATCTTGGCAGTACCTTCCCTAATGCCTTTTTGGTAAACTCACAAGCTGGTATATTATTTCTATAATTACTGAACAAACAGAGAATTAACTGTCCCTTACTGCTAGCCTAATAGCCTTTTCTTAGCTATGGCTGCTTACTCAAAGGCTAATGGCCTCATTCAATTGGGATTTGGCCAATAGAATAGGGCTCTATATAAGCACATAGCATATCTTTTTTTACAGAAGTTTTTAGTTAGTGAAGACCTTGCTTTAGGATAGAAGTTCATAACTAAACACTTCTGTAAAAAAAATATGCTATGTTCTTATATAGAGCCCTATTTAATTGGCCAAATCCCAATTGAATGAGGCCCTATGTGTATAATGGAAAAATCGTGGGCTCTCTAGGGTTTAAATACCCGTTAAAGGAATTGACATCATCAAAATGTGCAAGTACATGTATTTTATGGCAATAAAGAAAGGGATCAATCAATCTTTGAAATTTTCAAATTGCGAACTGTATACCAATTACAGTTATTAGTGGGTAAAGTAACTTGAAACCAACTGCCTTGATTTTTATGTATAAATTAAAGCTTTTCGATCAAGACCTAGTGTGGATAGTATCTAATTTGTTTATTAAAGTTTCTAAGCAACATGTAATGGCAATTTGGCCTTGGTAAATTGCAACATATACCAATTTTAATGTATATTATTCAATTTAAGCATCATTGTGCTAATATTAATGGGTTCAAATTTTTATTCTGTCATTACAAATACTCTCTCATTAGATTGTATCATAGCTCAATTTGTATTTGTTTGCTAAGAACTTTGGAAGTCTCAATTGCTAAGCAACATGTCAACATCATCTGAAAACTGGGTCATGTAATATTTTGAATGAATAAAATTAATTAAACTAAACAACTTTTATTATATTCACAATCAAAACAGTGTGAGTTATGTTGCTAAGTTATTTATGTATTTAACAATGATGGTAACATCTAGATTAACCTTTAATTGATTAGTAGGACTACTCCATTTCTTCTGAGAGATTCTTGACCACAGTAGATGATCTGGTGGTTGTCTGATATGAAATGTTGCATTCCAGTCCATTTGAGTTCACTAATTCCCAGAATATTAAATGTTTATTTTTTGTCATCTTGTGAACCAGTTTGCCTTGGTTCATAGTTCTAACGTTCCAGGGTTCATCTGCTAAATTGGCCGCAGGGCGTCTTCTCAAATTTGGCCCAACCACTTCATTAGTTTTAGTGTTATTTGCCCTCTGCTTTTCTCTTGTTGTGCTTATCCATAGGATTTTCTTGGTAAAAATACTGGAGTTGGTTGCCAGATGCTTCTCCAGTTCACAGCTATTTGATTGATCACTCTGCTATGACCTGCCCATCTTGGGTGACCCTACATGGTATAGCTCACACCTTCAATAAAGTACACAAGCCTCTTTACCACAACAAGATAGTGATCCAGAGAGGGAAAATAACACTACCAAAATAAAAAAGCTAAACCTGTAAAGGGCTAAAATATACATTGGTACTATAGAGAAAAGAGCACTTATTGGACTATTAGGCACGTTGCCCAAAGGAAAACTAACTATATATAACTAAATATAAAATAACACATATATGCAGTATATTAAACTTAACTTTTATTCTAAAAATTAAAAATATTAATAAAAACCGTCAATGCAAATCACAAAAACACATAAAAACAACACACTAAGAAAAGACGTCTATTCTTAATCAACGATCATGAAAATTAAGTCTATTGTACAGGAGGTGAGGGAAACATACACATTACCTATCCTTTTATCACCCTCTAGTAATGATCTATTATGCACTTGTCCTCATTCTTCGGCCGTAAGCAGCACTTCCATCTGGATTGAAAAATGTGTCCTCTTCTTTCTTGATTGAAGCCCTTGCTCCTCTCTCCAGGCTTGTGTACCTCAATTAAGCTGTGAACTATACCTTGTAGGATCACTCAAGATGGAGGGTCATAGTGGAGAGGTCAGAAAAATTGTGGCATCCCACTCCAGTATGATTGCCAAGATAACCTTATGGATAAGCACAACCAGAGACAAAACAACATGTTATCACCCCATTTCTTTAGATTGTAAGTAGCGAGTTTTCAATCTTGTAGGGTGCTTTGGAAAAAAGCACTTCCTGCAAAGATTCTAAGCTCAAAACAGGGACCTCCATTTTTCTGCGGTTTGTTAACATTGTATTCTTCCTTGTCCTTATCCCCTGTACAGTGCTACGGAATATGTTGGCGCGATACAAATAAAGATTAATAATAATAATAATAATTTCTGAGATGCTGATATTTTTATAATTTGACTCTTTATTAATTTTATGATTTTCATATTACAATATAATAATGAGTCATACATATATTTTGTAGTTTTATTAAGGTAGAAGAGAAAAACTCTATAATTTATTACAGGTTATATATTATGATAACCTTGATCTAGTTTTGAATTCCTACAAATGTTCCAAACCCCAGAAATGCTTATGAAAGATTAGTCTATAAAACTAAAACTGGAAATTCGTGTCCACCCATTTAAATTCTTCTATTTTCCTCCTTTTTGGGGCGTCCAACGTAATCATCAAACCTGAGGGTTAAAAATAACAACTAGTCAATTAAAAACAAATAACCAGTTTACTTTACAGTATTAAAAGCGCTTCTATCACCACCTCTGCGCGGCCTCCATAGAGGCCAAAAAGTGAAACGCTCGCCAGGCCTTAAAGTAGAGTGCACTTTGACTTTGGGTGATGTTACTCATTGAGAATAGGGCTCTGGTATTTCCCATATGCATAACTAGCCTTAAAGGGCAATCATTCCTAATTTTGAACAGTACCTGGGAATCTATAACTCGTTGAGTTTTATTATCTGTCATTTTATTTTGTCATCATTACAATATTATCCTTTTTTATCTACTATTTTATAAATTCTAAAAAAAAAGTTATGTTTTGTGTTTAAAGCTTTTGTCATATGTTAATAAATAATCACTCTATACTCTGAATGATAAGGAAATATACTAGTTAACTAGCGCACTTTGTATTTTAGGAAGAGGCAACATCTTGACTGTTGTAATACATCCTAAAAGGGGAAGTTTAAGTGTGTGCCAATGATGTAGGGTTACATGAACGATAATTATTTTTATAGATTATATCGACTCTTGCTGTAACTGGGCCCTTAAGTACTGTATATGACTGTTGTGCCAAAATTCAACAAAATCAAAATGTAATTATAATATTTGTATAATTTGTGCTGGGAGAATTAGATTCAAAGCAATATATTTATATTCATTAAACCTGAGGCCTTAGAGTGTGGCAAATCTATCAAGTAATACAAAAATATTTTGTAATGTAATAAGGGGTTTAGAGATCGTTAAGATAATGTCTTCAGCAAATAAAACCTTCCTGGACACTCTTACAACGTAAAGTTTTAAATAGGAAGGTCCATTCCAGGGAGTTATATGCATTTTCAATGTATAAAGACAATAAGCATAATTGCATCTTAGATTTATGTGATACATTATCAGAATTAGATATTTTTGTATATTATCGGGGGCCTACCTCCCTGGACTGAACCCCACCTTATCCAGGTGAATTAAAAAAGATCATTTTATTTACTGTTTCTGACATAATGTTTGTAAAGATTTTAATATGGATATTCGTACGTGAAATGGATCTAACATTTTTAAAAGTCCTTTGTTTGGTTTTGTGATAACTGAAATGCCAGCCAATGGTAAATCAGGTGGAATATTGTTTTCAACCATCATTAATGAAAAAGATATTTAGCTACAGCAATAATATAGCATACATTTTTTGTAATACAGAGCAGTAGCAGGAGGTGATTTGCCTAATTTAAGGTTTTTGGTGTAATCTGTGCAATCGAGGAATCTAATTGTCATGATAATTTGGGAAGGGAGCATTCATTAAATAAATTGTGTTTTTTTGGGGTTTAAACATAGTCTTTGTATTTTAAAGAAAATAAAATAAATGTAGTAAATACAGCTTTAATCAAAATTGGGCTATGCTTTATAGTGCCCTAGGAAGTGCAGATTTGTAGTATTTTGGAGTAATTAGTAAATCCTGTGGTCAAAGGGCCTGTCAGATTTAAAACCCTTATCATAATAAAATCTCCTGAATCAAGTATTTGAGTTGTTAACCTGAGCTTGAAAAGGTATGTTTAATTGGTTTCTTGTGTCAGTAATGGCCAAAAATATATATATTTTTGTATTTTGAGAGTAAGCATGAAGCTATTTTTCAAGGTGTTTTATTTGGTCATAGAGTGATTTATATTTAGCATTCTTTTCTTTGTTTATCTGAGATGGAGGTTTGAATAGGGCTCCCTTAATGTAAACTTTATGAGTAGCCCACAAAATTGCAGGCCACACCTCCAGTATGTTGGTGGTATTAAGCATAACTTGATTTGCATGCTCTCGATTAAGTAAAATAGTGTTGTTAAGTTACCCTCTAAAGGAGGTGAGGAAGCATTGCTAATATAAGTCAATAATTACATTATGGAGTGATCTGGCCAAGCAGCAGGAAGAATATCTGTGTCAGGACCCAAGTATGAGTGTTGTGGTTGTGAGTAAAAGGAATATTATCTTTGTTTGGCGTGCAGATCCCTCCAGGCATCAGCTATTCGCCATTGGCCTAAAAACTTATGAAGACCATGGGATATGCTTATAGGATGCTTATGTTTACTGTGAGATCTGTCTAAGGTTTCATTTAGTGCTAAATTCAAATCTCCTCCAACAGTTATTTTCCCTTTCTGATATTTAAGCAATTGTTTTCAGTTGGTCTGATGGTGGTGGAAGATAGAGTTTGGCAAATGTATAGTTTATGATCATACATTGCCCTTGTACAAAACCCTTAATGGGCAATTATTATGGACAAGCCATTCATTTTCTGAAAGTACTTAGGAATGTTATAATTCCTGCTCTCCACAGTGTCCGGATCATTGGCCACAAAATTATCCATTAGGTCTTTGTGAGAAACTCGGTGGAAATTATTTTGGTTCCTCTGTGTCAGTCACTGCTTTCCTGGGCTTCCTCAATGCAATGTTCTGCCATTTACTCACCTGAAGCTTGTACCAACTCCTCAATGTAATTTGTGTTAGAGTGACTGCTATCCCGGGCTTCCTCAATTTGTTTCGCCAGTTTTTGGAGGTCCCCGTTGGTCCGGCTCTCGCCTGAAGCTTGTACCAAGTACTCTATGTCCTGGGTGTCTTCATCTCCCACTCCAGCTGTATTGACCAGGTCTACTATCTCCACAATGATGGTCTGTTCTGATTGCACATCCACACACAGCTCTAGACATATCTTCCTCCACACAGCTTTAAGACATTGCTGTGTCTCTTATTCCAGGACAAATCCGATGTTCGTTATGGCCTGCATGATAGTATACTTTTTCCAGAAATCCATCATGGATTTTTTGTCCTTGCTGTCTATTTGGTCAATGAGCTGGCAGAATGTATTGGGATACAGCAATGGAACTCAGCCAAGTTGCTAGAGCATTTGGTTGGAGCATTTTCCGCAAACTGGTGCGGTTTGGCCTCAGTCCCTTTATACCTGCAGTAGCGTTGCACAGATGGAGAGAAATGTTCGCTGGAGCAGTTTATGAAGATGTCTTTTGGGATCCAAGCTTTCCGGTTGAATTGCCAAATGACTGGTAAAGTGGATTTGGAATTCCCCTTCATTGCTCTAGGTGTTTTTGAATGGTACACCAGCAATGGCTTGATCTTGAAGTTGCACTGGCATTCCCATCCATAAGAATTGTTAGTTAGTCTTTGGCTCCTTTGAACCCCAGTGCTGGCTTCTGCTTACGAGATATGAAGGTGTGGCTTGGCATTCACTTCCAGAACAGTCCTGTCTCATCAACGTTGAAATTACAAATCGTAATCCGTTACAGTTTGTTTCTTTTCTTGAAGCAGTCGAACCAACCTCTGCTGGCTGAGAAGCTTTCAGTCACATCTGGTGTTTGCCGTTGGATATGACATAGATGCTTCTGCAATTTTCCATGATAGCCTGGCTGAGAGGCACATTGCACTCTATTTTGTGTTTAATCCAGATCAAAAGCCGCTTCTCCTCATCCTCCAGGGCGTAGCTTCCGGACAGTGTAAACTTTTTTGCAGAAGATGCAGTGCTGGTGGTTGCCGAAGACTTGGTCTTCAAATTAATGTAGATTTTATTAGACAATTAACAATCACATTATGAGAAACAATGGTTGATTGGTTGGTTGGTGGATGTATGAAAAATATATTTATATATATACACATATATATATATATATATATATATATATATATATATATATATATATATACAGTATATACAGTATATATATATGTTGTCATCAGACCACTATCACATTTTGTTCTTGCTGTTTAGTCTTCTGTCGTGTCTGACTCTACGTGACTCTATGGACCACAGCACACCAGGTGCATCTCTCAGTCACTGCCCCTCTGAGCTCCATCAAGTTCAGGTTCATTGCTTCATTGCCTTTAATCTTTCCCAGCATCAGATTTTTTTCTAGGGAATTCTGCCATCTCATTATATGGCCAAAATATTTGAGCTTCAGCCTCATGAGTGAGGCAGTTTGTCTTGATTTCCTGAAGTATTGATTTATTGGATCTTCTTGCAGTCCAATGGACTCTACGCAGTTTTCTCCAACACCACAATTCAAAGGCGTCTATTCTATGGCACTCATACTTCCTTATGGTCCAGCTCTCACATCCATATGTTACTACTGGGAATACCATAGTTCGAACTATGCGGACCTTTGTTAATAGTTTAATATCTTAACTTTTTACTAGCTTGTCCAAGCTTGCCATAGCTTTCCTCCCCAGAAGCAAACGTCTTTTAATTTCATGACTACAGTCACTATCTGCAGAGATCTTGGATCCAAGGAAAATAAAATCTATCACTGCCTCCACTTCTTCCTTGTCTATTTGCCAGACAGTGAGATTGCCATTTGCCATGATCTTCGTCTTTTTGAGCACCAGGCCAACTTTGGCACTCTCTTCTTTTACCCTCATCAATAAGTGCTTTAGTTCCTTCTCACTTTCAGCCATCAGAGTAGTATCATCGGCGTATCTGAGGTTGTTGATATTCCTTCCAGCAATATTGATTCCAGCTTTGGATTCATCCAGTCCAGCCTTACGCATGATGCACTTTGCAGTTGAATAAATAAGGTGACAATATACAACCTTGTCACACTACTTTTCGGATCTTGAGCCATTCTGTTGTCCCATGTTCGGTTCTGACTCATTATGTTATGACTATTCTCTGCATGCTATAACCTAGATATCTGAGTTTCATCTTTGGGCATTAGTGGTCAGACATAAGTATACCTTGCCTATTCATGTCATTGAATATTTGTCTCTATCCAATTTTTACATTCCCATGCCCATAGTCTATATGCATGCTCTCTGAAACTGATATCCCACCGCCTTCCTCAAGCCACTCATTCAGCTCCCTCCTAGTTGCTTTCTGTAACACCCAAATTAGTAACTGATTACATTTCTCCATTTTATCCACTCTAGGAAGACCGTCACTTGCCACTAAACCAATACAAATATCTCCCTAAACCAGTTATGCCACTCTTCCATCATCCTTAATTAATTATACCACATGGTTTCGACCAATGGCCCCACCACATTCCTCCTCTTCTGTTCGTCAACCCACTTCAACTGGGTCGTCCCCAGGATGGCCGTCTAAGACATATGTGATTTACCTGTGCGTCCCCCCCCCCCCCCCCCCCCGATTTGCAATAGGGTTGATTGGAGGTTGTCGTCTTCTGCATATTTATGCCTTGTGTCATAAGACACATGCTAAGTCGGTGTGTGTCCCCGGTGATACACAACAAATGACAAGCACCTATTGACATGGTTATTTTGGGCCATTACCTCTCTTCGCATCCTTCACCTGACTTCTCAAGGAATTCTCCAAGGGTTTTCATACTTTAATTTAATTCACCACCTACAATCTGCTGCGAAAGAACGTGAGGTTGTGGAACAGTTCCACACTTCAGAGATTTCACACAATTACATAATTTGACCATTTAAAGCACCACCCTTTCCGGGGAATTACACTATAGGAGTTGCTACAAACAACTATTGACATAAAAAACATCTGGTTATTAACCTTTCCAACCCATACAACAATGACCAGTGACCAGTTCCACCAGCTCTTTGAAACATCCAGGATAAGAAGTTCTCCAGTCTGGACTCTCTGCCAGTACCGATAGAATTTACGACAGAGCATGGCAATTATTTCAAACATTCACTACTAATTCAAGACCAATCCACCTAATATCTTTCAGTGATGGTCACATTCACATCTCTTAAACAATTCAAAACGTAGCCTTTACTATCACACCATTAAGACCTGCCGGTCAGGCATCAAGTTCCACTACTAAACCCAAAACTAGACAACAGCCCATAGATGGCCAGATATTAAAAAAAACTCATTACCTCGTTTCCCCTCTTCCAACCCATTCGGACAGGACACATCCCTTACTGGACACCACAGCCATTAATATAGCGTTTTACAGATTCCTTAAACTGGGAGAATTCACAGTATCTCAACTCCATTTAAGCTGTCTAACCAAACAGGAGTTTACCTTTTCAGATGGGACCATACAGCAGGCATATGCTTAAAGGAAGCCATGTTTTAAATGGTAATAGATTACAAGAGTGAAGCCTTTGTGGGCACATTTCAAAGAATCCAGTGTAATAACTGTATTTCTCAGAATTCTGAGCAGGAAACAAGTTTTTCATTGACATTCAAATGTGAACCCAAATGTACTGGTTATTTACTATACTACTGTACGGTGGAGTGCTTATATCACTTTTTTGTCCACTATAAATGAAATGATTGTTGTGGTAAACTACCTCCTCAAAAAATCTACTACACAAGCTAGGAACTGGCCCCACGCTGATGAGAGGCAGTAAACTTGAAACAGCTGTACGTAGGTGGGAATTCAAGCTTGTGTACAATCCATCCCGAGACTTGCTCAAAGCTGTGTAATACAGCAGGCATCTGCTTAAAGGAAGCCATGTTTAAAATGGTAATGATTACAAGAGTGAAGCCTTTGTGTGCACATTTGCATGTCCCTGCCCAGGTTCCCAGAATGCAGTGGAATAACTATATTTCTCGGAATTGTGAGCAGGAAACAAGTTTTCTTTAAATGTGAACACAAATGTACTATTTATTTACTGGAGGGCTTCTATCTCTCTTTTGCCTACCATAAATTAAATGATTGTTGTGGAAACTACCTTTTCAGATGAAAATACCATTCTCACTTTAGCGCATACTAAGACAAGCAACATTCCAGTCCAAATCACTTACTACCCAACTAAACATCAGGGGCCTCATTCTATTATCGGCCGTAGGAGATGCGGGGCCGCAAGGACCGGCCGCAGGCTATTTGCCTATTCTATTCCCTTCCAGACGGGGGCTCCGGCAGGCTTGCGGCCGGCGCCTTGCTATCCCTTGCGGCCGCACGCGCCGCAGGAAAGCCTTTGATCTTAAACGGCCGCAAGAGTTTCGGCCGCAAGAAAAGCCTGGTTGCTATTCTATTGCTCCGGGAACCCTCTAGGCAAGGCTAAAACCGAGCGGCAGCTTACTTGCACCAAAAAGGTCCCGCAGGCACACAAATAAGCACATAATAAAGCCATAATAAAGCCATCCTGCACTCTGATGAGACAATAAAGTGATTGGAGGTGTTAGCATTCATAGCACAACATTCCCCTACACTCAAATCCGCAAATAATTTTTATTTTAATTCATGTCAAATATCCGTGGAAAAAGTCCAGAGGGCTTGGAGCACCTCAGACCCGCCCAGGCTGCGGGACGGAAAATAAACCGTTAATGAAATATCGGATTTGGGCTGATGTGCAAGCTTGAGAGGGGGTTGCTATTAATCCTCATGTCCCCCATTATGATCCCTAGTATTTACAGAGCTTTACAGTGCCATCTTGAATTTATATTTGCTTTTAAAGTTTTCAGACCTTGCGGCCGGTTGCATGATATGCGGCCGGCCATAAGGGGGATATCCTTGCGGCGCCGTCTATTTGAATTGCAAGGTAAAGGTAGCTCTACATGGGGCCGTAAGACGTCCGCAAGGAATAGCAGCTTTGCGGCCGTTTTACGGCCGATAATAGAATGAGGCCCCAGGTGTCATGGGAATCCAAACCTAGTCATCACCCTCTATTAATAATTTCTAGACAGCCACTATGCAACGCCACATACTTTTTCTATATGGGCTTAGTCCTACTAAGATCTGAATGTAACTCATTTGTCTATTGTGGCCATTCACTTAGGATAGGTGCAGCCACTTCTATGTGCAAAGACAATACTCCAGTGCAAATCATACAATCCCTTGGGCACTGGAAGTCCACTTGCTACAGCCATTGTATACCCACTCCATTTCTTGAACTTACAAAATCCTTCAATGACATTACTAAATAAATTACTTTCCTCTCAATTACCTAATTGTACTTGATAATTTTGGTTTCTAGGCAGGATGACGTAGCTAATTTTGGAACACCGTCAGCTACCTTTCATGAGGGAAGGCTCTGATCACAAATGTCAGGTAAATGAATCCTGAGGTTGTGGGAGGAGCCTGTACCTCCCACACTATTTAAACTGCTCCTTACGCCTCTATCAGTGTGTAGTGGTTTATGGCAATTAATATGGTGATATTATTAATATCAATAAAATGTATTAATATTAATTAAAAATGACAGATTTTATATATTTGCCAAGCCCATGAGTAAGCCCCATTAAGTGGTGAAACGGACCGTCGGGAGCAGGGGGGAGATGGTACACTTAATTCTATGCTCTTTGTGAGCTACAGCAGAACAACTATACCCCTGTGTGGTATTTCAAAAAACGCAAGTATACATGTATTGCTTTATGTCCTAAAGGGGAGACTTAAGATACTCCTATCCTTTTTTTTTCTCACACTTAAGCAGTAAAAGCCTAACTTTATGCAGTGGTTTGATAATGCTATAAGTGATACATATGTCTATTTAAGGATTGATGGTGATATCTGCCTCCCCTCTATACTTCAAATTAAATTATAGTATACTGTTTTCATACTTATATTTATACTAGGTACCACTCTCTACCCCCTGCCTTTTTGTTGTTGTTTTTAAACCTTTCTTAGTTCAGTTCACTTTTTTACAAATAAACAGCGCCTATCCTCAAACTTTTCATCTATAATATATGTTGCTGCATCCCTATGATTAGCAAATACCTATTGCATATGAGGCTTGCATACCAGCATCACTTTATTATTATTATACCATTATGATGCTTATTTTTAAGCTCTAGAAATTAAATATTATACCACTTCAACTGTCATAATAAAGGTGGTCACTTATTTCTAATCCCACAGTATTATGGGACAGTGACACCCCATTTTTCTTGACTTACAGCCATTATTTCAGGATAGACGCTGTAGCGGAACCCATCACTGTTTTAAACTGTTTTATGATTATTATGGTTAAAATATGATCCTACAATATATATGTTGGTTGATGTTCTACAGAATATATTGGCTCAGAATATTAGCCAGACTTTTGCAGACCTAGGCTAATAGATAATCCTGTTACAGAGATTCAAGAGATAAGAAAGTTGTAAAGGATCCTTGCATTTTCCAAAGTGTTTTCATTCTCTGATAAGAACAAAGAAGAATGATCTAATTAATGTCTGATTGTATCCAAGTTGCCAGGGAGGTGTGACTCACCTATTGTCCTATATGTGTATTGTGTGGGGGATATGTGCAATGTCTGTGTGTTATGTGTAAAAACATACTTTTACTAACTTTTGAACCCCTGGTCTGATTCATGCCATTTTTGTATATGTTGTTCCCCTGGGTGAGAGATATTGAATGGTGCGGGACTTAAAGGTGTACCCCCTGTATTTGGGGTACATCCAGAATGTGGTTAAAATTGTGTCTGTTTTAATTGTGTTACCTGTTATCTGAGGGGAGGAGACGTGGGGGTTGAACCATGCAGATAATTGGCTGTTGTGATAATTATGTGGGTGTAGCCCTTCAGAGGGCAACATTGCATAAAAGGAGATTCCCTGTCATTAAAATATAGTTCTTCTTGACCCTTCAAAACGTAGCCTCGTCTCGTTATTTGAGGGGATCGCTATCATACTGGGGATTGCTATGCTTCTGCATACTCCCTTGAGCTGTAACTACTGAACGCTTGTTCCTGATGTACTATCCTTGGAGTCTGTGGTGGTTTTGGTGTCCGGTGCAGTGCTTGTACGCCTCGACGCAAGCTAGGACGCATCCATCAACGGAGGTACCCAGTCGGGGTGCCAGTAGATCCGTTACATTGGCTGGCAGTGGTGGGATGGCGTCCTAGTAAGAGGAAAAGCAGCACGGAGACACCGGTAACGTTTGGAGTTACAAATTGAGGGCAACGCTAGTATCCGTACAGCGCCCCTGGCTACAGCAGGATGGAACCGGCTAGTTTTCAGACAGCGTTTCATGATGAGGAGGAGGAGGCGGCCGCGGACTACAGGGATGCAGACAGAAAGGAACTCTGGTATGATGCCCTGGAAGATGCCCAATGGCGGCGAGGTGAGAGTCTCCCCAGTGATGAGCAGCGGCTACAGAAGCGTGTGGCGATGCGGATGTATCTATTGGGAGAGCAGCCCCTGGATGAGTGGGTGACAAGACTAGAAACCCTGGTATGGCGAGAGCTCTGGCTAGACAACGCATACCAGGCCCTCTGGTGGCATACCGTTCGACTTATCCCATGGACGTCTGAACACGACTTACCGGAGGGGGATGATTATGATGGCCCGGGTTTATTATGGGATGCTTTGGAGGACGATATTGATCTTGGCAGCACAGAGGGGTCTAGGTTTTGGGACATCTACGACTACCGGATGGGCATGTATGTCTGGGATGACGAAGGCGAGGTGAGCAAAGACATGACCCACCTGGTAACGAGAGAGTGGGAGCTGGAGCAGGACTACCAACACCTGCTCAGCCTTGTGCAGCCCCAACCTACTCGACAAGCAGAACCAGACTTCATTGACTGGTCCTGGGATGACCTCCAGATGGCAGGTAGAGATGGGACCGAGGTCTCTCTACCGGCCCTACAGAGGGCAGAAGGTGTCGTCCTTCCCCTCCAGCGGCAGTGTGAACCCCAGGGGGCAGAAGGTGTCGTCCTTCCCCCCCAGCAGCAGTGTGAACCCCAGGGGGCAGAAGGTGTTGTCCTTCCTCCCCAGCAGCAGTGTGTACCCCAGGGGGCCGAAGGTGTCGTCCTTCCCCCCCAGCGCCAGTGTGTACCCCAGGGAGCCGAAGGTGTTGTCCTTCCTCCCCAGCGGCAGTGTGTTCCCCAGGGAGCCGAAGGTGTCGTCCTTCCTCCCCAGCGGCAGTGTGTACCTCAGGGGGCCGAAGGTGTCATCCTTCCCCCCCAGCAGCAGTGTGTACCCCAGGGAGCTGAAGGTGTCGTCCTTCCTCCCCAGCAGCAGTGTGTACCCCAGGGGGCCGAAGGTGTCATCCTTCCTCCCCAGCGGCAGTGTGTACCCCAGGGAGCTGAAGGTGTCGTCCTTCCTCCCCAGCGGCAGTGTGTACCCCAGGGAGCTGAAGGTGTCGTCCTTCCTCCCCAGCAGCAGTGTGTACCCCAGGGGGCCGAAGGTGTCGTCCTTCCTCCCCAGCGGCAGTGTGTTCCCCAGGGAGCTGAAGGTGTCGTCCTTCCTCCCCAGCGACAGTGTGTACCCCAGGGGGCCGAAGGTGTCTTCCTTCCCCCCCAGCGGCAGTGTGTATCCCAGGGAGCAGAAGGGGCCATCCTTCCTCCCCAGCGGCAGTGTGAACCCCAGGGGGCAGAAGGTGTCGTCCTTTCCCCCGAGCGGCAGTGTGAACCCCAGGGGGCAGAAGGTGTCGTCCTTCCCCCTCAGCGGCAGTGTGAACCCCAGGGGGCAGAAGGTGTCGTCCTTCCCCCCAAGCGGCAGTGTGTACCCCAGGGAGCAGAAGGTGTCGACCTTCCTCCACAGCGGCAGTGGGTACCCCAGGGGGCCAAAGGTGTCGTCCTTCCCCCCCAGCGGCAGTGTGAAACACAGGGGGCAGAAGGTGTCGTCCTTCCCCCCCAGCGACAGTTTACCCTAACCAGGGGAGACACCAATCTCCCAGACAGCGCAGATGGGACCGTGGTCTCTGCGCCCACAGCTTGTCCAGATCCCCAACTACCGTCACTGGGACAACCGGAGGAGGGGGTAAGTACAAATTCCCCTCCCCAGCTAACTTCTAATGTGGCCCCAGGGTTAACAGAGGAAATGTTAACCCCCACTGACCCCCACGTTTCCCTGGCTACTGGCCGGAATATGTCCCAAGTACCCCAGCAGAAGAGCTGACAGCGGGGCAGAGTGCAGTCGGCCTCTGCCCTCCCTTTGTCCCTTGTACAGAGCAGGATGTCCTGCAGGTTATACCAGCAGAAGAGCTGGCATCAGGGCAGAGTGCCGCTGGCCTCTGCCCCTCAAGTCCCCTCAGCGTGTTGCCCCATCACCACAGCAAAATATCCAGGTACCTGGTTAGACTTCCCCCCAAAGGAGAGATGTGTGACGAAGTGCCCTTCGCCACTTTGGCTTGGAGAGGACTGTTTGCCAGCCTCCTGCCCTGCGACTATGGCCCTGGTACATATTGCCCTTTGGAACCAGTGTTCGGCCATACCAGAGTGTAAGTCACTCATTCTGGCCCTTTAAATACAGGGGGGTCATTCTGTACTTGCCCTGTGTGAACCATGATACCCCAGATAACTGTGCCATGAAGCCCATTCATATAATGAAAGACTATGGGAAAGACTTTAGCTACATGGCAATTGAACTGTGTGAAGAGGATCTGAGCGCTATTCGGTGGTTTTGTGCGCTCAGATCCCAGCTATCTGGGGATATGGGAAATGTGAGTAAATGTGAATTACAGTAATGCTGATGGGTTGTCAAACTAGAGAATTGACCAACAAATACTTTTGTCCGGACATCCCCAGGCCGATCCGTTGGGATCAGACCGTGTATGCCGGCTTATGGTCACGGGGGAGGTGTGTAGCGGAACCCATCACTGTTTTAAACTGTTTTATGATTATTATGGTTAAAATATGATCCTACAATATATATGTTGGTTGATGTTCTACAGAATATATTGGCTCAGAATATTAGCCAGACTTTTGCAGACCTAGGCTAATAGATAATCCTGTTACAGAGATTCAAGAGATAAGAAAGTTGTAAAGGATCCTTGCATTTTCCAAAGTGTTTTCATTCTCTGATAAGAACAAAGAAGAATGATCTAATTAATGTCTGATTGTATCCAAGTTGCCAGGGAGGTGTGACTCACCTATTGTCCTATATGTGTATTGTGTGGGGGATATGTGCAATGTCTGTGTGTTATGTGTAAAAACATACTTTTACTAACTTTTGAACCCCTGGTCTGATTCATGCCATTTTTGTATATGTTGTTCCCCTGGGTGAGAGATATTGAATGGTGCAGGACTTAAAGGTGTACCCCCTGTATTTGGGGTACATCCAGAATGTGGTTAAAATTGTGTCTGTTTTAATTGTGTTACCTGTTATCTGAGGGGAGGAGACGTGGGGGTTGAACCATGCAGATAATTGGCTGTTGTGATAATTATGTGGGTGTAGCCCTTCAGAGGGCGACATTGCATAAAAGGAGATTCCCTGTCATTAAAATATAGTTCTTCTTGACCCTTCAAAACGTAGCCTCGTCTCGTTATTTGAGGGGATCGCTATCATACTGGGGATTGCTATGCTTCTGCATACTCCCTTGAGCTGTAACTACTGAACGCTTGTTCCTGATGTACTATCCTTGGAGTCTGTGGTGGTTTTGGTGTCCGGTGCAGTGCTTGTACGCCTCGACGCAAGCTAGGACGCATCCATCAACGGAGGTACCCAGTCGGGGTGCCAGTAGATCCGTTACAGACGCTTTTTAGTTTTGTAGTTACTTATCTTGCTTTATCCTGGAGAACACTAAATTATCCTACTTTTTTCCTATTAAATTATTTCCCCCTTTTTTTGAATTTAGTGTTAAGCACTAGGAAATTGCTTAGGTCATACATTCATATTGATATTTTATATATCAGCTAAATATTGATATAGCAATCTACTGTATAGTAAATTAACAAAATATTTCCATAATTGTAAGTAAAATAAAATTTTGAGAAATATGAACCAGAGATTAGGGGAAGCAAGACTCAAAACGTGCGCGTCAGATGCTGTCCTGCAATTATGATGTCACAAGTCGGCTCGTGGAAGCAAATACATAATATTGCATATTGAAAAAGGCGCCTGTGACTGCTAATAATAATTTGAGTGAGGGTAAGTGGATCTTCAGTGGGACTAGTCCCAGTTAGCAGAGTATTGGTTCAACATCTATTAGGCAGGGTCAGGGGTAAGTAGTGGTTCCTTAACCTCCACTACAATTGAGATAGATAGGACCACAGTGATTCCACGGGCACCCTCTTGTTGATTAATGTACATTATCTAAACCATATGTTGACTTTTGAATATCACTTGCTACATCCATTTTATTTATGGAAAGCAAACATTGAGATGAAAAATAATTATATATCAAGTCACAGACCATAATTGTATATATCTAATGTATATCAGTGTATACTCCTAATTATAATCTGTCTAAAAGACATACCCGTTATAATTTATTTCATGTGTGATTATAGCACTACTTATTGAAGTATATTGAACCATAAGATATATTGAGCCATAAGATATAATGAACAATCTTGTAGATTTTCACTGATGCTCAGTTTTCTTACTTTAATTTAGACTATATCTTTTCTAATTAAAGTATTTATATTTTCTTGAATAGGCTGTTAAATCATATTTCTTGATTCAAGTGAAATTCAGACAAATGTTCAGAAGGATTCTGGGTCTGGTTTACAAGATGTTTTGCCGAATCTTCATAAGATGCAGTTTGTAATGCTGAACCATTTTAGACTGACATTAGGCCCACCAGATGAATAGTTTTACAATTAAGATTCCTCTGTAATAGTTCCATTACAGGACTTCCAGTACTAGATATATCCTCCATGGAGATGGAATGTGCAGTCTTAGTGGGTATAATTTCATAATATTTGCGTAAACTTGGAAATAATTTATTTCATAGACCATTGCATTCCTGACAGAAATGGCAGGTTGTAATCTAGTCTCATGTCTAATCCATTTTTTAAATTTTTAGGACTTGGAGTATCATAAGTTTCAATGTCAACATGGGTATAAAATGTAGCCCTTTCTGCAAACTGCTCTTAAATGTTATGATATACAGTACCTTATATTTTCCTGGACTTGAGTAGAGTATCAATCACTTCTAGATATAAACCAAATTCTTCCATTTTTTTAAAAGTTCCACTCCATCAAATGCCGGTCTTCTATAGAATGGATTTGAGATATAATTTCTCATCTGTAAGGTATGAGGTACTGGAGGTCCCAATGAGAGAAAATGTAATATCAGTTACCGTAGTCTCTTCAGTCATGCTGGACTAATGCAGAAGACATGTGTTTAAATTATCTTTGTTAATCCACATTTTATAAAAAAACAAAAGGTGGAAAAAAATGCACATCATACCTGCATTCCTTATGATGGAAAAGTTTCTTGTGCCTAGCTTTCTGGTTTCTACCATTTTGCACCAAAACATAGGGACTGCAATTTTCGTTGGATTCCATAAGATCCATGTAAAACATTTTTCTGATGTTGATAACTGGAGTTTCGTTTTCAATCTCCAGGATTATAGTAAATTTACTGAAGAAGACTGCTTGCCACTTTTCTTCTCCTAGTAAATTTGTTTGACAATGTCCCGCATAGATCTCTTGCTGTCCAACACAGTAACTGTAACAGTCTATGCTTTTGACCCTCATTGGTGACTGTACAGTATATAGCCAAGGGTTAGACTTTTGTCCAGGTTCTTTTGTTTTGTCCAAAAAGAGGTAGTTGTACACCTGAAGACAAGACATACATCGATTAATAGTGGGCCCACTCAGGGTGCAGACTCTTTTCAGCTCATTTTTGCCATTACTGAGAAGAAATCTATTCGGACTGTACTCGCCATTAGGGGAAAACCAGAAAAGAAATGCCAAGCAAGTATTCTCTGCACAAGAAAAAGAGCAACACTCACATGCACAAATTAGTCATAATGGCCTCTTCAATGTGAAGCTACTGATTCCCATAGGCACAGTGAGCAATTGATTGAAAGAGACTTAATGGATATGTTTGAAATGCCATTTCCCATTGAATAAATATAAATATAAAGGTCATGATTACCATTAGGACCATGAATGTTTTTACTGTGATGAATTTTGCAGTTTCTCCAATACTTTCTCTTTCAGAATTTTTATCATGGAAGAGATACCTTTGCATCTACAGTGTTGAAGTGTTTAGCAATATTACTGATTGAAGATATATCATTTGTTCATGCAAGAACATTATTGGTAGCCAACAAATTATATTAAAGACTAGAGAATTGCCCGTAAAAAATGACGGCAATGAAATTGTAAGGTAGCTAATGCTGTTTGGTGTATAATAATGAAATATTTAATACATTAATAAATGAATATACTGTACCTATTTTGAAGCATTGTGTTGAAGAGCTGCAATCTGTTTTGATGTTGCTGCAGCATTAGTGGTGTGGAGCTGCTGTGTAAGCGTGATGAATGTGTGCAGTGTAATAGTGTGCGTCCGTGAGACGAAACGGTTAGCTGTGTACTTCCGCATTGTCGTAAAATGGCGGGTAATGTGTGGTATGCGTCTTAGCGGAATATCCGCAGGTGTTTTGTGGTGTTTTGCGAGTTTCTTGTGGTGTTTTGTGAGTGTGTTGTGGTGTTTTGCGTGTTTAGAGTGCTGTAGCCTCGTTTTCGTTTTGTTCGGTGGCCATTTTTTCTCTTGCTTAGAGAATTTTTTAGTGTCTAAACTCTTTTATTTGAGTTTAATGAAGGTGAAGTTGCTTTTTTGAGGTCTTGGATGAACAAAATAATTTACCTTCTTTTGGAATCCATGATTGTGTCCAGAGATTAAAAGCTTTTCTATATCTCTCATATCCACATAGATTTAGTATGTGATTTATTACTGTTTTGCTCATTGGTGCCTTTGCTAATGGGGCTGACCACTTGTTACTTTAATTGTTCCCCTCATTGTTGACTGTTCTATGTGTTGGCTGTTTGTATGTGAAGTTTCTCTACCCACCTCAGCCTCAGAATTGTGGCCTTAACCATCCCTGCTTTTCTGCCTACCCCTGACCCCGAATGTGATTTTCACAAGACCCAGCCTGCAGACCATTGTTTTGTTTAAACAATGGCCTTCACAAACATCTATTTAAAAGACCAACTTGTTAAATACTTTGAATAGATTTTTGTGAAGGCCATTGTTAAAACTAAACAATGGTCTAGAATCTTGCATAGACAGTGAAGGACCCACAAGAGTGAGCATCTGGACTCTCATGCCATTTAAAGGAAAAATGTAGCTTAATTATGCAGAAAAAATGGGCAACATTAGGTGCAATATGCGTCATGCTTCTTT
Organism: Discoglossus pictus; assembly: GCA_027410445.1. Taxonomy (NCBI): domain Eukaryota; kingdom Metazoa; phylum Chordata; class Amphibia; order Anura; family Alytidae; genus Discoglossus; species Discoglossus pictus. The sequence goes on from CM050163.1 coordinate 204,996,998, forward strand.
GGGCTGTAAGTCTGCGGGCTTGAACATTGCAACAGGGACAGAGCGATTAAAATTACTCAAGCCTGCAAGTACATAGCAGAAAGCTAAAATTGTAAATCATGCTTCTATATGTAGCATTTCAGGGCCTGATCATGATCAATTATGCTTAGACAGAGCCAAACCCTTTACTTACTGCACAGTATGATTTGCGACGGGACTCGCAATCCAGAAATGTGAGGAGAGGGAGGGAGAGAAGGATAGGGAGGGAGAAAGAAGGAAAGAAGGAGAGAGAAGGAAGGAGAGGGTGAGAGTGAGAAGAAGAGGGAGGGAGAGAGTGAGAAGGAGAGGGGGAGAGAGATAGGGACAGAGGTAGAGGGACGTAGGGAGAGAGAAGGAGCGAGAGAGAGAAGGAGGGAGAAGGAGGGAGAGAGAGGAAGGGAGAGAGAGAAGGAAGGAGAGAGAGAGAGAGAGAGAGAGGAAGGTAGAGAGAGAGAAAAGGGATGAGAGAGCGAGAAGGAGGGAGAGCGAGAAGGAAGGAGAGAGAAAAGGAGAGAGAGAGGGCACAAGGAGAGAGAGAGAGGGTACACAGAGAGAGGGCGCACAAACAGACAGAAGACACTATATGTAACACAATATTACACCGTCATTTATGACGGGCAAACGACTAGTATAAATATAATGCAGTCTCAAAAGTGTATACAATCTATGAATCTGTGAGACTCTTGAAGCTTGAGGTAGGCAGAACATTCAAACACAAACATAAGGCAAAGACAAAAGATCAGAGAGGTACACCACCATAGCAGGCAAATGTATAAATCAAATATATTTGTACAATAGTGGAAAAAAGCACATTGGCAAAGCAGTTGGCTTGAAAAGCATAATACTTGAAAAGCATATTAAATCACTGGTAGTCCAAATCCTGTGGGGGAACAAACAGAGATATCACAACACTCTCCAAATGGAATACAAAGCAGTCAGTTGGTATACAACTTAAGTAAACAAAAAGTCCTATATTGCAGCATAAATATCACAAAGATGCTGAAGAGATAGGATCACACTGAGGACAATATAGTGTATAGGCAATAATTTTGCAACAATATGGACCATAGCACAGTGGAAATGTATGCAAACTTTACGACAAAATGTAGGATTTTTGTTTTGTTTTACTAGCTTTATCAGGCCGGTTCCAGAACCTGTCTGATGAGGCGTGTTTATGAATTGTGTTGCAGTAATATACAGTTGATAGTTAAGTATCAGGACTAGGACCCAGAGATCAGAGGTAGAGACAGCTGACCTGAGTCCTGGTCCAGTTAGCTGAAGAGTAGTTAATGTACGTTTTAAAGGGCTAGCAGCAGGTACCGGAGTCATGGTCACATAGAGAGTATTGATTGCCTTTGGCTTGTGTTGTCAAACATTTGAATTAATACCACACTCTTGAATACATACCACTTCTTTTCATGTATCTGGCTAGAGAAGAAGCAAACCCATTTCTCTGCATATATATTAATTTCCCTTTAGTTTTGTCAGAATTACATTTACATCTACGTGCATTCCATCATGAAAAAGTTATGGTCTGTGCATGTAATCAGTTATTGCTTAATTTCACATTGATACTGATTTTGGGGCATAGCTACTGCTGGTGCAGCAGGTGCAAAGCACTGGAGCCCACAACAGGGTAGGGCCCTCTGCTACTGGCAGTAAATGAGGAATCTTACTTTAATAGAAGAATATGGCAGGTAATGACTTTATAGAAAAGTGATCTGATCACCATAGGGGTCATCTGGTTATCACATATATAGTTGTCAGTGCAAGAACGTTGGTCACGTTTGCGGGGTTGTCATGCTTTGCAAGCCTGGTTGCGGCCCATAGGGCCGCAACTGCGAGCCTCGCATAGCGAGGCGGGCCGTTGAAGCACACGGGCCTTAGACTGTAATGAGCGCCAAAGGCGCTCATTGCACTGCGACCCTCGCAAGGCGAAGCGAGCAGTTGAAACACGTGGCACTTAGGCTGCAATGAGCGCCGAAGGGGCTCAGAGGGCCCATATCCGCGCATTGTGTGGAAAACATAATTGCCAGGCTTACAATTTTACTCCAGTCATATTTTATGGGCAAGTTACTAGTCTACATATATTTTTGGCATTTTTATTGAGCTCAAGGGTTGGTCAGGGAAGTTGCAAGGGGGGCCCCAAAATATTTTTCACTAGGGCCCTCCATTCACCATCTCCGCCACTGGGTATAATATAATAGAAGGAAGATGTAATATATTTCTGAGGCACTAGATGTCACTATAACATGTTTCTCGGTTTTCTTGTGTGCCAATCCTCTTCACAGGTTACACTTTTATATGGTACTTTAACTTACCTACTATCCTTTTCAGTGAGAGGGACACCTACTTTTCTGCACCTAGACACACTATTTGACACTATTCCCTTTTATCAGCTATTGTGTGATAACTACAGTTGGCTCTTTAAGCTTTTTATTTCTTGACAAAAATGCTATCAATCCAGGTGGTAATCAAAGTTTAGATTTAATATATTTAATACTTAGAGTGTAGGCTTCTACACCTTCTGTACCAGCATGTAACATTTGTCATATTTGTCTTATAATCTCACTGTATCCCCTGTACTTAGCACTGCTGAATATATTGTCAATTTATAAGTAAAGCATAATAATTATAATAGACTTTATATACATTACAATAATATTGTATTTCAAGACAACTTCATAATATCAATAAATTATTTATTAATGACATTGATGTGGAGATAGATACCAGTAATGGAAGAACAAACTGCACATCCCTCCTCTCTCTTTTACTCTTCTGTATTACTAATTTTTCCCGTCTGCATTATCCCCCATCATTTTATATTTCTGAAGTCCTACTCTTCCTCGTATAGTAACCACTCTTCTACATTCCTCCTCACACTTTTCTGCTACTCTCTTTATCATGTTCCCTCTCTTTACTCTCCTTTTTCTACCAAGCGTGCAGGTCTATCAGCTGATTCTCTCTTCCCCTACCCACCCACACACCAGAAAGGATCTAATTGGAAACATTTTTTTTGCCTACTGGACATATAGCTAAAGTATTTGGCAGTTAATTTTAAAGCTGTAAATCTGAACACTCTACCTTTTAGTTAATGGGATAGGGTATTTTTAAATATACAAACTCTGACATTATTTATTTTACTTTCTTTTAAAAGGCCCTAAGCTTTTTTTTTAGATAATTTCAATATTTTTAAGAACCGATTGTTGGCATTTACCGATAATCCAATTGAGAACTAGTCCCTTGCCCGTCACAAATGACAGGATACTATTTTATATTTCTGACCCCCCCTCTAACTCTTTCCCCCCTCTCCTGTTTCTCTTCCCCCTCCCTCCCCTCTGTCTCTTTCCCTCCTTCTCCTTTGTCTCTTATATAGTGTATATATATATATATATATATATATGTGTGTGTGTAGATGTATATGTGTACGTTTATATATATATATATATATATATATATATCACATATATACTTGTCAGTGTTGGGGACGTTTGCAATGTTGCGGCGCTCGCAAAGCAAGGTAAGCCATGGACTGCGAGCCCCGCGGAGCGAGGCGAGCCGTTGACGCACACATGTTGGTCATGTTTTTGCGTCCCTCGCAAAGCGAGGGATGCCTGCGAGCCTCGCAAAGCGAGACAAGACTTTGATGCAAGCACGACTTAGGCTGCTATAAGCGCCGAAGGCGCTCCTTGCAATTCGAGCCTCACAAAGCGAGGCGAGCAGTTGAGGCACGCAGGACTTAGGCTGCATTGAGCTCTCATTGCACTGCGAGCGTAACTACAAAACACCCCAAAAATAACAAAATAGGAAGCCTAGGAGTGAAGTTGTGAACAAATTGGAGCCATATTTGCTGTTTTCCGCCGCTCGAAAATCGGCTAAGCGAGGGAAAAAATGTAGGACAAAAAACGTAAAAAATTCTGAAACAGGATGAAAACAAGGCTCACCAATGCCAGGCACGCAGGACTTAGAAAATGCACGATGAGGACCCCAGTAACACACACGAGCAACGACATGGACTTTGAAAATAAAACCAACGTCAGTCAGCGCGCACCATGCAAAGATTCAGCAGACACACAGAGAAGAAAGACACAAGAAAGGGAAAGGGGGGAGATGCTGGAAAGAGACACATGGCATTCCCAAGCACAAAACTTGCAGGTGAACTAGGCGCTCATCACGAGGCCTGTAGAATTGATGGAGGGAGAGGCTCGCAATGAGCGCTCATTGCAAGCAACGCTATAAGCGTAAATTTTTTGACGGGCAAGTAGCTAGTATATATATATATATATATATATATATATATATATATTTATTTATACAGGTACTGTATACCTCGCTTTGCACTTCCCTGCATAGCGCTGATTCTCTATAGCGTGGTTTACCTCGCTTAGTGCTAAATCTTGCGATAGGGTGGTTTTGGCACCAAATCACATTTACATTTTTTTAAATACCCGCTTTGCTCTTTTTTCCCCGCCATAGCGCTGTTTCATCTCTATGGCATTAAAGTGACTTGCCCGGGGCAATAAAATTTAAAGCCATGGCAATGCTGTTTGCCACACAATGTAAAGCTTTTTCTACTCTGAGGACCTTGGGCACTCATTGCGAGCCTCTCCTCTCGTGTACTTTTGCTCCTCTGAGCACCTTCGGCACTCATCACAAAGACAGATATATATATCTATATTTTGTAAACTAATAATTAATTAATTAGTTACTTAATAAATGAATATACTTTACCTATTTCTAATTAATATATCCAGCAATCAATAGCCCGAAGAGCTATCAATCTGTTTTTATTTTCCTGCAGCATACAATGTGGAGTTGGAGTGTTGCTGCCCTGAGGAGAAAGTGTAATGAATGTCCCAAGTGTAAAAATAGGCTGCGTGCGAGAGGGCAAACCGTTGGTTTATTTGTTTAAAGTGCTACTGTAGATGCGTAATGTTGTTAGTTGCAAGTCCAGGGTCGTGAAACCTCGTTTTAATTTTTTTTGGCTGACATTTTTTTATTTGTGTAAAGCGCCATTTTAGATTTGTAATGTTATTAGTTGCAAGTTAGTGTTGTAAACTGGCATAGTTTGGCTATGTGTTACGCGCCTCGCAAGCATTTTCCGTCATGTGTAAAAGTGTATTTTGTACCTCGTACGTTCCTGTGTGAAAGTGCTATGCGTTTGGCGGTGTTTGGCGCGGTCCAGGGTCGTGTAGCCTCGTTTTCATTTTTGGGGCGGAATTTTTTTTTCTGGCTTAGGCGATTTTCGAGTGCCGAAACTCGGCCAAATGAATTTAAATTCGCGTTCCACTTCACTCCCAGACAGCTTGGCTGTTCCCCTGTGCTGTGTGTGATGTTTTTGTTGTATTTTTATTTTTTGTGGGTTTTTTGGTTTGTCAGGTTTGGCCGTTAATTTCGTATTTTTCGTATCTCGTATTTTTTTTCTTTTTTTGTAATAGTGTATTTTGTACCTTGTACGTTCCTGTGTCAAAGTGCTACGCGGTTGGCAGTGTTTTGCAAGGCCCGGGGTCGTGTGCCTCTTTTTCATTTTTTTTGCCAGCCATTTCTTTTCTCGCTTAGTTGATTTTCCAGTGCCGAAACTCGGCCAAATCGACTTAAATTTGCGTTCCCCCTCACTCCCGGACGTCCTATCTCTTTTTTTTCCCCCCGCGTTTCCTAATATTTTTTTTTATAAGTCCCGCGTTGGTCAACTGCTTGCAGCCTAAGGCGATCCCGCGTTTAAGTCCCGCGTGTTTCATTGCCTTCACTGCTCGCCTCACTTCGCAAGGCTCGTAGGCAATGAGCGCCTTTGGCGCTCAACTCCCAAGTGCTGCGAGTTTTAGTGCCTTAACAGCTCGCCTCGCTACGCGAGACTCGCAGGCAAAAAGCATCTAAGCATCCCAAATGTTTCTCTTTAGGAGGAAGGTTACACATTTAAGTCCACTGAAGTCATCCAAACTGCTCATCAGATATAGTAAGAGCGGTGCAAAATGCACTTACATTTTTAATCATCTGATACTCCTTACAATCATCCTTCAGTGTCCTGCATTGGTAACGAGCAGGGGTGTATAGCAGCTGTAGCCAACAGGATGTTGTATAGTTTGTAATACGTTAGACTCTATGGGCCTCATTCAATTGCGATTTGGCCAATTGAATAGGGCTCATTATAAGCACATAGCATATTGTTTTTACAGAAGCTTTTAGTGAAGACCTTGCTTTTGGATAGAAGTTCACTAACTAAAAACTCTTGTAAAAAAAATATGCTATGTGCTTATATAGAGCCCTATTCAATTGGCCAAATCGCAATTGAATGAGGCCCTATGTAGCTGCTGTGACCAACAGCTCTGCCAGCTAGACCCTCCCAGTATAGTTACTGCTGGGGGCTGCCCTAGCCTCTTATTCCCCAGAGACTGATTGAAGGAGAATATTTAAAAAGCTGCTCCTTTTGGCATGCTGTGTCCTACTTCCAGACCCACAGACTTAGCATGCTGCATTTTATCTTCCTGCCAGTGTCCTACACAACAACTTTTGCTGGAGCTAATATGGAAAATCAAGTAATATTTATTGAACAAATACCGGGCTTGATGAGGGAGGCTATTGTGGCCAAACCTACCCAGCAGACCTTTCAGATTATTTTTATCCCTTCCTAAAGACAGCTGATGTCTCTTAAATTATATGTAGTATTTAAGAATAAGAACGCAGGCTCAGCATTATAAAAAAAACTGAAAATGTTTGTATTTCTGTGGAAACTTCATAGACTGCATTCAGAAAGGGCTTTTCCTCAGAGACACACCAACTGAATCTCTCAACTGCCTAACTGCTCTCTCTGACAACCTTCCAAAATATGTAACACTTAATGAACCAAAAATGCAACATACAGAATCACACATCACAAGTCAATCACACATAGGCAAGCAACATAACATACAGTAATTAGCATAACATAACATAATATAACACAGCTTAACATACCGGATATACTCGAGTATAAGACGACTTTTTCTGCACATTTTTTAAGCTGAAAAAGCCCCCCTCGACTTATACTCAAGTGAGGGTCCCACTTACCTGTCCCTCCCCCTCCCTCCCCATCCTCCTCCTTCACCCTTCCTCCTTCACCCTTCCTCCTTCCATATTCCCCCTTCCTCTTTCCTCATTCTCCCCTCTCACCTGTACTTATTAGCCCTGCAGCACGTCTTATGCCTATCTCTGGAACCGGCATATGCTAATGACATCACGTCATTAGCATATGCCGGTTCCAGAGAAAGGCTAAAGACACGCTGGGGGCTCCGACCAGCAGCAGGAGCTGATCGGAGTCTACAGAAAAGAGGTGAGAGTGGGGTAAGGAGGGAGCATAAGGAAGGAAGAGGAGGGAGGAGGATGAGGGGGTAGAGGAGGATGGGGGGGCAAAGAGGAGGATGGGGAGAAGAGGAGGGGAAGAGGAGGGGGAGGGGAGGAGGGGGAGAGGTGGAGGAGGGTGAGAGGGGAAGGGAGGGAAGAGGAGGGTGAGAGGGGAAGGGGGGAGAGGAGAATGATGGAGGAAGGGGGGAAAAGGAAGATGATGGGGAAGGGGAGGAAGAGGAGGATGGGGGAAGAGGGGGATGAAGGGGGGTTAGGGGGAATAGGTGGATGAGGGGGAAGAGGAGGATGAGGGGTAAGAGGAGGATGAGGGTCGAAAGGAGGAGGATCAGGGGAGGGGAGGATGAGGGGGAAAGCTAGGAGGTTGAGAGAGGAGGAGGATGAGGAGGGCTTAGGGCTCATAATATATGTTTTTGTTGACCCTATTTTCCTCTTACACAGCTAGTTTACTGTTTTACTTTGAAATAAATATTCAAAAACATTTAACCTACTGATGCCTCAATTATTGTAATTTTATTGGTATCTATTTTTATTTTTGAAATTTATCAGTAGCTGCTACATTTCCCACCCTAGGCTTATACTCGAGTCAATACGTTTTCCCATTTTTTGTGGTAAAATTAGGTGTCTCGGCTTAAATTCGTGCCGGCTTATACTCGAGTATATACGGTATATAGGATAATTAACTTGACATAAAAACATATTAAATAACAATAACAATTACTGAATCCAAATAATGGTCAGGGGGATCATGACACTACGTATTTGAAGTAATTTGGGGATACTCACATGTAAAGGGTGGTGAGACTGTACTCAGAGATTCAGAGTTGTGTAGAAGAACAAGATGGAGTAGTGGTGAGGTATGTTACGAGAGGGCAACTATCGATGTCAGTGTAGATTTTGCATCTAGTTTCTGATGAAGCAGGAAATGCACACAGGTACACACATATACACACACACATGCACACATAAATCACGTAGCAAGGTGAGCTGTTGAGGCACAGAAGTCTTCCGAGCTCGCACAAATTAGGCGATGAGAGCCGTAGGCAGCCAGGACGTCTGGGAGTGTGGTTATACGAGAATTTAAGCCGAATTTGCTGAGTTTCGGCACTCGAAAATCGGGAAAGCGCGGAAAAAAATGGCGGCCGAAAAAAATTAAAACGAGGCTACACAACACCAAAGCAGGCAAAACACCGCCAGGCACATACTACTTTGCAAGGGACGTACAAGGTACAAAAATACACTGTTAGGAAGCACAAAAAATGCTTGTGAGGCGCGTAACACATAGAATATCGTTGCCATTTTACAACACTAAGTTGCAAATCTACACATTACGATTTTGAAATGGCAGCTTTCCTGCCTAAACCAACAGTTCTGTCTCGTGCACGCAGACTATATATAGGGCACAATTGCCATATTGCTGACACTTTCTCCTCAGGTGATGATATTTTCTGCTGCTGGAAAAGAGATTGTTAGCTCTTCAGGATATTGATTGCTTGCTATTAATTATAAATAGGTAAAGTATATTCATTTATTAATTAATTAATGATAACTAAAAACATTTTTTATTAAAAACAAATATTCACAATCAACTAAAACTTATATTTTACACTGCCTTTACTTTATGAATACATTAATGCTTAACACTTTTAAATATATTTATTCATTGATTTATTAATTTATAATGGACATTAATTTAGTAATTATTAATTAGTAATCTTTAGCAAAAAAAAAATGATGTTTTAGACTGCCTTTCACTGCCTTTGAATATATTAATGCTTAGCTCTTTCTAATAGATTTATTGATTAATTAATTTTTAATGTTCATTAATGTATTAGTTATTAATTACTAATCATTATGGAGGGGAAATTGTACATTTGTGATTGCCTTTACTTTATGAATATATAAATGCTTAGCTCTTTCTAATATATTTATTCATTGATTGATTCATTAATTATTAATGTTCATTAATTTAGTAGTTATTAATTAGTAATAGTAAAAGTTTAAAAAAATGTAAATGTTTAAAGTGGCCAAAAAAATATGTACGTTTTAGAGTGCACTTATATATCTGTGTTGCTGTTCATTGCCTGAAAGGGATAGGATCCTCAATGAAGTTAAATATTTAAATCAGTTTATTATATTCTGACACCTGCTACATTTAATATTTTATAGTGCATTTATTTATGTATATATACATGCTTACACCTTTACGTTTTGCATGTATGCCAATTAAACATCATGCTCTTAATGATTAATTAATTAATTGCATTCAAACATTAAAAATGCTTTTCTTTTCATTTTACAGTTTGATCATCTCTGCAGCTGACTGAATACACAGCATGTGATCTGCAATAAGATCACCTTTACAGGTATATCATTTATTGATGCTCTTTTTTAGGAGATATGAATTAAGGCTTTTTGTTTTGCATTGATAACTATTATTGATTAATTAACATCTATTAATTTATAATTAATAATTAATTAGTAATCATTATAAAAAATAAATATTGTCTATTTTACACTGCATAGATTTCATATTGCATTTAGATATCTGGAGTACTGATCATTAACGTACATTCATTGATTAACTATTAAATATTAATATTTACAGAAAAGAAAAAAAACATTTTAAACTTGCCTAAAAAGTAGGTACATTCTCCAATCTCTGTTCCTGCTCATTGCCTGACAGGGATTGACCCTCTAAGCACTTAAATATTTAAATCCGTTTATTTTATTATAACATGCTACATTTAATATTTTTCAATGCTTTTTGCTTATGAATATATTGATGATTAGGCCTTTATGTTTTGCATGTATGACAATTAAACAGGATACTTTCAATGATTAATAAATTCATTGTATCAAAACATTAGAAATGCTTTTCATGTAATTTTACAGATTCCTCATCTCTGCACCTGCCTGAAGACAGGGCGTGAGCTCTGTAGGATTTGATCTGCTATAAGATCAACTTGACAGGTATATGATTTAATGATGAAATTCTTTAGGAAAATCGAATTAAGTCTTTTTATTTTGCATTGATGACAGTTATTGATTAATTAATTAATGTATATTATTTTATTAATTAATTATTACTCAATAATAAAAATTAAAAAACCCATTATGAATACATATATGCTTAGCCATTTATGTTTTAATGAATGACAATTACACCTCATAACTTGATTTATCAATTAATTAATTTAATCAAAATGTTACAAATCCTTTTCAGGCCAATCTATAGTTTGCTCATAGCTCTTTGTGTTTGCCCTTCTTTAGGAACACATGATTACCTGTTTATGTTTTCCATTGATGACACTTTTAGATTATTTTATTAATGTATATTCATTGATTAATTACTTAATAATTAATTATAAAAAAAACAATAACATATTTTACCCTTAACTTATTTATCAACATATATATGCTTAGCTCTTTAGCTTTTCATGTATGCAAATTAAAAATAACCCATTGATTAATTAATACATGTAATGAAAACAAATGCATTACAAATGTATTTCAAGTAATTTTACTGATTCATTACTGGCATTTATGTTTTGCATTGAGGATAGGTAAAAACAATATGTACAATAAAAAATCTAAATCCAGATCTTACACCTTCATTTACAATTAGAGATTACAATGGCGGCCAACGCAAAAGACAAGAATGAACGTAAAAGAAGAATGGCAAGGGAACGGAAGCAAAGATGGAGAGATGCACAGTCCCCTGAGACTTTGCAACGCTTAAGAGAAGAAGACCGACATAGAGCTAAAGAAAAAGTAAACGAAAAAATGACTGTAAAACATTGCATCCAATATTGCCTCATGAAACCAATATTCATACACATGACACCAATGTAGATATAGAAAGTTGGAGTGATATCTATGTCGAGGAAGCTCACGATAGTGCTTTATTTACAGGACTACCAGTAGACACTCGTTATTGTGGATTAATGAATGTGGTTTGTCAATTTTGAGGGGCCTATTGTTTTCTGAAGACCAACTAATGGATAATTTATTAGTTGCTGTCAGAAAGGAAAGGTAAGAATTCCAGAAATACACACATTTCCAGAATATTTAGAAAGTATGAGTGATCCAAAATTTCCAAATTATACCAATTTAAAAAAAAAACATTAGGTCTTATAACAGTGCAATTTCATTTGCTTCAATGGGTGCAACGTTAGCAGAAAGTGTCCCAGGACATGGTCCTTATTGTTTTAAAGTACAAGGACACATTTATCACTGTACTTCACATTTACATCCAGAAGCAGGAGAGCAAAGGACATTTGCACAGTTATATGTCATTGATACAATGGAAGCTGTTGAATGATGCTTCCTGAAAATAAACAGTGCTTACCCATAGTCTTTGAACAGTTGGATAAAATTATGGCCAACAACCCATATAGTCAAGCATACAAATGTTTTTGCAGAGGTTGAAAAAGCACAACAGGCACATGGGCAAATAAATCAATGCCAAGAGTAAATATGGTTCTCAAAAGAGATCGCCATACTGATCAAAGACGGTATAATTTACCAACAGCAAATGAGGTTGCCATGGTCTTTAAAAATGACGATGGTGAACCACCATTTGAGCAGGAAATTAGAATATATCCACACAATGAAGACCAACCTTTTATAAACATAAATATATTAAGTAGTAATTTGGATCCAATGACATATCCCATTTTCTTTCCAAATGGTAGGCCAGGATGGAAACCAAAATTACAATTGCAAAGTTATCCCAATAGTAAAGTTCGTGTTAGTAACAATATTTCTATGCTAGAATATAAAGTGGCACAAACTACTATTCGGGATCATTTTAATCCTATTTTATGTGGGGGGAAATTCACAAAACAATGGATTATTGATTCCTATCTAAAAGTCAAAGCAAATAATCAAAATTTTGTAAAATTTCAACAAAACAAGCTTCGGGTAGAACAATATTGTGGATTGATGGATTATGTCTCTGAATTGGCTGCAAACAGAGACATTCCTGCTGGAAGAACAATGATTTTGCCATCCTCTTTCCAAGGATCTCCTCGCAATATGCAAGAAAGATACAATGATGCCATGGCTATTGTGACTAAATTTGGCAAACCAGATTTATTCATTGCATTCACATGTAATCCACAATGGGCAGAGATCAAAGAAAATGTTAAGCTTGCTCTTCTATCAAATCTATCAAATATGTGTATAAATATATATACAAAGCATATGATGCAGCAACTGTTGTTGAGCAAGGTGCACAAAATGAACAAGACAATCCAGTTTTACATGATGAACTTTCATCTTATTTAGATGCTCTTTATGTAAGTGCTCCAGAAGCAAAGTGGCGTCTTCTAAAATTTTGGATGCATGATCTGTCACATACTGTGTATCGATTAGCTGTCCATTTGCCACAATGTCAATTTGTGTGCTTCACTGCAGGAAATGAAATGACTGCTTTTGCACAAAGTGAACATAGAGCAACAGCACTTACTGCTTGGTTTCAATTCATTTGCCAGGACACTGAGGCCAGACAATTTTTATACATTGAGATTCCACAGCACTATGGATTTGTAAATAGCCAATGGCGACAACAACAAAAAAAGATAATCATAAAATTATCCCACAAATGTATACTGTTAGTCCAAGAGACATTGAACGTTTCAGCTTAAGATGACTTCTTTTACATGTTCCTGGTGCACAAAGTTATGAACATTTACGCACAGTGAATGACATAGTTTATGATACTTTCCAATTAGCTGCAAGACATCAAAACTTCCTGGCAGATGATACGGAATCGGAAAGATGTCTAGAAGAAGTAGCACTATGTCAAATGCCAAAGCAAATGTGAGAACAATTTGTTTTCATTTGCATCTTTTGCAATGTACCTGATGCATTTGCTCTGTGGGAAACATTTAAATGACATATGTGTGAAGACTTTTTGAAACGTTACAATGAGACCATTGCCCTATTAAAAGCATTAATGGAAATTCAGGAAATCTTTCTTTGTCATGGATTGAATTGTGCAAATTTTAAACTGCCTGATTCAGAATTTATAGATGAAATTAACTTTGAAGAGTATGACAATGAGATTGAATACCAAAAAACACAAGAACAAATTGGAACTTTAAATGCATTACAATTGCAAGCATTTAACACCATTACAAATGCATTAGACAATGACATGCCCTGGTAGATCAGGAAAAACTTATCTATATAATTTATTGATGAGTTGCATTCGAGCACAGGGTCAAATAGCACTGCTATTTGCAACAACTAGAGTTGCCGCACTTTTGTTAGAAGGTGGCAGTACTGTGCATAATAGATTTAAACTGTTAGTTTCTATTCTAGAAACATCAGTATTGGATCTTCAAATGAATGCATTACAATCAAAAAAAATTCACAAAAGTAAATGAAATATAACAGATGAGGCAACAATGATGCCATGCCCTGCAATGTATTGATCAATTATTAAAAGAAGTTATGGGTGGCTAGAGTATTCAAAATAAAAGTAAATTCATTAATACAATGATTTGGGTAATGATTTGCCATTTGGTGGAAAGGTGATGTTGTTAGGAGGGGATTTTAGGCAAACAATACCTGTGGTGCCAAATGGCAATAGGACTGACATTGTCAAAATGTGTATAAAGAGAAGTAAACTTTGGAAAATATTTACACACCTTACATTAGAAATAAATATGAGATCTGAAGGCCAAAATCAATTCAATGATTGGCTAATTCAAATTGGAGAAGGAAAATATCAAAATATAACTAAGCTGCCTGATGATACTGTTGAAATTCCATCAGAAATGATTTGCAAAGAATCACTAATATCAACAATCTTTCTCAATACCATCAATAACGAGGATTACTCAGATATTGCAGGCAAAGGGATATTAACATCAAAAAATATAGATGCCTTGAATCTAAATAGCAAAATTTAAAAACAAATCAATGCACCCCCAAAAAACTATTACAGTGCAGATTTGGTTCTGGCTGATGACAAAGACAGTGAATCTAACTTTACTATGGAATTTATTAATTATTTAACTCCCTCTGGAATGCCACCATATATTTTGCAACTTAAAAAAGTGGCAATTGTCATGCTACTGAGAAATATGAGTCCCAAAAAGGGACTTTGTAATGGGACCAGATGAATTCTGAAGGATTTAAAAAATCATTTTATACATGCAGAAATTATGAATGGTACCCATAAAGGTGAAGCAGTTCTTATACCAAGAATTGATTTGGCTCCAAATGAGAGTGGATTGCCTTTTGTCCTTCAAAGGAGACAATATCCCATTATCATGGCATTTGCCAAGCAATTAATAAATCCCAGGGACAAACTTTTATGTCTGTGGGTATTTTTTTACAGGAACCTGTCTTTGCCCATGGACAACTCTATGTTGCATTTTCAAGATAAAACACTCCAGAGGAATTTAAAGTTAAATTGAAAAAAATCCAAGTCAGGGTGATTTATTGGAGGATGGACGCATTTTTAGCTAAAACATTGTGTACTATGAGGTTCTGTAAACATAGAGAACAGCGGTTTTATTTTCAGGACAAACTTTTATGTAATCCGAAATTCATTTAAATGCACCACTATTTCAGTAGGAAACTCTATAAAATGGCAAAAATACTGTATATACTCGAGTATAAGCCGACCCGACTATAAGCCAAGGCACCTATTTTACCACAAAATACTGGGAAAAATGAGTGTCTCGAGTATAAGCCGAGGGAGGGAAATGTGCTGCCCCCTGTGTCCCCCTTGTGCCCTCTGTGCCCCCCTTGTGTGCCCTTTTCTTGAGCCCCCTCTCTCTCCCTTGTGTCTCTTCTCCCCTCTCCCTCCCCTGTGTCTCTTCCCCCCTCTCCCTCCCCTGTGTCTCTTCCCCCCTTTCCCTTCCCTGTGTCTCTTCCCCCCCTCCCATATCACCCTCCTCAACCCCCCTCCTCATCCTCAACCCCCCCATCCTCATCCTAAACTACCCTCCTCAGCCTAAACCACCCTCCTCAGCCTAAACCACCCTCCTCAGCCTACTCCTCAAACTCAACCCCAACCGCCTCCTCAACCTTAACCCCCCAACCTCCCTCCTCAACCCCCCTCCTCAACCTCAACCCCCCTCCTCATCCTCAACCCCCCATCCTCATCCTAAACCACCCTCCTCATCCTAAACCCCCCTTCTCAGCCCCCTCCTCATCCTCATCCTCCCTCCTCATCCTCAACCCCCTCCTCAACCTCCCTCCTCAACCCCCTTCCTCAACCTCAACCCCAACCCCCTCCTCAACCTCAACCCCCCATACTAATCTTCAACCCCCCTCCTCAAAGCCCCCTCCTCAACCCCAACCCCCCTCCTCACCCTCAACCCCCATCCTCATCCTCAACCCCCCTCCACATTCTAAACCCCCTCCTCAACCTCCCTCCTCAACCCCCTTCCTCATCCTCAACCCCCCTCCTCATTCTAAACCCCTTCCTCAACCTCCTTCCTCAACCCCCTTCCTCAACCTCAACCCCCATCCTCATCCTCAACCCCACATCCTCATCCTCAACCCCCCATCCTCAATCCCCCCTCCTCAACCCCCCCATCCTCAACCCCCCATCCTTATCCTAAACCCCCCTCGTCAACCTCCCTCCTCAACCTCAACCCCCCTCCTCATCCTCAACCCCCCCATCCTCATCCTCAACCCCCATCCTCATCCTAAACCTTCTCCATCCTCATCCTAAACCCCCCATCCTCATCCTAAACCCCCCAATCCTCATCCTAAAACCCCCTCCTCATTTTACCCCTCTAAATACCTCCACCTCTCCCTTTCCCCTCACTTACTTCCATCTGCAGCTCTGCAGCTGCTCCTCCGCTCCTCCACGCTCCTTCCTGCGTCTTGACCCGGCCAATGCTAATGACGTGGCGCGCATGTGACGTCCCGTCATGAGCATATGCCGGGTCCCGACGCAGGAAGGAGCGGAGGAGCAGCTGCAGAGCTGCAGATGGAGGTAAGTGAGGGGAAAGGGAGAGGGGGAGGTATTTAGAGGGGTAAAGTGAGGAGGTGGGTTTAGAATGAGGAGGGGGTTTAGGATGAGATGGGGGGTTTAGGATGAGGAGGGGGAGGGAAAGAGACACGGGGGGCTAGAGAGACACGGGGGGTTAGAGAGACATGGGGGGGTTAGAGAGACACAGGGGGGTAGAGAGACACGGGGGGTTAGAGAGACACGGGGAGGGTTAGAGAGACACGGGGGGGGGGGGGAGTGACTCAAGTATAAGCCAAGGGGGCCCTTTTTAGCCTTAAAAAAGGGCTAAAAAACTCGGCTTATACTTGAGTATATACGGTACATAGAGAACACTGGTTTCACTTCCAGGATTAACTTTTATGTCACTGGGACTTTTTTTAGAGGACCACTATTTCACATAGGAAACTCTATGTCCCATTTTCACGATCTACAAGAATAATAACAAACAGTTAAAAACAACAAAATTACAAGTCTGCTGGGCTCTTTTTAAATGGAATGTCTTTATATATTACAACATTAAAAAAGGAACACTTCTCTTATATCAAAGACAAATTCTGGAAATATACCCTAACAAACATAGAGACCAGTGGTTTTGTTTCGAGGGCAAAATTTGATGTCACTTGGACTCTTTTTAGAGGACCACTTTTTCACTAAGGAAACTCTATAAAATGGCAAAAAACATAGAGAACAGTGGTTATACCCCGCGGACCCACTTTTATGTCTGGCGTTCTCTTTTTAGAGGACCACTATTTCACATAGGAAACTGTATGTGCCATTTTCAAGAACTAGAAGAATGACAACAAAAAGTGAGAATAAAACAACAACTGCAAAGACAAAGTAACATATTGGAATGTGTTAGAAGTTACCTTTTTGCATGATTGTCCCCACAAAACAATTATGTGGCATTTTCATACAATTCAAGGTTAAATGTTAGTATTTTAAGGTACTGTTTGAGGTGTGCAACGTTGATTCATTGTATATAATTAAGGATTTATGTTGGTAGGAGGAAAACCATTTGTTAATAAATTGAAATGTATAATTAAATACAGGGTATTGATCCAGGGAGTAATCCGACCGCCAGTTAATAGGGCCAGGAAGGAATTATTTTCTTTCCCCCTTTGACACAATTGGCTAAATTTCAATGGGGGGTTTGCCTTCCTCCTTCTCTTTGCCAGTACTTGAACTAAAAGTTGCATGTTACAAAGCATTATGTAATGGTTGCAAATACTTATTCAGCGAAAGTTGATCTATTCTTATGTTACTCATGCATACCTCTGAATTAAAAATGTTAGTATTTAAAAAAAAAAAAAAAAAAAGGTTCACTATTATTTCAAATATAATTTGCATGTTTCAAAGTATTATGTCATTTTTTACAATACGTATTCATCAAAACTTCAGCCATTGTTATATTATTCTTGCATACATGAGAATTAAAATAGTTAATATTGTTAAAAAATGATGGTTTACCTGTTGGTGAAATACAAGTTGAAGGTTAAAATCTCACATTGTGTGACAAACAGCTTTCCCAGCCTTTCAAATTGTATTGCCTCGTCATTTTTCACCGGCAAGTTGCTAGTATTGATATAAATGTACACAGAATGAGTAGTTAAAAGGAGATCTGTTTTTATTAATGTTGAGGTACTTAATAAAAACATGCACATTTTCAACACAATGTTTATAGTATGACCTGACCATTCTATCTATCTATCTATCTATCTATCTATCTATCTATCTATCTATCTATCTATCTATCTATCTATCCTGCATTATAATGTTGTACAGTAGTTTGTTGTGGTCTAAGCAATAACTCAGCAGTGACTCTGACACAAAGGAATGAAAAGACCTTTCAAACGACTTCCTCAGCAAGAGTTTGCGTTTCATCCATGACCTTATGGATGATTTAGTGGCAAATGATCCGGATGCTGCAAGGTGCAGAAATGTGAGACGCAATGTTAATGGGGCAATGTCTTGCTACCAGAATCTGCTGGTTGGCAGCAGAAAAAAAGAGACAGATGTCTTCGGACAAGTTTGCCTAAAAAAATGCCAGGTTGGAGGAGGAGCCTGAAACTTCAATATCTAATACTTAAAGTGGACTGTTTATTCTTTGTGTGCTGTTTCTTGTATTGTTGTTATGTTTTTACTTTCTTCAAAGTTAATAAAAAAGTAAAAAAAAAAAAAAAATTTGATTGGTTTTGTGTCTTTGTTCTTGAGTTTCCCTATCCCTATCTATGACCTATCTATGACCCTGTTTATCGATGTTTCTCTTAACACTTCTATTGCCCAGAACTTATCTACAGAGCTAAAACGTGGTATTCCTGTACTTATATAAAGGAGTTGTCCTATTACAGATGTGTATGTGCGTGGCATCTTCCACCAAACACTAAATATTAAGATACAGTGTCATGCCATTCTCGGTTCTCTTAATGTCTAGAGTACCTTGGGACAAAAATATGAATTGAAATCAGAACCCACTGTTGCAGAATAAGGCCTTCTGCATGATTTCTTTAGATATATTCAAATTATAAATCTTGCTCAAACTCAAGAGATTAGAAAAACAGGTACCCAACTAGTAACAAAAATGTCACCATCACTGTAACAACATTTCGTTTCCACGTTACAATTTACTAAATGAAAAAGAACAAATATCAACATTACCATATATGCAGTAGTGGAGCTAGTGAATGGAGGACATTATTTCAGACTCCAATTGTTTATCAATGTGTATTACTTTTTGCTTTCCTTGACATGCTTAATTTCTATAATTACTAATTGTGACCTAGTCTCTTAATATTTATCTTTAAGCTTCAGACTACTCTATACTTTCCACTCATGTACAATTCACCCTCCTAAGTGTATATGAGTGGTAAGTATTAGAGTGGTCTGAAGCTTAAATATAATATTAAGTGACAAAGTCACTTTTAGTAATGACTAGGAAATTGCCCATCAAAAATGGCTTGCAATGCTGTTTGCCACACAATGTGAGGCTTTTGCTCCTCTGAGCACCTGTGTTGGTTTTATTTTTCCACGTGCTTGGCGTTGTTAGTGTTACTGTTTTCGCCATCATGTCCCACGTTGTTTGTGTGTGTTACTGTCTTCAGCGGACAATATTTTTTAAGTTCTGCGTGCCTGGTGTTGCAGACCCTCCTTTTCATCCTCTTTCCCAATGTTTACATTTTTTGACCGCCATTTTTTCCCTTGCTTAGCTGATTTTCGTTCAACGAAAAACGCAAAATATGGCTCCAATTAGTTTGCAACTTCACTCCTAGGCTTCCTGCCCCCCCCCCCCCCCTGTGCTGTGTGTGAGTGTGTAATATTTTAGTAAAAATTATTTTGGTTGTTTTTCAGTGTTTTCAAGTTACGCGTTTGAACCAACTGCGTGCCTCAACTGCTCGCCTTGCTTTGCGAGGCTCGCAGTGTAATGAGCGCCTTTGGCGCTCATTGCAGGCTAAGTCCCACGTGCCTCAACTGCTTGCCTTGCGAGGCTCGCAGTGCAATGAGCGCCTTCGGTGCTAATTGCAGCCTTAGTCCTGCTTTCCTTAACTGCTCGCCTTGCTTCGCTCGTTGTAGCCTAAGTCGTGCGTGCGTCAACGTCTTGCCTTGATTCGTGAGACTCACAAGGGACGCAAGTGCGTTACTAACATTGCAAACGTCCCCAACACTGACAACTATATATGTGATATATACCACTTGGCTCAAAAAGGAGTTATCAGGCTTAAAATGTGCTTTTTCCTATTTTCAATAAAAGAAAGTGTCTCTACCATGCTTATAATGGACTTTTAAGCAAGCTCTGTACCTTACCTTCTAGTCCTGCCTGTGTGAAGCTCTGCTGTGTGTGTGAGCAATAGAGGGTGTGCGCATGTGCAATTTGCTTCGATGAAAGGGCATGGAAATGTCAAGGGGGGTCGGGGAGTAGTCACGGGTGGCCCGTGGTGGGTAGGACCCCAGGCCCCAGAAACGCACAGGAAAAAAATTAACAAAAAATGAATAAATAAGGCAGCACTAGCTAGCACGCTTGGCCCTAGAGCAGGGCCCTGGTGCATTGCACCATTGCTAGATCCACTACTGCATATATAGTTAAATAAAAGCAGGATATTGGACAGGTTTTGAAAGATGAAGATTGGTAGAAGATTTTTAAGGAGCATAAGGAAATGATGCTCATGACAAAATGATGCTTATACTATAGCTTTAATGTTACTTATCAATAATGTATATTACAAAAAATGGGTACAGCAGGAGGTTTCTGATGTCCCGCTCAAAGCTTTCCTTTCTTTTTTGACAACTATGTAACAATAAATAAACATAACATAAACTTTTATTTTGTTAAAACTAACTTTATAACAAATCATAGTAACTGACAACAAAACACATTATTTCAACATAACCAAATAAATATATGGTTATCGTTGCATACATAGAGCAGCGATATTTGTTATTTGATGCTAATACTGTATGTGTATTCATAGCAATTTGCTTTTTAACCCTTTCGCTGTCCAGGTGCCAGTAAGACATTGCACAATTATGCATTGCAGCCCCACTGCCAGTGAAACTAATTATAAGGTTTTACAAGCTACAGATGTTTATATATAACTAAGCAAACTAAATTAATGCTATTTAAGTTCATCAATGTATTTAAACTGACACAGAAAAGGTCTAAGTTATAGTAGAAATGGAAAGTACATCTAAAAAAAAGAACATAATCTTTAATTGCAATTGGTTGCAAATAAAAATTCTAAGTGGAAGCGCTTTAAACATTTGAAAAATGTTATGTATGAGTGAACTGAAATATCCAACCCCTGAGGTAACGGCTTTATTACCAAATGAATTAGAATTAGAAGTAATGGTTAAAGAAGAGCATGCCTAGTTGAAAAAAATGTGGTAGAGACAGCAATTAAACAATTACAAAATTACCTTTAATTTATAGTGTATTTTTGTCACTATTACCATATTCCCAAATGGACATGCTTATCTTGTTTATCACCTCCCAATGTTAATTTTAATCAATATTTGCTGACAAAGCTATTAGCTCAGTGGGTGGGTGTTTTCAATTTATACATAAAATAACCCTGGCTCCTATATCAAGTTTAAAGGGCCAGTGTAAGTGCTTTTCATGTTGCATCTATTTTTTAGTTCACCATTTTGTTGTTGTTCAACTGTCTGTGTCTCTATAGACCAAAGCACGCCAGGCCCGTCTTCAAGCCACTGCCTGTCTGTGCACCATCAAGCTCATGTCCATTGCTTTAATATGCTCATCTATCCATATCTGCCGCTCCCTTCTGTGTCTGCCTTCAGTTTTTTCCAGCAGCAGCGTCTTCTCAAGGTATGGCCAAAATGTTTGCGCTTTAGCCTCATGATCAGACCTTCCAGTGAACATTTTGTCTTGATTTCCTGTAGTATGGATTGATTGGATCATACTAGCTTTGCCCTCCCGGTTCCTATCCCCAGGGCCCGATTCAATTGCATCCTGCTACTCGATTGTTGTAGGCCGTATTTCTGCAGGTGTGTTACAGACTACTGTTCGTCTCCGATTACGGAGCTATTCAATTGCTCAAGCCCGCAAGTTACGGGCCCAAAGCCGATTCCTTAAACCATGCACTGGTTTATAGCATTTCATGACGGGAACATTATCAATTAAGCAAGCCGGTAACTCGTAACGTGTTTGAAGCCTGCAAAAAAATGACAATTGAATAGAAAATTAACCTGCAACCTCACTTACGGGCTCCAGTAACTTGCGAAAGCTCAATTGTATCGTGCTCCTAGTGTGTTTCCGGCAGTCAGTCTTTGCTGCCAGAACCCTGTGTAACTCTCGGCCTTGCTTTAGATGCGTTATGTTAATGTTTGCCTGAATCCATTGTTCTCTACACTTTATATAAACCATGAAATCCCAAATAAAGTATGCTCTCTCTGAGACAAAAAGTAATGGTGTGTTTCTTTGAGGTGAAGTGCATTTTGTTATTTTGTATCCTGCTATTCTATGGGAAGGGATGGAAGAATTGGATGAGATCTGCGGGTAGTGTTGGTGTCCCTGGTCTTTTCAAGCCCACTGAAGAGCAGATCTTGACGTCTTGTTTTCAATAGTGTTCAGGACAATGACAAAGATGGGGTAGGGGCATCATTAATTTGATTAACTGTGTTTTAAATTATATTTTCTTGTTAATCCTTTTCTGCTCTTTGCACATTTATTTTTAATGTGAATTTGTGGTGAAAAGTGTCCCTTTATGGCACTTCCAAGTTTAAAGAATCACTATAAAAAAAATGCATACTGCCTGGGTAAGTAGTAGGCTTTCTTATCGCTGCTTTGTTTCATTAAACAGCACTAACAGCCAGGTTTATGAAGCACACCCAACCTGTTTGCCTACTGGACTCCCTGTGTGACAGGGGGAAGGAGGGGGAACACAGGGAGCCTGATTATAAAACTGGAAGCCTAGTCATGAGCACTGATAGCAGTATGCCTTTTTTAACTTCCTTTATGTGTACTTTAATGTCTTCATTATTATTATTATTATTATCTTTATTTATATCGCGCCAACATATTCCGTAGCGCTGTACAGGGGGTTAGTACATGGCAAAAAACAAACTTAACACCTTAAAGAATGGAGGGCCCTGTTTTTGAGCATATAATCAAATGTACATAGTGCTCGTTTCCAAGACACGGACACACAATTGAAAACTCGCAAACTTACAATCTAAGGGTTTAGGTGTGATACAAGAGGGTGACAAATACAAAATGGCAACGTGAATGCAATTTGTTTAATCAATTGGAGGGGTCTGTGAGCTGTACTGTAGATTGTGGGTGGGAGTGTTTTTAAGCTGTGGAGTGTGCAGTTGTAATTATAAAGGCTGAAGGTGATATGATTTTTTAAATAGGTGTGTTTTTAGTAATTTTTTAAAGGTTTTGAGGCAGGAAGTTAATCTAATGGAGCGAGGCAAGGAGTTCCAGATAGTAGGGGCTGCACGAGAAAAGTCCTGAAGAAGGGAGTGAGAGGAGGTGATGAGAGAGGAGGAAAGAAGAAGGTCGTTAGCAGAACGAAGGGGGCGGTTGGGAGAGTATTTTGAAACAAGAGCAGAGATATAAGGGGGTGCACTGTTGTTGAGGGCTTTATGTGTTAGGGTCATGATTTTAAATTTGATTTGGGAAGCTATGGGAAGCCAGTGGAGTGATTGACAGAGAGGGGCTGCAGACACTGATCGTTTGGTATTGAAGATGAGTCTAGCGGAGGCGTTCATTATGGATTGGAGGGGAGACAGACGAGAGATGGGGAGGCCAGCAAGGAGGGAATTGCAGTAGTCGAGTCGAGATATGATGAGAGAGTGTATTAGATTGTATTGTTCAGTGTCACTTTAAATGGGTAAAGTTTAAATTGCTTGTAAATACAAGTTATACCATTCATGAACAAGCCAATGCAGTATTTTTGGAAGTTAGCCTTGACAGTTGCTGTAGTTCTCTGTTTTGTGCCTATGTTGTTCAATAAAGATTTTGTATTAAAAAAAAAAAACAACTTCTCAGAGACCCAGACTCACAACAGGAGGGTGCGTCGTGACGTCACACAGTGGGCGTGGCGCCGGCAGTTACCGTTCTGCTGTAACTCACATACAAGGGGAGGTTTGAACGCGCGGGCGCCGCGTAACTGACCGAGCGCTGCGTCACCGACGTGACGTCACGAGCACGACGCCATAATCCCGCCCGCAGCCGGAGGGTGAGAATAACAACAACAAAGTGTGTGTATATCACGGGGCCCGGTGCGCCTCTTGTGTGGGGATAGCGACCGCCTGCCTGGCTCTGTCTGAGGTGAGTGCGACACAGGGCGGTGCTGTGGTGTATGAGGGGTGGGCGCGTACACCGGGGTATATGGAGGTGGTGTATACACAATAGGGCTGTGTGTGGGCAGTGTGTAAGGCCTGGGCTACACTGGAGCCCCGTTATATGGCACTGTGAGGAGAAAGGAAGGGACGTGCAGTGGGACAGACTGTCGCACCAGACACTGAGGGGCCAAACGAGTAAGGTTGTGTGTATATGTTATAGAGCTCCTTTATATACCATACAAGTATAATATATCAATGTCATACCACATCCCTGTCTCATACAAAATATAAGAGCTAGCTAGTTGCTATATGTTGTCCACATCTGTGTATGCTTTATGTGCACACATTATAGCTATGTATCTGTTTATATATCTATATGTATCTATCTTCTAGTTATGTATGTATCTATTTGACCGTGTGTATGTATGTGTGTGTAATATATATATATATACATTTATACACACACACTTTTTCAGCATTTGGGCCTGAGATCTATTGATGTTTTAGTGGTGAATGGCTGAGTGTAAGCAGATAATTTGCAAATAACATACATATTTACAGTAAACATAAATATTCATTGCAGTTCACGTAAAACAGACACCAGATTACAATATTTGCATCGGTGTAAGACGTGAGCATAAAGCATTTTTTCTTTAAACTAAAATGCCAAAAGACTCTGATTATAAGTAGAGGAATCCATTTTATGTTTGTTACATCCCTTCCTCAGAGCTGAGTAATGAGTGTGTGTAGAGTGGGTGGGAGATGAGGAAATGAAGAGCCATTGTAAAGATAAGTGGATAAGACTGAAATAGTCACAAAGTCCATTCCTTCCCATTATATGTAACGTGTTGCGCTATACATGGGTGAAGTTCAAGGCAGAAACAATATTAACACATTGTAAAGAATGAGGGGCCCTGTAATTGATCTTAGGATAGAATGTAGTGTTTTCCATGAAGCACAGACACAAGATTGAAAACTCACAAACCTATAATGTAAAGGGGCCTAGAAACAGACCCTCTGCATCATTCACTGCAACACTAGCTCACCAATCATTTAAAGTCTCCTGGATTATGAATTAATCTGATAGAGGGCTAGCAGTGTCTTTTAATCAGTTAATTTTTGTAAGTTAACACTCCGGGAAATCACTGCTAAAATCAGCATAACATTTTTTATTTGTTTTGGCCAATCACGGGCAGCTATGTATTGTATAAATCTGTAAAGCTTTTTTGTGCACCAAAGAATCATGGGATGTGTAGTCCTGTTATAATCTGGGAACAGTAAGTAAGGAGGAGCCCAGACATTGCTGTGTCGATCTCTGCATTCCGTTGCGGTTTTCTTGAAGGTTAGTAAAGGGTTAAAACCTGTAGTGTTTCTATTGGTAGATTCACTGTGCCCGTGTAAGCCCCTTTGGGGGTGTGGAATAACTTTTATTTTTAAATAAAATAATCTGTATTTGTAAAGAATGACTCAATGTAATGTGTGTGATATAAGCAGTATGTGTTACATTAGAAATAAGGGAAAAACAGCGACACTTAAGTGTACATTTTAAATGCTCCTCTTACATATACAGCTTCCACCAATGTATCATGGATCCCTCCAGGGTCCTGTAGACGCATTAACATTTATTTAAAATCTAGATATGACTTTTTACTGCTTAATTATGCATACTGAAACTTCAAACAAATATTTTGTTATTAGTGCCCAGTGGTCGACACACCGTCTATGTAGCGCGAGGTGATGGCGCTACAATTGTACAACACTCAAATATGCGCTGGGGTAGAAGCGCGCACAGCCAATCGCGTGCCAGGACATGACATGCTAGTACAGTAATAAACTGCTGTAAGGAGCAACATTAAGAATCTCTTTCAGTAACTGCTTGTCCCTTACCAGGATGGTCAGAGGAATAAACAGCTCGCCAGTCACAGTTCTAAAAACATTCATTGCTGTTGTGTAAGAAATTCTATGTGAGATGAGGTCACACGTGTGTGCTGTCACCAGGATACGTGAGCAGACAGAATGTATATTTAAGAAGACACAACAAAAATGATTGTCCTCTCGCTGATCTCTATTTTCTGAATAATCGGGGCCCTTGCCTGAATAATCGGGGCCCTTGCCTGAATAATCGGGGCCCTTGCCTGAATAATCGGGGCCCATCTATTGCCTGAGACATCGGTCCCACCACAAGTTGAAGGAGATGCTCTCATCATTGGGAAATGATTCCGGAGAGGTAGGATCCAGTAAGGACCCCGATTTTATACAGACAATAGAGTTTAGTGCAAGGACAATACATTTTGTTGTGTTTTCTTCTGCAGCTGACGTCAGGGCAGTTACTGTTCCCTTATTACTGGTATGTCGAGGCTGGCAATTGGCCGTGCACGCTGCTACCCCAGCGTGCATTTGTCTGCTGCTTATTGTCGGCAGTCTGACACCGGCGTCCCTTAAGCATGCGCGCGGAAGTTGTGCCACCCCAGTGGTCCTTCCAAAATATCATAATTTTTTTTAATTTTTTTTTTATACAGTAAGTTAAAAACTATTAACTAGCAATTAGTTTGGACATAATTTTCGTGATAGTTTTGGTGTCTGAATAACTTAACAAAAATAAGGATATATATATATTAAAAACAGAATTTACAATGAAATGCACAATATACGCAAGGCCTAACAAAAATGTCAGAGTATTGCTCAACCTCGAGGTAAGGATTGGTGTTCAAAATCTCACAATAAATGTATTTTAGAGTACGACAATACATGTTAAAAAAGTATGTTGGGGGCATAAAGCCTTCTGCATTATTCACATATCACAGGGAACTAACTTTTTTAACATTTACTGTTGGCCCTTAACTATTTTAGTTAATATACATATATATATATATATACATATATAATATATATATATATATATATACTCCCTTTCTTGGCTCCTAACAAGTGTGGCTGGCTCCTGAGTTTGACATAAATTTGTTATCACCTGTCCTATATACAATTCCTTCTCTGGAAATAAATGCAACTCAAATTGGTTAGTTCCTGCACTAAAGTAAGTCATGCTAATCCCCAAATAACCTCTCTGGAACCTATAGGAGTATAAATGCATATGACATGTACCCACTGAATATATTACTTTATTTATAAAGCAATATATTTCACACAGTTTTGTGCAACACAAAGTTGAGGTATATCTTGCTGCGTGAATGGTGTACAGCAGATTGGAAGAAAATCTCAGTCAAACTTGTAGGAATCAGGAAAGGGGGGATATACATACATACATACATACATACATACATACATACATACATACATACATACATACATACATATCAGGATTTGTGAGACCCTGGCGTAGACAAACATTTTTTTTTTTTTTTATCTATAATATTTTAGTGTAGTGTATTACCTATACACTATCATACGTAACACAATCACCCAAATAGTACCTCCTTGGGTCAGCCCTCCACAGCTACATAAAGACTGCAGTACTGAATTTGCAGTGTGTCATACTAGCCAATCCGTAAGAATGTATCACTTTGCCCCTGACTGGCTAGTATAAGACACTTCTCACTCGGTACTCGTCTGGATCTTCAGGAACTGCAGAGTACTGTTTGTTTGATTTTATTCAGGAAAACAAAGCTTTTAATAATTTCTTGATAAAATACATAAAGTACGTAAATGTAAATACATAGGTACATTATATTCATAATAAAATCCAGACCTTTTCATGTCCCTTTAACTGAACTGTCCCTTTAAACCCACTACCATCTGCCTTTTTTGGGTAACCATTTTGAGTTTAAAATGTTACATTTGTCTTTGCTCTTTATCACTTGTGTTCCTTCTCTTATTTCACAGATCTGCTATAACTCTTTTGTTAAGGTTTATGTAAGTCACGCAAAACATAGTGAAGATATATAATGCCTTGTTGAAAACACTTGTTTCTTCATTATAATACATACAAAACATTCTGGGAGCTATTTTGCATCTGTTATTTTGCCTCCATGTTTGATATTTCTTTATTATGGATGTTTCAGGCCCAGAGCGCATGATGTAAAAAGATGTGTAATTATAAAGGAGCTTTCCCTGTGGTCTCTCCTTTTAATCACACGTCAGTATTCTTCCAAGCTTCTGTTTTTTCTCCATCTTTATGCAGGAGCGTAGACTGTTAGGTGTGAAAGGCATTTCCACGGCTTTTGTTTGGCCATGTCCAGCTAGGGGATGTATGTAAACAAGATAGTCTATCCCAGGTCAGTGTTATTGTCAGTGGAAGCTTCTCTTGCTGACTGCTAGTGTTTCAGGTACTTTCCATGAATACATTTTATGTACTTTTTTTTTTTTTATGAATTAGTTTTTTTTTTTTTTTTAGTTTTATAAAGCATTACTTTATCTAGCTTCTAAATATATTCTAATGTTCCTGCGCAACAATCTCTATATAAAAGCAATTTGAAACATGCTTTTTTTTTCACCTTAAAGGTACACAGCAGAGTGCCAAATATGTTATTTTTAAAACTATAGATAATAACATACACTTTCTAAAATGCTGGTTGGTAAAAAAAAATGCATTCTCACAGTAGTAAACTTGCATTGAAGTTTACAACTTTTGCCTGCCCATCTGTTCTACTCACCATACATAGTCTATCTCTCTTATGGCTGTTTTTAGTATTTAGTTTTTAAATAATTATATTCTCTCCAGTGTTTGTGTGTGCTTATCAAGTGATGTTATGTTTTTTTCACCATAAACATTGCACCTGTCTGTAGTAGTAGTAGTATCTATAGTTTACTTATTTGTTCGCTACATTCAGACCTTAAACTATCCAGTGATAATCTGTTTCTTAAAACTAACAATTGGTAGCTCTGTAAACCATTACAGAGTGGGTGCGATTGTCAAATTACAAAAGTATATACAGATTTGAAGATACCTAGAAATACAAGTACAGTGTGAAACAAATGGGTGTGCAGACAGCTTCGTGCAACAGGAGTGAGGTTCCTACTCCAGAGAGCTTACAATCTAAAAGATAAGGTTATATGTGAGGGTGATAGATGCAAGATGTTAGTAAGGGTGAACTAAGTGGAAGTGTGTGTTACACTTCAGGTTGTGAGTGTAAGAAATTTTATGCTGTAAAGTATGTTGTGAATATTAAGGCTGAACGTGATGAGCTTCTTTAAACAAATGTGTTTTTAGGGAATTTTGTAAGGTTTTCAACCAGGAAGATAGTCTGGCAGAGTGAAAGAAGGAGTCCTACGCAGTAGAGGCACCTCAAAAAGAGAGGAGACAAGAAGGTCATTAGCAGAGTGAAAGGGGTGATTGTGGGATTATTTTGAGATGAGGGATGAGTTGTAATGGGGATGCGGTGCACTGTTAAGGACTTTATATTTTAGGGTTATGATTATACATTTTATTATGGAGGCTTTGGGAAGCCACTTGAGTGATTAACAGATGGCTGCTGCAGACACTGAGTGTTGAATATGATGGAGGAGTGTAATTATGGCATGTTCTAAACATGATGCAAATGTGCCAGTGTATAGGGAGAGTTTTTTAATAGGTGTGTGATTGGGAGGGAATAGTATCAAGTGTGCATCCTTTGGAAATTATTTCCATAGACTAAAGTATGGGAAATATTGTTTGCCCTTAAGATTCTCAAATATTAATTGGACTACAGTTTAAAAATAAATATATAATAGAACCTCAATAGTCCCTGAGAATTGTAGAGCTAAATGCTTAATATAAATAGGCTGCATTATTATTATCTTTTATTTGTATCGCGCCAACATATTCCGTATCGCTGTACAGGGGATAAGAACAAGGGAAATACACGTTTAACAAAATTCAAAAGTTGAAGGGCCCTGTTTTGAGCTTGGAATCTTAGCAGAAAGACTTTATCCCAAAGCACCCTACAAGACTGGAAACTCACTACTTACAATCTAAAGGGAATTAAAGGGCAGAGAAGGGTCAGGAAGCAGGTGAAAGATAGAAAGTTTTATTTGAGGAAGAGGGGAGGGATCTGAGGTGAAAGACTAATATGTTGGCTGACCCCTAGTGTTGAGATGATATATCTGCAAGTAGGTAGTCAGGTGTTTTCCATGGCTTTATAAACTTAATCTGAGTTGGGGTGGGTGGGAGGGCAATATTCTGAGAATCTCACAGATGTAGTAGGCCTTAAACCAGAGTGAATTTGCACTGAAAGAGAGAGAATGGATTGGGGTCAGACAGTACAGGAAGATAGGGGAGTTAGGAAGGAATGGGAGAGAGACCTTAGAATGAAGGTATGTGAGGAGGGGGGAGGAGATTTGAGGTAATTATGCCAGCCATAGGCTGTAACATCTACCAGTAATACCAATATTATTGGTTAAAAATCTAAGTAGGTATTTTTTTGTTTCAAAACTGCATTGCATGGAGAATAAATATAAATTTTAACTTTTGCAGCATGAGAGAAAATGTGTGATCTTTTATGCTAATTACAATGGAGCTCTGTATTGGCATGCCAAGTGCCGGATTACTTTTTTTTGCTCACCTGAAACCTGGTTGCATGTTTAGTAAATGCCTTTGAAGTTAGAAAGAACTGATGAGTACGTTGGTGGCTCTTATATCTTTGTATAATAGTTGATTCTTCCTCTTTCACTTCCTGTTCTTAGATGGATGGACATTATTTTTAACACTATAATCAAAACCTTTTCAGATTTGCATCTCTAATTTATCCAGTGGTTAAATGGCACAATGACAAACCCCCAAAAATAACACTTACAATAAAATAAAAAAAACTAATTTTGCATGTAAACTTCCTCACATTATTGGGACCTATAGTGGTACCTTTTTATTCTTTTTGTATTGTATTATTGCCCTTTTTATACGTTTACCATCTGGTACCTTTAGTAGCACTATAGGACCCCTCCATATCCTGTGGTGATCCTGTTTTTTTTATCTACTAATTTAAGTATCTTATTTCTTTTGTATTGGAGATACAAATCTGAAAACTATCTTGTGAGTAGGATTTGTACAGTCAAGTAAAAAATATGTTTTTTGATGTACTTCACCATGTTTGTGTTTTTTTTTTTTTTTTTTTTCTGTTGATCCCATTTGGATCAGGACTACAGTGAATGGTGGCACTATAATAATTCATAGCAAAGAATGTCAGCCTTCAATCAAATTTTATTTTTAAAAACCATCGAAGAGGACCTTGGAGTCTCTTAATTTTTTATTTATTTTTTTAAGAGGACTACTCTTATTCATTTATATATATATATATATATATATATATATATATATATATATATATATATATATATATATATATATATATATATATATATATATATATATATATATATATATATATTTTTTTTTTTTTTTTTTTTTTTTTTTTTTTTTATATATACACTTTGTTCTGTGTTTGTGTGCGCACATACCTGGTTTATTGCTATTTTTTTGATAACATGTTTGAGCCCACTAGCAGGGACTAGCGCAGGGGTGCAAATATTCAGTTATTAAACAGCATTTTTGACCTTCTGCCATGGGTTGTTTTAACTTGCCAAGTAAGAAGGATACTAGTAAGAAATTATTTGTAGGGATTAGAACCAGATGTGTAAAAACATGTGCTGCTTCTGCTGTTGTCACACTTTTTTTTTTATTTATTTTTTTTATAACTCACCAGCATTTTCTGCAGCTCTATTTACATAGTTTTATTTGACTACATCAACCTTTTTGTATCTCCATTGATGTTACATGTCACTTATTTTAATGTATGTGTTTTCTGGGAAATGTTTAGGTTGCATGAAAATCTTTCTTTATTTTATTGCAGCATATCACTTTCTCTACCAAAGAAATGGTGATGGAGAAGCCAAGTCCCCTGCTTGTAGGGCGGGAGTTTGTGAGACAATACTACACACTCCTAAATAAAGCACCAGACTTTTTGCACAGGTATGGATTTTTTAAATGTCTGTTTTAATTTTATTTTTGTACAGTAGATTCTCCTCTAGTAATCCACAGTGTTGTGAAAAATGAGGGCCTGATAGCTTTTATTTAAAGGACTAGTGACTTGGCCATCAAAATAATGACGGCAATAAAATTGTAAGCTAGGCAATGCTGTTTGCCACACAATGTGAGGCTTTTGCTTCCCTGAGCCCCTTCGGCGCTCATTGCGAACCTTTTCCTCCCGCCTACTGTATGGTCCACTCATTGCCGGGTTTATTAACCTGCAAGTTTAGTGCTTGGGAATGCCATGTGTCTTTTTCCAGCATCTTCCCCCCTGTGCCTTCCCTCTCTCTGTGTGTCTGCTGAATGTTTGTATGTCGCACGCTGACTTCTGTTTGTTTTATTTTCAAAGTCCTGCGTGCCTTGCGTTGCTCACCCTCGTTTTCATCCAGTTTCAGAATTATTATTTTTTTCTGCAGTTCGGCCGTTAACTTATTTTTCTGAGGTAGGATTTTTTTTGCTCCAGAGATTTCGAGATCGGATTTATTTTTCTAAATCCAGCTTTCCTCAACGTTCAATTTTCTTCAACGTTCCATATTTTCAGTGCTCTACTTCAAAGGATACAATTAACCATCTATTATGGGAAGCTTTGGCTATTTCATTGTTTCCTTTTTATAAAGGCTTCTTTTTTCTGTTTTGAAGGATAAACAGTCATCTTTGAAATAAAAGTAGAAATAGCGGAGTATCGATGAGCTTATCTACCTTAGGGGGGAGTCCTTGTAAGATTGGGATAGAGGTGGCCCCAGCTGCATTGCATGAAGAAGAAATAACCCCCCCCCCCCCCCCCAATAATTGTTCCTTTTAAATAGCATCTTATTATCAGAACTACACATGAACTGAACTATTATTTTTTTTGTACCATCTATTAAATGATTATTATAAGGTTTTCCCTGTGTAACATGTATGCACATTTAAAGTTATACTGTAATCATTTAATAGACAGTGTGTGTGAGGGGGGGGGGGGGGGGGGGGTCATGCATACATTGAATTGATACTACATATTCAGGGAGCACCATACATATGCTCAGCGACAGTCAGATTATCAGCATCTAGCCATTGCAAAGTTCTTTTGAGATGCTCTGCATTGTATTACAATTTTTTTTCCACACTTGGGGAGTTATCATTGCCCTTGGGTCATATGTTTCACGAGCAATGAGCAGATTTCCCATATTTCACCCTGTACAGAGTCATATTTGTGATAACATAGAACCCAATTGTGGCTGGATTACAATTTTATGAATACATTTGTAAAAACATAGACGTGAAACCTGACAGTCTCAAGATCCCTTTATGAAAAGTGAAATATGGCAGCCTGCATCCAAGCTTAAATACAAATAATTACAATTCCACAATCAGTGAATGGGCAACAAATAAGAAAAAGGTTGTGACTCCTAAAAAATGACTACTGTGACTCATAAAAAATCATTGA
This sequence comes from Discoglossus pictus, assembly GCA_027410445.1. Classification (NCBI taxonomy): domain Eukaryota; kingdom Metazoa; phylum Chordata; class Amphibia; order Anura; family Alytidae; genus Discoglossus; species Discoglossus pictus. The sequence continues at coordinate 205,030,520 of CM050163.1, forward strand.
CCCATATTCTGTTAGAGTAAAATAAATCTAGACGATCCACTGCACAAATCCAATGATTTGCTAAGCTTTCAAGGAGCTTTGAAGTGCTGAACTGAGAATTGCAAAATTAGCCCGATTCAATTGAGCTTTTTGCATGTTACTGTAGCTCGTAAATGAGGTCGCAAGTCAATTTGCTATTCAATTGGCATCTTTTTGAGGGCTCCAAAGGGTTACGAGTAACAGCCTTGAAAGAATTGCGATGGTTAAACCCGTAACTTATAGCCTTCCCCAAGCCTGCAAATGTTTTAACACCCATAAATGGCAAAAGAAGTAGAAAATCCTACGAGTGCTAGAGAGGCCCTGCAAGGAGGTTAAACACCTATTCGTAGCACTGTAAATGCAAATAAAAAATAAATACTGCACTGTAAATAACCGTGAAAGAGATGATAGTCATTAGAATTAATTGCACAACAGTCTCAAGCACGAATCGGCAGGAAAATAAATATATTTTTATGTTTAATTTTGAGGTCTATCTCAGGTATCAATAAGTTAATACATATCAGGCCACCCATATAGACTAGAACAGAGCATTCATTTTCATAATTCTGTATAATTTTCTATTGGCTTGTCGAAATGGGCTGTTACGAGCTTGCTTAATTGACCATGTTCCTGAACTGCTATAAAAATTTTTTTGTTTCTTTCAGGTTTTATGGAAGAAATTCTTCTTATGTGCATGGAGGATTGGATGCCAGTGGGAAGCCCCAGGAGGCTGTCTATGGCCAGGCAGTATGTATAAAGTGGCTGCTGTTAATTGTTCTGGATATAAAAAATTGTTGGGGGGGGGGGGGGGTTGTGTTTTTTGTTTTTTTTATTGTTTTTAAATGCTTGTGATTTTAAAATTACCAGTTGTTCAATGGTGACACCTATCCCACGGGCATTTTCACTTCTCTCCTAATTTTGGTTAATGTAAGTCTTAGCTTATTGTAATTATTATTTTTTTTAATAAAGGAAATCCACAAAAAGGTGATGTCCCTGCAGTTCAGTGAATGTCGTACTAAGATCCGGCACGTGGATGCACATGCTACTTTGAGTGATGGCGTTGTTGTGCAAGTGATGGGAGAACTCTCAAATAATGGACAACCAATGAGAAAGTTTATGCAAACCTTTGTCCTTGCTCCAGAAGTGGGTATTGGTGAAAAATTATTACTATTCTCTAGCTTACAATAAAATGCAATTTAATTTCTTCCTGTGCTGTATGTTGGTCATTTTTTAAACCAGCATTAATGTCCTTAATCTGATGTGATATCGCATCTTGATATTTATTTGCAGTATTAGGCTGCTGTCCCCACACATTATGTTGATCACTTGCTGAGATTTATGTACAGTAGATTGTAGTAATAGATCTATGTATTTGTAGTTTTTTATCTCACAATGCCCATTTTGCAGACATATTTTATGTCACCTGATTAAGCCCATGAATCTGAGCTACTGAGGGTTTTAGTGGGCTAAAAAAACATAACTCTTAAGTCATAATTTAATTTTTTTGGTGCTGCAAAAATAATAGCTGCTTACTGCCTACTCGTACAGCTTGTGTAAATACAAGGGAGCCTAGGTTCTACAGCATACTCTAGTCTACATTGCAATAAACATCTTTGCAATATATTGTGTTTAAAATGACCGAGAACTTTTAGAAATGTAGTTTACACATTGCACAAACGTCAATATATATTTCAGTTTAATGTGGCTGTTTTACTTTTAGCAGAAAAAAAATTGTGCATTCTGGTAGGTAATTGGAAATCATGCTTTACTTTTGTAGGGATCTGTTCCAAACAAATTTTATGTTCACAATGACATTTTTCGCTATGAGGATGAGGTCTTTGGTGATTCAGAAGCTGAACTGGATGAAGGTCAGTAGAAAATAAAATGCACTTTTTAAAAAATCTTACATTGATTTCTGAAGTTACTCAAACTTTTAAAATGCTTTAATGCAATATTTAATCATGTGCTTTCTTTTATTCTATTGTTCCATGTTATAGTGCTTCAAATGACCACTGCACAAAAATATTTGAATGTTTGAAAGCATAAACAGGAAAAACCCATAACTAGTTTATTTCCTTTGGTGCAGATTCAGTGTTTCTGGAGAGCTGTAGTTGCATTTTCCTGACGCAAACAGTCTGCTTCAGTGCTGCTTGGGGAGAGGGATGTAGTGTCCTTTTCCGTCTTATCCATTTATCGAACAATAGTGTTGGACATCTGCCCGTTGCCTCCTCCTTCACACCTTCAACTGATATATACACGCACACATCATCCAGCTCACAGGATGTGTTGTAACAAACACAAAATGTACTCAAACTTCTTAATTTCCCAATTACATGTTTTTATATATATATACATGGCTTACACAGCTGGTAATATTGTTGGTTTAGTACAAACTCAACAAGTACTAATTTTTTTTTTATTGAACTGCAGTAGTCCGTTAAGTAAAAGTAATATACACCCTTATTTGTGCTTCTTCTTAGAATCTGAAGAGGAAGTAGAAGAGGAGCCAGAAGAGAGACAACCATCTCCTGAACCAGTACAAGAGAACACAAACTCTTACTATGAGCCCCACCCAGTCACGTAAGTATAGAAATCTGTTTTAGGAATTTAAAAAATGTCTTTTTTTTTCCTTTTGGGCTAATGGTTAACATGCAAATATTAGTGACATTATCCATTATGTGAATTTGAAAAAACAAACAAAAAACAAATGCAGTTCAATGTTTTTGTTTTCTCAACATAGTCAATGTTCTGATCTTTGCCCTGACACCTTCAGGAAACATTCAGGAGGAGGTCCTACACCCTATAGTTTTTTGCTGATGTCTAATTAATTAATCCAGTAAGCATAACTGATTTGCGTGCCCCCCCCCCCCCCCCCCAAATGCAATAGATTGGCTGTTGCTGTGCCCTGACTCACCATAATTAAAGGCCCACTGTAGTTATTTACATATTGCAGAAACATGATGTACTTTTCAAAGTATGAGTGTAAAATCTTAGCATAATTTCTCATACTTGAAGTATTCACTGTTTATTTCCCACATCCTACTCGCTGGGGTCTAATAAGATATGTTCTGCTAGTTTTTATTTATTTTTAATATCTATTCTGGAGTGGAAGGAGGGAAATTTGATTCATAGGTTCGTTCAGATAACCATTTGAAATATTTTACCTCCTCTGTATATGGCCAATAGAAGGTATATTGCCACTATACTTGCTTTACTTTATAACTGCTCACTATGCATTGAAAATTAAGTATTGCAATAATGGTAGCTTCCTAAAATGTGGATTTTTCTCTGAAGATGCTTTTACATTTATGATTTGCATGGGTGCCAATATTGATAGTCTGTTGTGTACTTCACAAACACAAAGTTTACTGAATCTACACTGGCCCCCCAAATTCAGAAAGTTCCTTTGTAGTAAAGCTGCATTTCCACAATTTTTACGATTAATTTTTTGTGAAAATTATTTTAATTTTATTTTATAAAATATTTTAAAACCTGCTTTTTAACATGCATGATATCAAAATTGTGAGTTGCATTAAAAATGTAATGGACCGCTGGTTAGACAAGCTGCATCTGTATGTCACCTCCTTGTAAACAGAAACTTTAATAATTATACTCCGTTGCTTAGAGGTCGTTCACCACATCATTTGGTTAATGAAGTTGACATTTGTGTGAGTGTCCCCAAGAAAGTAATCGGCCGAAGCAAAAGTTCTTTATTTCCCATAAAATACTTGTCTGCCAATGTCTTACATGTGTCTGTTTTTTTCCTTCAACCTTAGTGGTCCTTTTAATAGTGGGACAGCAGTCAATAAAATATTGTCAAGGTGTTTGCTTGGTCACACAAAAATAACAGATGCTAAAACTTTTAGGTGCAGTTAATTATCATGTAAATTAATTGTAAGTTGAATAATCTTTGAACATTTTGGTGGATCTACTAAACAAGGGTTTTGTATCTATTTTTTTTTTTACATCTATGAGGTAAGATGTTTCAAAAAGCTAAAATACTTGAATTATCCTGTGTTGGACAAATCCTGTACGCCTGAATTAGTCAAAGGCGGATCATTTTCCTATCCATCTCCTCTGGACATCTACTGCATTAACTTTATTATTTATGTTTTCTCTAGCTGTGCCATCATAAAATCTCATGTCGGTTAAATGCTTTACTTTCTCTGTGGCTTGTCTTAACTTAAATTTTTGTACCCATTTTAAATGAATGCTTTAAAATATTATTCTTGCTTTATTTTTTTGTGTAAGGTATTTTTAAATGTACCTACTTGCCATTTTACAACATTACTCTCTGCAGCAATGGAATAGAAGAAGCTTTGGAAGAACCAATTATTGAGCCTGAGCCTGAACCAGAGCCAGAATTAAAGAGTGAGGAGATAAAACCAGAGACTGAAGAAAAGAGCCTAGAAGAACCAGAGGAAAAACCACCAACCCCTCCCCCCGCAGAGCCGATCACTCTACCACAAGAGCCACCCAAGGTCAAACATTTTTGAAAATGCAGTGCTTCCCCCTATTCCCCCTCTTGTAGTAGTATGTCTACTAAATATATTATAAATTATTCCTCCCTAGGTTTCTATCTTGTACTCCCTGACAGTAATGTTCTAAGTAATTTGTATATGGTTTCATGCATTGTATTTAATTCATAAGTTTAGTTCTACTTGCAGAAAAAATAACCTCTTTCTCTTGTATAAATATTAAAGGATTTCCCTTCTTAATGTTGGCTTTCTGGAGAATTTTGAATTCCAAATGCCTGTTTCTCATATACTTTTTTTCTTCTTGCATGTTTTCCTAATATTATTAATAGATCTGTTTCCTAATTGGCATAAATTGTTAACCAAAGGAAGGTGTATTCCTGTCCCTTTTTTTAATTTACATATGTCCGCAACAGCATTTTCATTAATCACTATGTGATGCAACCAATGCTTATGGTCCTTTTTTTTTTTTTTTTTTTTTTTTTAAAGACTGAGCAAGATATGCATTAGTGGTAAATCCTCCCCAGGCCCTTACATTTTAAGCGTGACAAATTTTTCATTGTGGACAGTTGTCTGCACTAAATCGCTAGTTTATTCTCAAGATGGGTCTGGAAAATCAATTTTGTGAGTTTTGATGTTATGCTGTTTATTACAGTGACCAGACCTATGCACGTTCAGTTGAATATATCTATATATATATATATATATATATATATATATATATATATATATATATATATATATATATATATATATATATATATATATATATATATATATATATATATATATATATATAATCAGCCTTCCTTTTGTAAAGTGATTGAGGAATCTTAAAGGGATTCTTAATTTCTCAAATAACTATCAAATACTTGTTATGGAGTTGGGACAATGAATCTATATTCTTACAAAACACCCCATTTCCATAATTTTGGCTCGTTAGATGGAGGAGGAGGGGGGGTGCTGTACAAATTTATGCAGGGAGTTCTCTATTCAATCTATAACATCATTAATATCCTTGTAGCCTGTATAAGTCCATTTAGTATTCTCAATGTAACATCTGTTTAAGCTGCAATCCAGTCTTCAGTAAGATGCTTGGAATTGCCTTAAAAGTCCTTAAGCACTGTAATATTTGTATGATGGCACTTAATGCAGGGGATGACAAATTAATAAGGGTAGTTGTTTTTTTTTCTTTAATGGAGTTGGCTTATGGGTCATATATATGTGTGTGTGTGTACTAAGTAAAACAGCTAGGAGCTAGCAGTAAAATGTCATACGCCATGGCTCCCTAGATTTGTCTAGCCTGGTTTAAGGTATAGTAAGTTTAATTCTCAAAACAAGGTAAAAGAATATTGGCTCTGTATTGGAGATGTGGATATAATTAGGACAACTGTATGTATGGCGACAGTGCACATTGCTAAGAAAAATAAATCTAGTCAAATCCTGGATTACTCTGTATGTTGGGGCAAGTCATTTGTGGTAGAATAAGTAACTTGCAGCATTAATTGCTTACTCTGGTCAGTTATCTGGTAGATAAAGTTTGGATGGATGGGTATAGTGGTTACAATGCAATGCATGAACAGGGAATACAGATTTGAAGTGATTGGTCTACAGGGAATGTTTACTGATAACCGCCAATGCTGTGCATCCAAACTGCATAATATTTAGGGACAAGTCCTGTCATTTTTTAATTCAAATTTTTTAAACATTTGTAAGTGTATGCAATTCCCCGTCCCACGTTTCATTGGTCTTTATTAAAAAACAGCAAAACAGCTTAATTTGCATCAACGTTTTCCATAACTTTATTTTTCAAGAGGTCTGTCCTCAAAGTACTGTTTTACTTTATTTTTAAACCTATTGTCCATAACACCCATTTCCTGATTCTGCTTGCTCCTCTGCAGAACTGTGATCCACAGTTTGCATTTTATTTTCTCCTTTAAGAAACCTCATACTTGTCCCAACCCCTATCCAAGCACATTTATGCAAATCTTTAAGCTGTAAATCATACATTTTACATCTCCTGTTTGAATTTCGCTGATCTAAACATTTTAGTTGATATTGACTGTCATAATTTTATGTGCCGTTTGCTAAGTGTTGGCATGTATCATTTTCTATAGGCCTTTTCCTGGGCGTCAGTGACCAGTAAAAACTTGCCTCCCAGTGGTACTGTCCCATCATCGGGAATTCCACCCCATGTAATTAAAGCTCCAGCCTCACAGGTAATTTAATCTGTGAATGCTTAGAAATATCAGTAGGTTCACATTTTTTTTTAATTTACTAGTTCACTATATTTCTTTTCATATTCTTTAAATGTTGGATGGAATATATGAAAGCTGATTAGACCATTCAGAAATTTACAGTTCTTTCTTTCTGATTTTTCTTACATAATCATTAAAACCTTAATATAACAAGCTTGCTATTGGTCATTTAGGAGCAAGCAGCTTTAAGTCAAGTACTCGCCAATCCTGAGATTTTTATTCAAGTCACACTACAACAGAATAAAACTAGTTATCTGAAATATCATTTTATGCCCTCTTTGCTTACGTATTATTATTTAATGAAGTCTGTTCTATAAATCTTTTTTTTATTCTAATCAATCTTATGTGTTCTACCTTATTTTTGTAGACTAGAGGTGAAAATAAGTCAGATTCACAAATTCAGTCTCCCCGTGTGAGAGATCAGCGTCCACGGGAACGTCCAAGTTTTCAGCCAAGAGGCCCACGGCCAGGTTAGTGATGGACCAACTTTGGATTTTAAGCCAAAGAATTGTTAGTTTTAGAGATGCTAACACCATATTTATTCAGACCTATGTTGCACCTTGTCTTTACATGTAGAGTATTGTAAAGTGATTACAAATAGAAGCGATTTGTTTTTTACAAGAGGAAGACTTTGGAACAAACGTCAGATCAACATAATGATTGGAGGAAATGTGCTTCACCATTTAAAACAAAACCAAATACCAAATTTAAAACTTTGTGCAAAACATTTTGCATATTTTTGAAGCCTTTATGAAGTTATTCAAGAAAATTCTGAAAAAAATGAGCACTTTTGTTTTAGGCATATAAAATATTATTTTTTTTTTTTTTTTTTAATATTACTAAACTTGCTTTTTTTTTCAAGAAAAAATATTAACATTAGACCTGTTTTACATTTCATTGTAACTAATAGGAATTTAAGAGACCATATGTTAGTCTTCTATCTCATGGGCTGGCAAATGGTGAGCCTCCAAGAACAGTTAATCTGATTTTTTTTTTTGATTTTTTTTTTTTTTTTTTGTGGTTTACCTGTGAGGAGACCTTGGATCGAGATCACCCACCACTGCATATTACAATGCTATCAAGTCTAACTTTTTTTTTTATTTTTTTTATGATGTATGGATGGGATTCAGTAGTTTTTGAGATTTTATTCAAACTATGGAAGGACTTCAGATTTGCTTGGATAGCATTAGTATTTCATAATTATATTTTAATTTATCTTGGTTGAACCAAACTCTAAGTTTAATTTGCCTTAATATTAGGTCGAGGGGACACTGAACAAGGGGAGTCTGATAACCGTCGAATGTTCCGCTACCCTGACAGCCACCAGCTCTTTGTTGGGAACTTGCCACACGATATTGATGAAAGTGAACTGAAAGAGTTCTTTATGAGTAAGTATACAGTTATTGGTTTATTTTTAAGTTTGCGTTTAACTTTTAGTCAAAATTCTTGTTTAATCTCCTAGATTTTTTTCGTAAACTTCATTCAAAATATTTTTGCAGGTTATGGCAATGTGATGGAACTCCGAATTAATACCAAAGGTGTTGGAGGAAAGCTGCCCAACTTCGGATTTGTTGTTTTTGATGACTCTGAACCCGTTCAGCGGATTTTGCTTGCAAAAGTATGTATAATGTTTTGGAAGGTGGGAAGTAGTTGAGGTCACTTCTATAAAACATATTTAAGGCAGGGGCCTTGCAACAATTCTTCAAAATACTTTTTATTTCAGTAGGAAATTCAAAACTGCTATTGGGGGGGCATTGTTGGTGGATTTATTTATGAAATGTTTATTTTGTATTGAAGCTTATATGTAAACAGTGCTAATCTCTAGTCTGAAAGGAAGTCTGTACATTGGTTTGGTTGGGTAATCTTACCTTTTTAAAGGACTAGACTAGTGAGAATTGCTCCTTTCGTAAAGTATGCAAAAAAAAAAAATGCCAAGTCAAGGTCATAAAGCATTTTTAAAATCTTAATTCTTGCAAACTACTGGTGCATGGAAGCTGTCCAGTCAGGCACAGCAGACATTCCCGGGAGTTATTGCTGCCACGCATAGATCCAGCAGAACTCCCAGAACTGAAGAAAAAAACCTTTGACCACAGGGTTGCAATGAAGGCATATTTTGATGGACTAGGCTGCAGGCATTTTTGAGCCCTTACTTCATGGCCTTTTCTTTAAAATTTCATGTGGTTTATAAGACTTGCAAAAGAATAAAACTTGCAGTTATGCTATACCAGCTTTCTAGTATATGTATAAAGTCTAAGGTTGCTTGATCAGTGTCTCTGCCCGAAATTTCCTTACACATGTTTGAAAAGAAAAAAATCAGCAGGCAATAGGAGCAATAACTATTAAGATTTAAAAAACAAGAAGAAACATTAGATAATGCTCAGTAAAGTGCAGAAATTAAATGTCTGTTAAGGATATATTTCCTTTTTGTGAATTGATGTTTTAACTTACAAAAACATTTTTTTCCCCCTTTTTAGCCAATAATGTTTCGTGGAGAGGTGCGTCTGAATGTGGAAGAGAAGAAAACCAGGGCTGCCCGTGAGAGGGAGACTCGTGGTGGAGATGACCGCAGGGATGTACGTCGTAATGATAGGGGACCTGGAGGCCCTCGTGGCATCATAGGTGGAGGAATGATGCGTGACAGGGATGGAAGAGGCCCACCACCACGAGGTGGAGTGGCACAAAAGCTTGGCACAGGCAGAGGAACAGCACCTATGGAAGGTCGTTTCAGCGCTCAGCGTCGCTGAAATAAGTCACAAATAACACAAAGTGAAGCCTACAGTGGTACATTATTCGTCGTGTTTGCATTCTTGTTAAATTTTTTTTTTTTTAGCTTTGGAATGTGACACAGCCTTTTTTTTTTTTTTTTTTTTTTTTTTTTTTTTTTCTCCCCATTATTTCTTTGTGAAAGCATTTTTTGTTACCAGTTTCAAATGAGGTGAACTTTATTTTCCCTGGTTTCTCAACAGCGTTATACTGTTAATTTTTACATGCCGACTTTGGAAATTCAAGGACTGAGATGACCATTAGCACTGCAAGTAATCACTTGGACATTGAAGAATGTCCTAGCAAAAATTCTACTCTGTTGAAACCCCTCCCTGCACATGTTGCAAGTATTATGGTTTCTTCATTGGAAACAAAAGTAGTGCAATGTGTGCCTTCTCCCAAACCCTTCTTTAATCCTTTGGGTACCAAACCAACCAGAGAGTATGCACTCATCAACATGCACTAACTGTGTCCTCTTAACACAAGTAAAAGAATCTAGAAAGTAGTTAAGAGCATGATGGATCTGGTTTGCCTGCCAACAGCAATGTGGTATACACATGCAAACCTCATGCGATATTAATGCTCCAGAAGTAAATCTAGTTCTGAACTTGACCTGATCCAATACTTTAAAGGCTATGTTCACAAGTACTAGTCACACTTTTCGTACATGAAGATTTTTTGCACTTGCCTCTCTGAGATAGAGATGGTTGGCTGCTCAATATACTCTGCCCCTTAAAACCTCTTTTTTCAGCTTTGTACAGTAAAAAAAAAAAAAAAAAAAAAGAGAGAAAATCGTACTCAATTGTATTTTTAGTTCTCTGGTAATGTAATAAGCATGATGATGGTGCCTTCTATTAATACATCATTCCAGTCCTTGCTGGTGATTTTTGTACAGTGAATGAATTACTGTGCTGCAAAGCCAAACAGCTTCAATACATTCAAGAATCATTGAAAAGCCTGCCTAACCAAACTGCAGTATCTGTACATCGGTAGAAGTTATTAGTTTCTGCGTTCGCTACGGTTCACCTTAACTATCATTGGTATTTATTTACCAATAGTGGGGGGATACAGTATGTGGGAAGGAGTAACCTTCATGTCTGTTTAAAGCCCTAACTGTAACTCTCAAAAGTGCATACAAAGTGGATGATATGTTTGTGGTGCCCTGCAAATGTCCAGTTGCACATTTCTGTTTAACTTTTTTTTTTTTTTTTTTAAGTTCTGTTCAACTTGGAAGCAGAGGATGTACTGTAATGCTCCAAGAAGTGGTCAGCAGCTCTAAGTGTCTGCACTTTACACTATCATACAGGGTTATTTTGTAGCTGGGTTTTCCTTTTTGCACAATTATTGGAAAACTGACCAGAAACCACACATCTCTCCAAGACTAGGAGGATTTCTTTTTGTTTTTTGCATACAGATATTCTGAAATGGGCCCCTGAAATGCACCATTTTTTGGAACTGTTGCTGTCTGTATCCACACATTCCAGTAAACTGCAAATGTAGCAGAAAATACTGACCAGCATGGTGAAATAATATTCAGTGATGCTCAAAAAAAGTGTGAACACTTAAAGCTGCTTCTGGAAGTACAGGAGACCTTATTCCGCTGAAGTCTAAAGGCAAGAATGCACATGGAGTAACATGCTGCTTTTGACTTATGCAACTGTTTGCTGAGCCTCTTCTGAATCTAATGATTGTGCACAAAAGTATTTTTCCCCAGTCCGCTAGGCAAAATAAGATTTTGCATCCGTCAGTATCTGTTTTCCTTTTTTCTTTTTTTGGTTGTCACTTGAGGTCTTCTGTGTTTTGATGGCAAGTCTTGCACTATTTCATACATTTCTGGGACACAGATTTCTCATGGTTATAATTTTATATATACATACATATATATTTTGTGTTATAAAAGTTTTACATTTGCAATCTGTAACCTGGAAGTATTGTACTTGAATTCCCTAGCGTACAGCAAATTTTGGACTGGTTTTTATCGTCATTCCAGTTTAGCTAAAAAAAGTGTTTGCCAGCAGTTCTGTTTCAGTTTTTTTCTTTTGTTTTGTTTCTGCTGTTAAACCCTGCCATCATCTGAACTGTGTAATGGCAAATGGAGTTGGGACTAAGCAAAGTGTAACATACCATTCTAGAGGAGCATCAGAGCCATTAAGCTTTCAAGTCTGCTTCATGTTTTTTGAATACCACAAATAAACATTGAACATCTGAGATGTTTACTGGGTGATTGTTCACCTACTTTACTGTGTACATTTAAGTGTTATTGTCCTAATTTTTCAGTAAATGTACCTCATACAACATTGTGGCAGTTTCCCTTTCATTATTGTTTAGGTGTTTGTTTTGTTTAAGGTAGTAACCTATCATTGCACTTCCTATTTCAACACAATTGGCGGACCATATTTGATTACCTAGGTGTAGAAGACAGTGGTGAATGGTTGCTGTAATGTGTTGAGCATTATATGCCATTAGAAGCTAGTAATTTTGTTTCAAATGGAAAGTATTTTGAATTCAGTTTTCTTATTTTGAATGTGTTCAAATCTAAACCTACAATAATAAAACTACTGATGTATACAGCTCTGCCAATCTCTAATTTTCTCTCTCAAGGACTTTGGATGTGTCTTTTAATTTTGCAATTTGCCAAAGATGCTACATTTTAAAATATCCATTTATTTAAATATGTAACATAAAAGTACAGTTTTGGTATATTGATCATCAAGAAAAGGTTGTAGTAGTACCCCAAAGTTTTAAAGTGTCTACTGCTTGGGTCACATATTTTTTAAACATGCAAATAAGGATAAAGTAATACTATAAATTTATATGGAATGTTTTTTGCTCAAAAACCTCTTTGAATATATAATGGCATGGGGGAGGGGGGGGGGTCTGTGAGCCATTGAGCAGTAATAAAACGACATGCCTACACTTCAACCAATTGGATGACATACTGTGGTATTTTTCCTTCAGGCAGAAATGTTTGAAACCTGCAGATCTAAAACATTTATATAAATTTTTAGTTTCACGTTTCATTGGATGCATTCTCAATTGCTGTTGTATGCATATTCTATAAATGTTCGTTTTAGGCTGAAAGGTTGACATGTCTCACCTGTACTTAGGAGTATACTGTTTTTTCTGTTATTACCTGTATCTAGATAAAGCTTTACTTCTGTAGCCTTATCAATGTTCCTTTGTACTTTAGCTATGGGTTGGTAACGCGACATCCGCAGGTTACATTTCCCAAACGGCAACATTTTATATAAACCAGTTACTAACATTTCTGGATTATTTAAATATTAGAGACTTGCCTGTCAAAAATACGGCAATAAAATGTGAAGCCTGGCAATGCTTTTTGCCACACCAATGTGAGTTTTTTTTTTTTTTTTTTTTCTCTGAGCACCTTCGGCACTCATCGCGAGCCTCTCCCCTTGTGTACTTCAACTTTCCTCCTTTGCATTTATCAACTACGGCGTTCATAGCGAACCTTTCCTCCTGCCTACTTTATGGACCAATCATTGCAGGGTTCATTAACCTGCAAGTTTAGTGCTTGGGAATGCCATGTGTCTCTTTCCAGCATCTCCCTCCTATCCCTTCCCTGTGTGTTTCTCCTCTGTGTGTCTGCTGAATCTTTCCGTTGCTTTTATTTTCAAAGTCCAGCGTGCCTGACCTTGTTAGTGTCTTTGCCGTTGTGTATTTTCTTGTCCCGTGTATTTTTCAGAGTTTGGTATTTTTTTCTGAGGTCAGAATGTGCTTAGCCTCGTTTTTCATTCAGTTTTCAGATTTTATTTTATTTATTTTTAACGTATTTTCCGTCCGCCATTTTTTCTCTCTGCAAATTGGGCTTAAATTCACTTGCAACCTCACTCCCAGGCGTCCTGCTTTTTGTGTTCTTTCGTTTTTTGCGGTTCGGTAGTTAGATTCAGGTTTTTCCAAGGTCGAATTTTGTTTGTGCAAGTGTTACGGTCTTTGGCTTTGTGTATTTTCTAAGTTCCGCGTGCCTGGCATTGCAGAGCCTCCTTTTCGTCCAGTTTTCGGATTTTTTTTTGCGTTTATTGTCTGCCTTTTTCTCTCTCGGTTGGATCATTTTGGAGCGACAAAACATGGTAAATGTAGCTTAAATTTGCTTGCAACCTCACTCCCAGGCATCCTGACTCACCCCCCGTGCTATGTGGGAGTAAATATATATATATATATATATATATATATATATATATATATATATATATATATATATATATATATATATATATATATATATATATATATATATATATAAAATTGTGTTTGATTTCCAGGGTTCAGCACTTTTGTATTTTTTCGGATTCGCCCCCCCCCTTTAGAGCTCACAGCCTAAGTCCTCCGCGCTCGGAAGGCTTCTATGCCTCAACAGCTCGTCTCGCTTTTGTGAGGCTCGCAAGCGTGACGACAAATTGCAGTTTGACAAATATTCTATGCGATTTTTCACCCCTGAAAAAATGCCAACTGAGAAGCTACAAACTTATTTTTGGATCTGTGCTTCTTAAAACTATGATCCTTCAACATACTGTGTAATGAAATATGAGCTATGTAACCATATTGTAATTCCATAAAGGATGTAATTTTAACATATTTATTAATGACTTAGAGGTGGGACTGGAAAGTGTCTCCATTTTTGCTGATGACACAAAGTTGTGCAAGGTAATTCAATCTGATAATTATGTGCTTTTCCTCCAAAGAGATTTACATAAAATCGAGGAACGGACATCTAAATGGCAGATGAGATTTAATACAAATAAATGTAAAGAAAAATAGCCATGCAATCTATAATCTTAATGGAGCAAATCCTAGCGGTATCAGATATTGAAAGGGATTTGGGAGTGCTTGTGGACAACCACCTAGGTAACAGTGCTCAAAGCAAAGCAGCAGCTGCAAAGGCAAATAAAATATTAGCATGTATTAAGAAGGGTATAGAAGCCAGGGAAGAAGATATAATTCTGCCACTATACAAATCTCTAGTACGCCCTCATTTGGAATATGGAGTACAATTTTGGGCACCACTTCATAAAAAGGACATTTTAGAGCTGGAAAAAGTACAGAGAAGGGCAACAAAACTAAGGGGGAACAGAGGCGCTAAGTTATGAAGAAAGACTAACCAAATTAAACTTACTTTCTCTAGAAAAAAGGCATCTAAGAGGAGATATGATTACCTTATATAAATACATCCAGGGTCAGTATAAAGATTTGTCAAGGGAGCTTTTTGTGTCAAGAGGTTTTCAACTGACAAGAGAACATCCCTTGAGGTTAGAAGTAAAAAGATTCCACCTTAAAGAAAGAAAAGGGTTCTTCACAGTAAGGGTGGTTAATCTGTTGAATTCTCTACCAAAGGAGGTGGTGACAGCAGATTCGATAGATAACTAAAAGGGTATTGGATTTATTTTTAATTAAAAAGGGAATCCAGGGTTATCCTGGATAATTAGAGAGACTATTGATCCAGGGAGAAATCCGATCGCCAGTATCTGGGGTCAGTAAGGAATTCCTTTTTTTTATTTTTCTTCCTTTGAGACGATTGGCTAAGTTTCACTTTTTTTTGTTGATTAATAAGTTACAATTAATTAACAACTAATTATTTAATAACTAATCCACATATAGTACATCAGAGATCTTAAAAGGTGGAACTTGATGGACTTAAAGTCTTTTTTTTCAACCTTAACTATCAGCCTTATTAAATTGCAATTCGGGCAATTGAATAGGGCTCTATATAAGAAGTTTTACAGAAGTTTTTAGTTAGTGAACTTCTATTCAAAATCAAGGTTGTCACTAACTAAACACTTCTGTAAAAACAAAAAAATGCTATGTGCTTATAAAGAGCCCTATTTAATTGTCTGAATCGCAATTTAATAAGGCTGTATGTAACTGTAATCTTTGTTATGTATTAAAATGTACACATTTTAACACCTTTCAAAAAAATCTAAACATGTTCACCAGTTTTGCAACAGCGACAAAAGGTATATTCACTCAAATTATTTAAAACAGATTTTCTGTTTATATTTTAAAGCTGGTTGGCATGTATTAAAACACAAATACGCTTTAATGTCTAAGACTGCCTCCCACCAAATAAGCTGGAGACAATCCAATATTAAATTAAAATTATATATCTATGATTTCAGTATTATACTTTCAAGGCATCCACTTCTATGCCTACAGTTAAATAGTAATTTTATTTAATTATGTCCAATTAAACATGCTTCTTTTAGGGCATTATGGAGATCCTTTTAAGTGGTATTTTATTAAAAGGTCTTGATAATTCACTAACTTTAATCAACTGAGCATTCAGAAAATTGATAAAGGACATGGAAGTCAACAAAACATTTATTTATATGGTCCTTGACACTCTCCCCTCATCAAACTGCATATATATATATATATATTTTTATATATATATATTTTTATATATATATATTTTTATATATATATATATATTTTTATATATATATATATATTTTTATATATATATATATATATATATATATATATATATATTTATAATCAAGGCCATGACTTTTATACTAAATTGTATTTTAGCTTTATTGGTTTCTATACTTGCTTTTTATTAGGCAGAGAGCTGGCTATGTGTAACCAATACTCTTATAAATATCCCCCAATAATTGTCTCATAACAACACATTTACAGTTTTTATATAACTATAAATTATTGTAAAAAGCGAAACTTATCTCAAATGAAAAAGGCCAAACCGCCTCGACATTTGAGGGACTATAACAAGAGGAGTTGGTTGTATTCTAGCATACCATCCTATTTATAATTCAAAGGAATAAGCTTGCATGTTTTCGATTAAAGGGATATGCAAGTGAGCTGGTTTATGAATGCATCTGATAGAGAATTAGTAATGTAGGAAAACATTTTTTGTTTGCAAAAAACATTCCAAAATAACCTTGAATTGGCTTACCTTGAAGTTAGAAACATTTCCTATGTTTTTTGACATTTGCATTTTTATAGTGTACACCCCTAAACTCCACCTCAACTAGCATAACATTCAAATTTAGAATCCGGATAATACATGTAGCATTCTTCACCTGAGTGGCTACTGGCATGTTCTCAGTACAAGAACTGCAACAGTTACTTCCTGTGCTCTGTACCAGAAAGGTCAACATTTGTATTTTGCTGTATTTCCTGTGTGTACCCGGCTTATGTAAGTGTCCTGTGGGTGTGAGCCATTGGATTTGACTTTTGTGCAAATAACTTTGTAAGTAAACTGAACTTTTCTATATAACACATGTTTTCATACACTACTAATTCTCTCAGATGCATTCATAACCCAGTTCTCTTGCATATACCTTTTTTAAGTATTTGTTTTTTTAAATGTCTTTGGTCTCCTGTTTGGGCATCACAGTCCTTCTTGGCCAAAATAGTTTCTCCGACCATGATGCAGTAGGTTTGCCACATGTCAGTGATCTTAAAAGGAAAAGTGGATGTAAAATTGTTCAAAAATAGGTTTCCGGTCCAGACTTGTACAGTGCTCACATTGTACATCCATTGTTTAGCAGGTCTTAACAGAACCGGAGCACACACTTTGTTATGTTCAAAAATGCACTTTTTATACAAGATAGGAAAAATTGGCAGCTTTTATTGTGATTCGTACAATAAATGCCTGGTTCTTATAGCTTTGGGCATCAATATGGTAACGCTGTAGATGGTAGAATAGGTTTTAAAACCCATTTTTTAAAAATTTTATGGTGAAAGGAAAGGTTCCTTTTTAAAGTTATTAGATCAGGAATCTTCTGTACAATGCTTTCTTTAAAGGGCCTTTTACCTCACTGTAAATGCTTTTCATTGTGTGAGAGCACAAGCGTGTATATAAAAGATCTTTTTATTTTTTATTCCACGAATGGCTTATACAAATTCTACAGTTTTAAATGTAGGTTTACATACAAGTTTAGCCTGCCCACTGGCTGTTTCATGAGTAATAACAAATTGCTGGGTGTAAGGGTGTATTGTGGTGACTCTCTTTACGGAAGGCAGGGGGTCATAGCAGCTTTCCTCAGTTCACACTGCCATGACCAGTTAACCCATAGCTGACCTGTTTTGGGGAAGTCCAGTAATCCATGCCTGCACAGATTTTAAGGGTTATTTTTTTTTGTTTTTGATCACTACATGAAGCAACACTGGAGCAGAGCCCTCGTCTGCATTGCTCGAATTCCAGAGAGGCAAAAAAGCAGACCCCTGAATTTTTGGTCATAAGGAAAAAAAACAAACATTTCAAGGTCTGTTCCCTTCAAAATTGAAATGTAAGCAGTCTGTCTAAAACCCTACCATTGATTTTAATTGTGGGACACCCCTGTACAATAATTGTTTGCAGTAATTCAGCTGCATGTGTACAGTCTGTCATTCATATAAACAAATTTGATTTCTCAATGAAAAATGCACATATTTCAAAATTG
This sequence comes from Discoglossus pictus, assembly GCA_027410445.1. NCBI lineage: Eukaryota > Metazoa > Chordata > Amphibia > Anura > Alytidae > Discoglossus > Discoglossus pictus. Next base: position 205,048,457 of record CM050163.1, read on the forward strand.
AACATATATCAAAATGCATTGGTGAATTCTCTACTGATGTGGGACAAATTGTGCTGGATTAACTGTCCCTTTTTGTATTTCCTTAGTGTAAGAATTATAATGAGCTCAGTAAGCTGTATATATATATATATATATATATATATATATATATATATATATATATATATATATATATATATATATATATATATATATATATATATATATATATAATTCAAAGATAAAGTTATCTAAAAGACAACATGGTTTTTCAGTCTATCACATATATAGTTGTGAGCATGCGGCCCTCGCAAAAAAGTACGAGACACGTTACGACCTCGCAAAAATCGTCCGCAACCCGCGCACATAAAAAATTTAAAACACAATAAATACACAGAACACATAGCAAGAGGGAGCACCCAGGACCTCAAAAACTGAAGTTACGCCTCAATTTAACTCAAAATAAAAGAGTTAAGACACTGAAAAATTCTCTAAGCGAGAGAAAAAATGGCCCGAAGAAAACGAGGCTACAGCACTCTAAAGACACAAAACACCACCAAACACCTACGGAATTGACGAAAATGACATACGAGATTCGAAAACAAGGACGCAACCCATGCTACCCCAAACACATTAGAAACACAATAAATACATATAAAAAGCTTACCCACAGCAAGGTGGTGCACCCAGGACCTCTGCAAGTAAAGTTACACCTCGATTTAAGTACAAATTTAGAAGTTTAAACACCCGAAAATCACCTAAGAAAAAAATGGCCGCTGAACAAAACAGAAACGAGGCTACAGGACTCTAAACATGCAAAACACCACAAAACAGCTATGGATATTACGCCACAGACGCATACCACACATTAGCTGCCATTTTAGAACAATAACTTATACAATGCGGAAGTACACCACTACGCTAACGGTTTTGTCTCGCGCACGCACACTATTACACTGCACACATTCATCACGTGTACACAGCAGTTCCACACCAATAATGCTGAAGCAACATCGAAACATTGCTTCCTGCATATATTACTTCAAAATAGGTAAAGTATATTACTTTATTAATATATTATTTATTTTATTATCATACACCAAACAGCATTAGCTCACTTACAATTTCATTGCCGTCATTTTTTGACGGGCAATTCGCTAGTATATTGTAACAGCCTGTTCAGAATAACCCACCAGTACTAATGAAAGCAACATGTACATGTAAACTCTCAACCCTTTCTGCATAGGATTTCATTCAAACAAATACATTTTTATGTACTTTCCTCCAACTACCAGGCTCCTTTTGTAAAGTGCAAGTAGGTGGTGCAGCTCGACCTTTCCTAGGTTTGTATTGTGTTTCACATATATTTAATGGCACTTTGTCGTGATTTTCACTAATATCAATTCTAGCTCAATATCTTTGTGATCCTGTATTAAACCAGAAAGATGCAATTGCACGTTGCGACTGATTAATAACAACGGTTAAATTAATTAATTACAATATTATTATTCATAATCATATTAATTATGATTATAATAATTATCCTAATATCTTGAGATCCTTGCCTTCTACAGAAAAACAATACATATAAATATTCACAAGGCGTTACAGAATAATGGTTACAAAATGTGTATTTATTAGAATACAATAATTAATACAAATACACATTTTGTAACCATTAATCTGTAACGCCTCGTGCAGATTATTCCCAGGCCTGGTCTTTGGAGCAAATTCCTGTCCTGATTTATCTGGAGGTTTATGCCTGTCCTGTCTAAAGGAAAACTTCTGATCCTGCCTATCCTTTGTAGGCCCTGAAGTATTTGAGTATGCCTGATCATGCCTATGTTTTGGAGGATCTGATGTATGTGCCTGCCATCCCTCCCTTTGCCTATGCTCTCTCATCCTCAGCCTGCAATCTCTGAATCTGTATCCAGGCTTATTACAATAATTACAAATCCCTCTGAAGGAAATTTCCAAGGGATTAAGTTTTCCTTCATTAGTAGTCACGACTGCAATTTTACGTGGCCCTGTGACCCCTTTCCTTAGAATGTTTTGCCGTGCTTTACCAATAATACACAACACAGCCTCCATAGTTTCTTTCTCTTCTGCCATCATTTGTATGCTAGGGTCCAAATAAGTACATTTTCTTACTAGATACTCTAACATATCTGATTGGGTCCGATCTGGGGGCACTCTATGTGTGAGTCTGTACACTTGCTCAAATTTAGAAGCAAACACCCATGGGTCATCCTGTACAGTTACTCTCATCTCAGCAAGGGAATGGCTATCTAAGTCTCTGTTCCCTGTGACTAACCTAGATACAGCTCTCAGCCTGTCCCCTTCTGTACCCCATTTGTGTTCATTAAACCAGTCTCAATTGCTATCATTTGGACCACTAACTGGGGACTCTAATCTAGATAACATAACACATGGCTCTTTAGGAGAAAGCATGTACTGTTTCACAGATTACTCAAAATTAGACATATTGGGCAACACATCTATCTTTGCATCATATTGTGGGAATAGTGGTTTAAACTTTATCAATTGTTTCATAGCTGGGGGGAGGATGAGGAGGAGCCTGTAGTTTAACGCCAAACCTCCTGATTGTCGACTAACCCTGAGAGATGGAGGGCAACTGGTGATTGTGGTTGTAATTCCACAAACTCCGGCACAACAGCTAATAACTCACGCTGACACAGCGATTGTACTGATGTTGAGGAGGTGACTGGAGAGATGAGTGAGATACATCACTGCACCGGGACACACCACTACAAGACACGCTGTTATATTAAGTCACTCTGACACAGAGAATTCACGAAGGGAGTCAGCACAACTGCTACATTACAACCAATAATTCACACTGATACAGTGTTATATATTAATGCCGAGGCGTTGACTGGCGGTGACCAGAGAGCCGAGCGAGACACGTCGCTGCACCTAGACACGCCGTTGCACTGAGATACGCCGCTACATGGAGGTATGCTGAAACTGATGATCCAAGAGGGGAATCCAAACCTGACTGCAGCAAACGTAGTGAATGAGAGCCCTGCGGAGAGAGTTGGACTCTGAGGTCTGATATGAATGTCGGACATCGGATCTAGCGTATCTAGCGTATCAAGATAAGGCGTGGATGAGATCTGAAATCGAACGAGACTGCAGTGAGTACAGTGAATGAAAACCCTGCAGAGTGAATTGGCTGTGATATCCGAAGTGGATGTCAGGTTGAGCGTATTAAACCTCATCTAGATCAAGCCTGGATGCATCGGGGGAACTGCTGGAGGTGGTGGCAGAGCTTGTAAGTGGGGAATTGTTGCTCTGTGTGCTTTGTGCGCCCACTCTGAGGTGACCTGATATATAAAAGGCATCCCTGCTAGAGAGCATCAGTGCAACTGAATACAAAAGAATCATTGGCTAAACAGATGACAAACTTTAAAAAATAAATCAGGTACTGTTGCTTAAAAACACTACAGTTGCTGGAAATTCTTTACCTGCAAGTCTTAAAGTAAGAAAGAACACCAGATGACCTCACAATTGTATAAAACTGATACAGATGAGGTCTGTGACTTAGAATATTCTTTTTTTAAAGTGCCGATCACTCTCTGATTTGACTTTAATAATGGGAAAATAACGTGTTGAAAGACTCTGATTTGCACAGACTGCATAAACTGTCCTATCTACTAATTAGATATATTGTTTATTTAGCTAAATATATATAAGATCTACTGTAGTATTATTGTACTACTAATAATAAGCCTTTATGTATTAGTCTGTAGTAACTTGTAAATATATATACTATTAAGAGGAACTATCTATTACGCATACAAATTTTAGGCTATTTAACAGAAAGTAACATTTGGGAATATATCGTATTGTGTACAAAATAATATTTAACTAAGACAATTGAAAGACCAGAATAATAGCTCTGTTTCTTATTTTCTCTTTTTCTATTGTGACTTTGAAATCAGAATATTTTGGTGCCTTTTTATGGAAAAGAACACATTGCATATTAGTATTTATAATCTTTTAATAGATATAATTTCTATCTTAATGCATCATTTAATTACTTTTGTATTAATACCTTTGAATAACAGCTTATACAAATTCCAATTGAAATCAGTAAGCAAATATATAGGAGATATTTAATTTGATTTATCTTTCAATATATTTTCTACCGCTTTCTAATGATATACTTTATAATTATAAATGTGTATAAATTAGATTTGGATATTTTTTGTAAACCACTATGAAATGGGGTTGTGATAGTATATGAATTTCTACTATAAATATCATGATAATTATATATATCTAAAGAAATCTATTGGATTTACTTAAACGTTATATTAAAAGAAAGAAAAGGGGATATAAAAATAAATAAAAAAAGGGGGGGGGGGGAGGAGATAAAGAAGCTTTAGAATAAGTGTAAAATGAGTCAAAAAGAAAGCAAGCAACCAATAATGAAACACAACACAAAAAATTAATCTAAAGAGAAAGGGAAAACATTTTAACAAAAAATATTGCCTCTTTCTTATCCCCAAAATAGAAGGATGAGGATATAATATCAGAAACATCCCAGCTAACTAATTCTTCACAGTTAGATATCTCCCCAATATAGACAAAATTTTGTGAAATGTCACATATTAAACCTTCCGAAACACCAATTTTAAAAGAGCAAGAACTACTAACAGTGGATATTATGAAAAAGCTTTTTTTAGAATTCCAACAATCAATAAGAGAAGAATTGTCCCAAGGAATTAAGAACAATACAAAAGAAATTAATTCTGTAAAGAGTCTAATGGATGAAATAGAGAATAAATACGAGGAAATATGGTTAGATAATCAATCAATGGGAACTAAGATTAAAAGACTGGAAGAAGAAACTCAATGATTAAAAGCTAAATACAATACACTAGAGAGCAGTGGCGTAGCTAAGGGGGGGCGAGGGGGGCGGACCGCCCCGGGTGACAGCATATGGAGGGTGACACTATGTCACCTCCAACAAAATTTTGGATGCTTTCCCCCCTCTAAATCCCTTTTGTCTCCGTTCCCACCTCCTCTCCCTCCCTTGTGTCTCCGTTCCCCTTCCTCTGCCTCCCTTGTCTCCTTTCACCCCCTCCTCTCCCTCCCCTCTGTCTTGTACCTGGATGCAACCCTGCCAGCAGTGCCGCACTCACCCTCTCTGTGGCTCCCATCCTCTGGCCGGAACTACTTTCTGGATCAAGCCTTGCATTGCGCATGCGCATCCCGCCTGCGCGATTCGCGGCTTGATCCAGAAAGTAGTTCTGGCTGGAGGACGGTCGGCGCAGAGGAGAAGACGGTGAGTGCGGCGCTGCTGGCAGGATTGGAACCAGGTAGTGGGGCAGGGGGAGCATCAGTGGGGCAGGGGGAACAGTGTGGGCCTCTGAAAGGTGGAGGAAGGGGACAAACATGGGAGGCATTGAAGCCTCTCCCATAAGCCTTTGCGATGAGCGCCTGCGGCGCACATTGCAGTCTAAGTGCCGCTAGCCTCGCAGTCGCAGGTCACTGGGGTGACATTTGAACGGACCGCCCCGGGTGACGTTTACTCTAGCTACGCCACTGCTAGAGAGCTACATTAGACGAAACAACTTAAGAATTTGAGGAGTCTCAGAGAACATTGTGATGAAAGATTTAAATGCATATATCAATACTTTTCTAAATACGTTAGTGTAATCAGTGGGAAATCCTATAGAAAAAGTATATAGAATTCCTATTCCAGGATACATTCCGAAAGAAACTTCAAGAGATATAATAGTGAGATTACATCAAACCTCCTATAAAGAGGCATTTATGAAAATATCTAGAGAAAAAAAAATATTTGATATCCCTTATGAAAATGTGATTATTTTCTCAGATCTTCCTATTGAGACCCTGATTAAGAGAAAATAATTAAGGCAAATAACGAGAGTTTTAAGAAATTAGAATATTGTATATAGATGGAATTATCCCGCAAAATTACTTATTATCTATTATAATCAAAGATTTATAATTACATCAGTAGAAGAAGGACAGAAACGTCTGGATGATTGGGCTATACCACATGAACCAATTGCCAATTTGAATTTGGAACTAACCCAAAAAAGACATATATGGCAAAGCATAAAATAAATGGAGATCTATTATATTGTGATTATGTTCACTTTAAATATTGATAGATTATAAAATAGCAGCTAATTATATTAGCAATATTATGATACTATCTTGATTATAAAGCAATATTAAATGGAATTGATATAAAATCAAAAACACAACAGATGAATATGGTAATATGGAGCAAGCGAAGGAAAATAGTAAGGGAAAGGGGAAAGAAATGGGATAGAAAATTGTAAAGATAATGTTTATTAACACTATTTATAAATGTAAGATTTTAGATAAATAAAGGAATCACTAATTTAAAAGAATCATGTATGAAATCACTGGGGTTTACCACTAAACAAGAGAAAATATTTCTTAATATTTAAATTTAATTTAGAATTATAAGAAAATGATCACTTAGCATAGAGTTACACAAAAAAAAAAAATATACACAAATTAAAGAGAGGGCAGAAAATAAATGGACAGAGGAGAGGAGGGGAAGGGAAGGAGAGAGAACTTTTTTTTTTCCCTCTTCTTCTTCGCCTTCCTACCTCTTTCTTCATTTTGGCAAAATGAATAGTCCTTCTCTTCCTATCCATAATATCGATATTTGATGAACTCCATGAGAAACAGAAATATACTATTAGATTATCGGTTAGTAAAACAAATATGGTTTAGTCGACGATCATGGAAAAAAAACCTACAAAAATGGTAGCAAATATATTTACTTTGCTACCACAAAATTATTGTTTATATTTATGTATTTATGTTTTTAATTGTCTAGTAATTTTTTTCTTGGATGTATGTAATTGGAACCGTTTTCTTTTTGGCTGTAATCAAAGAAATGGTAAGGAAGAACATGTACAAAGTAACTATGAAACCCCAATTATTGGGGCAAATAGTTGGAGAAGAGGAGTAGGAGATAACAAAATTAGATTTTTGAAGTTATATGGGACTTAAATTTATATCTCAAAATGTTAATGGGTTGAATATCCCATCCAAAAGAACAATGGTTATGAATTGTTTCCATAAATTAAATATAGATGTTATATGTGTACAGGAGACTTATCAAAAAAACAATAATATTCCTAAGTTATCAGATAAAAAGTATAACATAAAACTCTTCTCTAATTATAAAACCAAGTCGAGAGGGGTTTGTATACTCTTTAATAATAGAAATAAGGTGGCTGAAAAATTTATAGAAAACGATACAGAAGGCCGTTATATAATTTGGATAGGCACAATAAACGATCAAACTACAACAGCGAATATTTACGCTCCCAATAAGAATCAGTATAGATCTTTGAACAAAACAATAAAACACACTAACAATATAAAAAAAGATAACCTGATTATTTGTGTCGACTTAAATATCTGTATAGATCCTACAATGGATAGAAAATCGATAGTAAAGCCAGAACCAGATAAAATGATGACAAAAATCGCAAATAAAGTTCAAAAGATCCTATTGAACCATAAGCTGTACGGTCGCTGACGAGTATTATACCCATTAGATAAAGAGTAAATCTATTTTTCTAATAAATACAAAACATATACAAGACTGGATTACTTCTTAGTGAATTTGAATTTATTAAATAAAATTAAAAAAATTAAGATTAGTCCAATAACATGGCACTAATAACAATGACTGTAGATGATGGCTATAAAACACAATACAATAAAAGACGCAACATTGATGCAACTCTTTTTAAAGGGATGACAGATAGGGAAACATTTAAAACGTAAATAGAAAGGTTTTGTGAAACTAATGAAAATTCTGTAACTTCACAAACATTACTTTGGAACACGCACAAAGCATACGTGAGAGGTGTGCTTTGTGCATGGTCGAAATATAGAACAAAAGTTAAAGAAAACTCATACAGAGATTTACTTATTAAACTTACACAATTACAACAGAAAAATAAACTGTCACCAACGAATATTATAACTTTAGAAATAGCTAAAACACAATTAGCGATTAAAAAGATACAACAAGAAAAAAATTATAATTTAATCTGGTTATACCAATTAAAGCAACATCACTTAGGTAATAAACCAGAGAAATTTAATTTCAATAAAAGAATTGATAAGATACAAGATGAAAAGGGCATAACCCATAGAAATCCAATAGATATAGGAAAGTCCTTTTTTCAATATTATAAAACCTTATATAATCTTGAACAAACACTGGACTTTCAAAAGCCCTCAATTAAACAAATTGAAGAATATTTAAAAAAGATAAAATTGCTAAAGATTTCAGAAACACAATTAAAAAAATTGGAAATGGACATTACAAAGGAATACATTTATCAAAGTATAAAATCTTTAAAAATTGGAAAATCTCCAGGCCCAGACGGATTTTTTAACATATACTATAAAATATTTTCTTCATCTATAGTGAAATATTTACAAAAAATGTATAACGAAATCAAAATAAATGGGAAAGCACCGGCAGAGACATTGAAAGCAGCAATAACTGTAATACCAAAACCTAGTAAAGATCACTCAGAATGCCGTAACTACCGTCCAATATCACTTATCAATACAGATATAAAGATATACGCTAACATATTAGCAACTTGCCTGAATCCATTATTAAACAATTTACGGTTTTGGTTCATTTGTATCACATATGATAAAATCACTTTATACAGAAACTAATGCATATATAACAGGTGTAGGCTTCAAAACCCATTAGTTTGATTTAAGAAATGGTACCCGTCAGGGTTGTCCTATGTCACCACTTATATTTGCTTTGATTATAGAACCATTATTAGAAATGATTAGAAGTTCTAAACAAATAAAAGGAAAAGTTACTGGCTCTATTATAAACAAAGTAACCATCTTGCTGATGATTTGCTGGTTACAGTTTCTGATCCAATAAACTCAATAGCTACTTTACTTCAACTTATTCTAGAATGTGGTGACTTATCTTACTACAAAGTAAATATTACTAAGACAAAGGTGCTATATGCTAATTTATCAGATAAACATAAAGTTAAACTAAAAGAAAGATTTCCATATAATTGGAGAAATAACCAAATAACACACTTAGTTATTATATTTAATTTGAATCTAAATATTATAGTTCAAATTAATATGTATAGATTATTTTCTCAGATCTCCCATATATTAACAAGTTGGAGAGACTTAAACCTGTCATGTAGTGGTAGAATATCATTAATTAAAATGAGTATTCTCCCCAAAATATTATATATTTTAAGAAGTCTTCCCTTAAAAATTCCAATTACGATCTCTCAAAGCTATAATATATGAAAGAGGATGTGTGCTGCATGGGCTCTGCTGAAAAAACAAATAAGATCATATATAAAGTGACTTATCTATCACCAAATTGATATATATGACCAGGATTATGCACAGGAGGACCCAGCTGGTTTTAAAAACCAAGTTTGGAAATTTTTTCTTCTGAGATGTGCTGCTGAACCAGAACAAAGGAGACTCTGATAAACACCATCAAGGTTGGTAAATACCAAAATTGCTTGTCTGGATCAAACCTACACAGTTCTAATCTAGATGTCTTACACTATTGGAGATCTTTTCTGTGTAACGATTTGTAGATATATTATAAAATCTGGACTGTACTCACAATAAACTGTATAATTGTGAATTATGTAAATAAAAAAAAAAGACCTGCAGCATATATGTCATATAATAATACGGATATAACCTATGCCTTTTATGTGGGAGACTGTGAAAAATTAATGCAGACTATTTCTGCTTTATAAGGTCCCAGATTATCACCCTCTGATCAGACCATCCAATCCAGGGGCCCCATACACCTCCCACACCTCCAATTCTAGAGTGAAGCCTAAAGGGCTTGGAGTCAAAGTCTGCCCACACTCATATTGACAAAGGCAAGAAACAAAAGCTACCATGCTTGCACAGATACCCTCTAATCTGGGGATGCTAAGAGCTAAAGTGATGAACCACTAAGGAGTACCTAACACTTTCAACCCCAGTGCCTGCACACTGTTAAAGGCCTAGAAGCAGGGTACAGAGAGCTGTTACACAACAAGCCAGCCCCCCAGGGGTTAAAGGAAAGCCCAAATCTATTGTATCTGGTGATTTACAGCATTCCAGGACTATAAGCCCAAAAGAAAATCCATTGTGATTTGTTATCTCTACAGTACATTCTTACCAGAACTGTCTTTTATCAAACATAGTGGCTGGGAATTACTCCAAGGGCTGGAAAACTTGCTCTTGGATGGACGGCAAAACATAGGGTGGCACGCCCAACATGTTTTGGACAAAGGTCTGAACACAGCAACTTGATAGAAATAGCTCACTTAATAAATCTGCACAGCTCCATCTAGTGGGCAAATTTCAGGCCTGTAAATTCAGACCTGTAACAATAAAACTACACCACACTGCCATCTGGTGGGCCTACAAAGTATTTGCAGCTCCATACAACATTGAATGAGAGCTATAAGGCCTTCCAGTTAACCACTCCCTGCATCCCTCATCATTACCTGCTCCTCTCAGCTATCTCATGGGACAAGATTTTTTTCTCCCCACGCTTTCTCACCAGCCAAGTCTTCCTATCATAATGCCTAAATAGCACTATAAGTGTACCTGAAGACGCCGGGCCCAATGACTTGATATGACCAGACTGGAGACCTCTTGCACCCGGCCTATTGGTGTGTTATGACTGGGACGGCAGTTAAGCAGATATAATCCCTACTTGTTAACAGAAAGAAAGCCTATCCCTGTACCTCCTGATTGTCAGCCTAGACAGTGTCCTCTCACATTTTCGTGCCTCAGCTTTACCCGCTGAAAACACTATCTTCCTAACCATCAGGGGGAAATCTAGCAAGAAAACCCAGCAATCTAGAGGAATTAAGGATCACTTTCCAACACAAGCCCCTCCACAGGCTCCATCTCCACAGCCAGACCCCACTTCTTCAGACAGCTCGGACATCGAGGATACCCTGGATTGCCCTCCACATGTGGACTTGACAGATGCGACAGTGGCAAGAATAGATGCTCTCTTACAAGCTCGCCTATCCACAGCGGTCAGGGAAATCAAGCAGGAAATCCAAGACTTGGGTCAACGCACCAACCAGCTGGAAAACCTAACAGATCAAATCATTGAGTCACAATCTTCTGATAGGCAGGTGATTGACCAACACTCACTGCAAATTTACACCCTTGAAGACAAGCTAGAAGATCTGGAGAACCGCTCGAGACGATTCAATGTTCGCTTCCGTGGCATTCCTAAAGCGGTAACTAATCTTTTGCTGTACCTGCAAACAACTATTCAGTCCATCTTACCGACGCGCCCAGAGTCAGCTTGGGAAATCGAGAGAGCTCATAGAGCCTTGGGAGGTCCCCCGAACTCTGATCAACCAAAGGACGTTTTGGTCCACTTTCTCCGCCAGAATGCAAGAGACCTTCTTCTACAGGAAGCCAGAAAGTCCCCCGCCATTGTGGGTCCAGACGGCTCCACTCTACAGATTTATGCGGATCTAGCACCATCTACGCTCTGGAAACGTAAACTCATGAAGCCCGCAATTGCAATCCTCATTCACAACAAAATTAAATATAGATGGGGCTTCCCATTCAGCCTCTCCTTTCAAGTGGGCTCATCCGCTTATACAGCTTTCTCACTGGAAGAATGTATGGCTTTCCTGGCTCAACTCAATCTAGCCCCAGATCCTGGACTGTAGGAACCCCCAAACTCTCTGGACCCCAGCTCGGTGGAACCTGCAAAAATGCCGCCTACTCAACACGCGACTATGCAATGGGTGACAGCCTCGAAACCTAAGCGACCCTGGAGACCTTCCCGAATAGAAGTCACACCAAACATCTCTACGCTTCTTTCTAAACCCTTGCTGGACATTCCTAGTAATCCGGTTGTGCGTTCCTCATCAACGAAAATCTAATTTTGGATCGCTTTCCCTGATATTCATCAATGACTATTTAAGACTTGCAATCCAGAGTCATTACTCTTGGCTTGCACTTCCCAGTAGGATATGCTGAACTCCTACATACTTTCCAAGGCAACTTTGGAACTTTAGATTACTGGGTTCTCTTACCCACACCAAGTCGACTTTCCCCTGGACCAGGTTTGGTATGCCCCCTATGTTTATTGTCCCTGGGAGTCAGATCTTAAACTGTATCCACTATATGCTTGAGAAAGAGCTTTAACCCCCTTCCCATTCTCCTGTACAAGGCAACATCAAGCCCATTTGGATCTTTCCATATAATTTAGACCCGTGGTGGATCCACTAACCTTCCCAGAAAGCCCCCCCGCCCTAGTCTCCACTCACCCCTAACCCCCCCCCCCCGGCATTGGGCTGGCCTAAACCGGGGTCCCTCAGGCCCCTCAATTTAAATCCAATCTTAGACTCAAAAACCCTCCTACCCGGGCCCCCTCAGGTGCATTAATTTAACCTTAATACACGCTTGGACCTATGCTTTGCCCCACCTCACTAGTAGGGATTCCAAGGTTGGGGAGATCCCCCCCTTGCCCTCGGCACTTCGTGTGCCTTAAGTTATTTAGTGAGGATTTACCTCCACTATACTTTTATATTGTTTTTTATATTGTTTGATAAGATGTTGATTTTATGGATATTTTCTGAATGTTTTAAACTGTTCTTTTTGCCTCTATTCTCCCATGCATCCTGGGCTGTCTGGCTCCGGTCCTTCGCTCCTCCTCCGCCTCTGGTTCTCGGCCACCATGAGCTTAGCTGCGGTCTCAACATCTTCCTGAGCATTCATTACTCCCACAGGTACAATGACTGACACTTCTTTCACCTTTCTCACTCACAATGTTAAAGGGTTTAATTCCCCATTTAAAAGGCGTAAAGCGTTTATCTCATATAAATCACTTCGACCCTGAGTAATATTTATGCAGGAAACTCATTTTTGCTAAAGGAAACCCCCCCCTTACTTACACAAATCATACCCCTACTTCTTAACCTCAACTTGTCCCACTAAGAAGGCAGGCGTGGCATTACTACTCCTACATTTTACTAACAGGATCCTTTCTGAATACTAGGATCTCACTTATAGCTCTGTACTCCCCCACTACCGCCCCCCCTAATACTCTCATTAAACTCCTTGCTCATTTCAAATCAATAGATACAGGCAAAATCATTCTAGAGGGGGATATCAACTTAGCTCTAAACCCTAGCATGGATAGGCCCTCTAAGTCCCAGGGAGATATATTCTCCAAAAAATGTAAGCACATCCAGAGACTGCTCGAGGAGACTGAAACATCAGGGAGAAAAGGAGTACGCGTTTTACTCCCCAGTGCATGGCTCACTCCTTCAGTACTTAATGCTAGCAACAAAGAGTCATATAGCCAGGCAATGGAAATCTCCCACTCTTACTTTACAATCAGTCATCAATAAGATGAAGTACATTGCTATAAATGAAAGGCTAACACATTTACTGGAGGACCGTATGCCTATTTTTCTCCAGATATGGAATCCCTGGATTCATTCTCCCTATAGCCCCCCTATAACATGAAGTCTTTTTAATTAACATTGTGCTATATTTTGCTAATTCTTACATTGGAGCTGCGGACCAGAACTGGAGGAGGCGGGACGGGCGGTGGATCCGAGCTGGTAACCAACAGGACTTATACTTCAGTACCCTTGAGACAAAAATTTGTTTTCGAATTTAAATTTCATGTGTAGTCAACAATGCTTTTTATTTCTCTCTTTTATTATACTGTTTTAGCTCAATTAGAGTTATATTGTGTCTTTACAACATAGTTTGTTTTTTGCTTTTCTTTTCTGTTCGTTTCTTACTTAGGCTCTGGATGTTTGCTCTGCTAGACCGAGCCTACCAAACTGTTTTATTTTAGGTAAACTTTTTCCCTAGAAAATTGGAAAAACTTAGGTAACCTGGCTACGCTTAGACCTTCCCACAAGTGGGGATAGATCTTTTTGGTTAACTTGATTTCAACTATTATATGGTATTTTCTTATGGTGTAATGTAATGTTAACCTTTTCTTCTTTCTTTTTCCCCTTAATTGGGTATGACTGTATGTTAATAATGTCAAACTGCTACTTGGCTTTTATGTTATCCTCCAGTTTATTTGGTTACCTAATAAAAACCTTTGAAAAAAAAAAAAATTACTATTACAATTTTAAAACAATTTAAAAAAATAATAGATACATTTATATATAGAAATAAAAAAAACACGTATTAAACAAGAAATTATTTCTAGAATTTTTTCTAGAGGGGGCCTAGCAGCACCGAATATTATTCAATACTCAAATGCTATTAAATTACTTCATCTTTCAAAATGTACAATAAAAGAAAATAAACCTAAATTTCTGCTTATAGAAAATTAGTTAATTAAAAATATTAACTTACAATATATATATTGGGATATGAAAATAGATAACAAGATTCTTACCAAATTTCCACTTATCCCAAGAACTTTAATAAAATGGTGGTTTAAATATAATTAAAAAAAATGAATTGGTAAAACTCCCGGCTCCAATACATAAATTGTCACTGGAATTAACTCTTTTCCTAAATATATCATGGGAAGAATGGGGAATGAAAACTCTTAAGGACTTATTTCAGGGACAAAAATTTAAATAATTTGAACTTACCGTATATACTCGAGTATAAGCCGACCCGAGTATAAGCCGAGGCACCTATTTTACCACAAAATACTGGGAAAAATGAGTGACTCGAGTATAAGCTGAGGGTGGGAAATGTGCTGCCCCCTGTGTTGCTCTTGTGCCCCCTCTTGTGTGCCCTTTTCTTGTGTCCCCCCTCTCTCTCCCCTGTGTCTCTTCCCCCTCTCCCTTCCCTGTGTCTCTTCCCCCCTCTCTCTTCCCTTTGCCTCTTCCCCCTCTCTTATCACCCTCCTCAACCCCCCTCCTCATCCTCCCTCCTCATTTTCAACCCCCCTCCTCATCCTCAACCCCCTCCTCAACCTCCCTCCTCATCTTCAATTCCCCATCCTCAACCCCCCATCCTCATCCTCAACCCACCCTCCTCATCCTAAACCACCCTCCTCAGCCCCCCTCCTCATCCCCCCTCCTCATCCTAAACCCTCATCCTCCCTCCTCATCCTCAACCTCCCTCCTCAACCTCAACCTCCCTCCTCAACCCCCATCCTCATCCTCAACCCCCATCCTCAACCCCCTCCTCATTCTAACCCCCCTCATCAACCCCATTCTCAATCCCCCCTCCTCAACCCCCCATCCTCAACCCCCTCCTCATCCTAAACCCCCATCCTCAACCCCCTCCTCATCCTAAACCCCCCTCTTCAACCTCCCTCCTCAACCTCTCTCCTCATCCCCCCTTCAAAACCTCTCTCCTCAGCCCCCCTCCTCAACCCCCCTCCTCAACCTCAACCCCTCCATCCACATCCTCAACCCCCCATCCTCATTCTAAACCCTCCCCATCCTCATCCTAAAACCCCTATCCTCATCCTAAACCCTCCCCATCCTCATCCTAAAACCCCCATCCTCATCCTAAACCCTCCCCATCCTCATCCTAAACCCTCCCCATCCTCATCCTAAACCCCCCCATCCTCATCCTAAACCCCCCATCCTCATCCTAAAAAACCCTCCTCACTTTACCCCTCCTCATCCTAAGCCCCCCTCCTCACTTTACCCCTCTAAATACCTCTCCCTTTGCCCTCACCTTACCTCAATCTGCAGCTGCTCCTCCACTCCTCCCCGCTCCTTCCTGCGTCTTCACCCGGCCAATGCTAATGACATGGAGCACATGTGACATCACGTCATTAGCATATGCCGGGGTCCAACGCAGGAAGGAGCTTGGAAAGCAGAGGAGCAGCTGCAGATGAGGTAAGTGAGGGGAGAGGGGGAGGTATTTAGAGGGGTAAAGTGAGGAGGGGGGTTTAGAATGAGGAGGGGGAGGGAAAGAGACATGGGGGAGGGTTAGAGAGACACAGGGGAAGGTCAGAGAGACACGGGGGGGTTAGAGAGACATGGGGGGGGGGGGAGAGTAACTAGAGTATAAGCCGAGGGGGCCCTTTTCAGCCTTAAAAAAAGGGCTGAAGGGGCGAAGCTAGTGTCTGGATCAGCTAGACGTGTCAGGGGAGAGCTCCAAGAATTGTACTGGCTTTTGGACTAAATAGCCCCAAAAAAGACCTGAGGAACCCCCAGCAACATCAGGGGGCAGCAGGGGAAGCCGACCGGACCCCCCAAGGGACGCCCCGACCGACGGAGCAGAGACGCAGGAGAAGGAAGCTGCACACACCGGAGCAAACAGGAGATCCCCAATCCGGGGCTGTGTCAGCACATAAGAGGTGTCGGAGGTTCTGCAGGAGGCGGGAGGTGGGAGAGGCAAGCCCAGAGACCCCAGGTGCCCAGAACCCCCGACAAAAGAGGTGAGAGAGGAGAGGACGGGAGCCTGTGGAGTAAACAAGGCGGCCATCTTGGATAGCCAGAGAAGGGGGACAGAGAGCTCCGCAGAGCCCGTGGGCACACAGAGCAGCAAGCCAGAGGCAGGAGGGGTCCAAGAAGGCTCCGGAGAGCCCTATATTGCTGGGAAATAAAGGGGCCAGTGGAGGAGAAGCCGGGCGGGAGGAGAAAGCACCCGAAACGGCGGCCGCCATCTTGCGGCGCCACGAGGTGAGTCTGAGCCAGGAGAGGCCTCCAGATGTCTACAATCTAAGAGCTAAAGCTCCAAGAGGAGCTAACCCCTTTGGGCCCCCTGCACTGGGACATACTTTCACACATTTGCACCCCATTTGCAAACAAATCCTACAAGCTGTCCCCCAACCGAGCAGACTGATAAAAGGGCCCTGGCAGAGGGAGGAAGGGGCAGCCCCATGAACAGAATACAGCAATAAATGCCCACACTTGTACTTTAATTCTGATAACACCAGGCCCTGAGGCTATGTGCTGTGCTCAACTGTGCCAGAAGATATTGCAACTTTACTGACACTGAGGGCCCTGCAGCCTTGCAGGCACCAAAGTGTGGCCTCTCTTCTCCCTGATCCAAGAGACCCAGTTAACTTTACAGTTAAAGCCTCTTTAAAGCTCACAGAGTGCTATCTGGTTAAGGCTGCTGTGGATCCACGCTGCCACCCTGTGGCTACTCACCAAAACTGCAGTAGACCTGTACCATGGGAGCCGGGCTGGCGGATCCTATTCACCTACACCTGGAAGAACTCACAAAGGCCAATATGACTTATTGACCCAAGAGATGTAAAAGGTACCCAACAGGAGGCCTTGACTAACTGGCTACCACGATCTGTTCTATGCGAGACCACAGCAACTAATTTGATCAGGCGACGCAAAAACTGTAATCATACACTCCTGAGTGGTTTGAACGCAGAGGGGATAAGAGGAGGAATTCTACAGCTTCCTGGAGCAGTCAAAGCTCCACCTTACAGAAATGAAGAAAAGTAAAAGGGCTTCCTTAGCAAAGGGCATCCGAGAGCATTTTACACCCAAAGTAACCAAGCCAACACCTCCACTAGACTCGGCTTCTGATCACTCAGACTCATCTGACCAGAAGGAGACCTCTAAGAAATCAAGGCAACACATCGACCTATCGCCTAGATCCATTGCAACTATTGAGCAGCTCTTAACCAAGGCAATAGAACCCTTGAGGAATGATCTGAAAGAACTGGGGCAGAGGACCCAACTGGAGGAGATGGTGGATCAAATTGGAGAGGCGCAGCAACATGACAGGTCCGCCATTGATCAAAATTCATACAACATCATGGAGCTGACAGATAAGATCGAGGACCTAGAGAACCGATCCCACTGCCACAACGTCAAGATTCGTGGGGTGCCAAGGGCCATGCAAGATCTGGCGGGGTATTTAAAAGACGCCTTCACAGCGATACTACCTGACCAGCCAGAGGCGGTTCTCGAAATAGAGCGTGCTCAAAGAGCTTTTGGAGGGGAGAGAAACCCAGAGGCTCCTAAAGATGTTTGTAATGATATAGGAATCACAAGGTTTTGGAGACCAGCAGCCTAGGTCAGCAATAATCCAATTCAGCAAGTTGTAGGTGAAACAGGAACAAGCTTTATTGAAGGGAACAGGAACCACAATAATCTGGCAAGGTACATTGACAGGAAGTGCCTTATATAGGCCAAGGACCAGACACCTGACCAGGCACAGCTGAAGAGACTCCGGCACTGATACTATTGCTAGCAGAGTTAAGGTTATCAGATCTCAATGAAATTCACAAAGGCAGGCTGGCGCAGTGGTAGGGAAGAGGTTCAGCAGCCTGGGGACCAGGGTTCAAAACCCAGCAGAGTCAATTCCTCACAATGTTGTTGTGAGATTCAGGCCAGAGACCTTCTATTGGCAGAAACAAGGAAGATGCAGACGGTCAAGGGACCAGATAATTCTAGTCTACAAGTGTATGCGGACCTGTCCCCCAACACGTTAGACAGGAGGAGGCAGATGAAAACTGCGCTGGCGATCCTACAACAGAACAAGCTGCAGTATCGGTGGAACTTCCCCTTCGCCCTTACCTTCAGCTACAAAGGCACCTTGCACACCACCTGCAATCTAGAGAACTGTCTTGCAGTATTGCGCCAAATTCGTCTCTGCCCAGCAGACCTGCCGGCAGAGGAACACAGCCGCCCTCCACCCCCTCCCATCCCGAAAAAGCAATGGATTTTAGTGGGTTCACAGCTCCCAAAAGAGGATCCGCTTCCCCCCAGAAGTTCTAGAGATAAAACCGTATCCCGCAAGAGCCAGGCCGTGTGCAGTTCCCAACACAGAGGAGATCCGTGACCGGCCCCTGGGGGTTTGATATCAACGCGATCGGAGTGAAAGCAAGCCCATCAACAGGAAGTTGTTCAGAGACTTTGCTCACTCACTCAGACCTGGGACTTTTTGATTCACCCTAACGGATGGAGATTAGGCATAGAATAGTTTAGTTAAAACATAGGTTAGTCAGGGCCTCAGAAGGGGGGCCTGTCAGAATTAGATTTCTGAGATAGACATAAGAATTCTCAGTTTACTTTAACTAGTTGAAATGTTGTTGAGATTAGGTATTATTATTAGTTATGGAGAAAGGGAAGAGCGAGGCCCGTTAGAGCAACAATCAGGCCCTCAGGGAGCAATTAGCATAACAATTTTAGTGCCAGAAGTGCCTCTGCTGATAAAGATGTATACAGACATCTACAATCCTGCATGTGAAGGTAGCCAAGGTTTAGGCAGCCAGCAAAATCTAACTTCGGGGGCAAGGTCAGGAGAGACTAGAGGAGCACAGAGGAAGGAAGTGAGTTTGTCAAATGTACATCTAATACCGTGTCTTTTTGTTTTTTTCTGGCCCAACAGCGACCGGAGTCACCAGCGCCAGAAGCCTCTCTCCAAGCCTTCATTCATCCTCGGATCCTTAGGAACTGGTGTTGGGCAAGGAGTAACAGGTAGACAAATAGAGCATGCACACTTAGACACTAAAACACAATGAGTGGTTCAGAGTATATATTTATAACTCATAATGTGAAGGGGTTTAACTCCCCTTTTAGGAGGAGGAAAGCTCTTAGATACTATAAAAAATTGAGGCCCTCGGTTATCTTCATGCAGGAAACTCATTTCTCGCATGAGGGTAAACCGAAGTTTGTCCACAGGGACTATCCAATAGTATATATGGCCACTCAGCCTACAAAGAGGGCAGGGGCAGCTATCCTGATACACAAAGACTTCCCGTTCAGCCTGGAACATAGCAGAATAGACAAAGAGGGGAACTATGTGCTGGTCACTGGAGTAGTCTCAGGCCAAAGAATCTCGCTGATTTCCCTATATTCCCCCACAAATACACCCCACCAAACCCTGATTAAAACACTGAGGGAGCTGGAACCGCTAGATCTAGGCAAACTGGTGATCGGGGGGGTTTTTTTTTTTTTTTTTTTTTTTTTTTTTTATCATATAAACTTTATTGAGAGTAATATGAATGGCAGTAACAATTAAAACATTTCAGGAATAAACGTACATTTGACACCTGAACACAGATTTCCTCCAAAATGTAATACTGAGACCATTCTCTCTTTCCTCAAAAAACCTTGTTTTCAAAATTTTTTTGTGATAATTATAATACATATAAATTTCTAACAACTCCGTAAAGATAGTAAACTAGCTGAGCTTAAATAGATTCAGCATAAAGAATAAAAGTGAGAGAGATAAAAGTTTACTCTCGCTTGCCATTCCAAAGGAAAATTCAATATTCCTCCGAACACTCCCCCTCTCCGCCGCCTCTTTAGCACTTTTTTTTTCTTTTTTTCTCCCCAATAATCATTGTATTATTACCTCACCTCCAACAGAACAGTCAGCCTTCTTCCAATCCCGGCCGAACCGCACCACTCCCCACTCGGCTCCACACCTAGCCGCCTCAGAAAAAACAGGCCCCACCCGACCCCCCAGACTATCCCTCCTCAAGGAATACCGTTTGGTGATCTAATCCAAGGCTCCCAAATTTCCAAAAATGCCGGGAGAGAGTCTAAAAGAGTATAAGTCATCCTTTCATTAATAAATAGAAATTTTACTTTATTAATCACTTCTTGAAAACTGATAGAATTATCTTTCCATCGCCTGGCAATTATGTTCTTGACTGCAAGATAAATCATTTGAGCTAACCTATTGCCTTTTCTCCCTAATTCTGAATGATGTATTCCTAGAAGGCATGTCGCTATTGAAGGTGTAATAGGGGTATGCAATAATCCTGAAATTAGTGTGGCTGCCTTCTCCCAGATCTCAGCCACCCTGGGGCATTGCCACCATGTGTGAATGAAATCCCCCCTACCTTGACACCCTCTAAAGCACTTATCTGAGATTGTTGGAAATATCTTGTTCAATCTGACTGGAGTCGTGTAAGCCCGGTGCAGAATTTTTAGGGAAGTTTCCAAGAGACTGAAATTAAATGAACCCATGGAGAGATTCAAAAAGGCCTCGGCCCAAGTTGTCCCCTCCCAAGTTTGTTGTAAATCAGATTCCCACTTTATCATGAAGGGGGATTTTGTAAGATCCGGGGGAGAGTTTAATATGTCATAAAGATTTCCCAGGGTTCCCTTAAAAAGCGGTACATTCTTGCATATTGTAGACAGCCAGGTAGCCATGGGGGGTCCATGCTTCCTCACCACCTCCCCTATCCAATATCTTATTTTTGTAAGATTAAATAGCTCTCGCTGGGGTATTATATGATCCCTTTTCACTGTGTCTAGTGTTAAGATTCTGTCGCTGTCCACCCATGATCCCAATTTGTCTAAGTTAAGCGTGCTCCAAAAATTTCTCGATTCTACTGACAGAGAGGTCAAAAGGGAGGGAGATGAGAACACAGAAGTTAGGGGAGACAAGGCGTGGGCTAATTTGTGTTCCCGTCTGGCCCGGTTCCAAGTCCTTAAGGTGAAGCTAGTGATAGGGTTACTAATCCGGTCCCCGTATGTCTCTGAGGGAGGAGCCCATAGAATTATTCTCCAAGTCAGGGGAGCCATTAATGCGTCCTCAATAAACACCCAATTTGGTTGGTGATGGATGGAGTGCACCAAGGGGATAAAAGCAAGTTGCGCCGCTTTGAGGTAGTTGGAAAAATTAGGACATGATAGACCGCCCTTGGACTTGTGCCTAAACATTATCCTCCTGGCTATCTTTGGAGGTCTATTCCTCCATATAAATTTAAATACCAGGGATTGGAAACGGGACAACTCTGCATTGTTTATTTGAATGGGCAAAGTCCTGGCTAGGTAGAGCAGACTTGGCAAGATGTTCATCTTGACCGCAGCAATCCGACCCGTCCAGGAGATATGCCGCCTCGACCAGATGTTTAGGTCTCTCTGCAGTGTTCTAAAGAGGGGAGGGAAGTTAGCTTTATACATTTCTGCTAATGTACTGGTTAGATTAATTCCCAAGTATTTAATGTGAGAGGCTGGCCACAGGAAATTATATGTTAGTTTCAGCTGGTTCAATATGTCTGGGGGAAGACCAACACTAAGGGCCTCTGTCTTCTCCTGGTTCAATCTGAGCCCTGACAAGGAGCTATACTGCGTGATCGTTTCCATCAGAGCTTGAATCGATGGGCCCGGGTTCGTCAGGGTACAAAGGAGGTCATCAGCAAATAAAGAACATTTCACATGCTGATGTCCCACCCGTACACCACCTATTTTGGAATTTGCTCTGATCGCCTGGGCTAAAGGTTCAATTGCTAGTGCAAAGAGGAGTGGAGATAGTGGGCAGCCCTGCCGAGTGCCGCGTCCGATATTGATATAGGCTCTCTGAGAACCGGGTAGCTTAAGGCAGGCTTTGGGTGAAGTATAGTATGAGCGCAGCAGGCTGATAAACTGGGATCGGGGGGGATTTTAATCTGACCTTGGACCCAGCAATAGACAGATCAGGACACACCCAGGATTGAAAATTTAAAAAAAAACAGGGTCAAATAAACAGTTAATGGTTAAAGTGGGCTAAGTGGACGCTTGGAGAGGCTTACACACAGATATTAGGGAATATACATATTACTCGCCTACGCATGGTACCTATTCAAGGATAGACACGTTCCTAATGAGCTCTCTACTTTTTGACAAAGCCCGAAATCTGACATTGTTCCCTGCCCTTGGTCTGATCACGCTATAGTGGTCATTAGGGTAGCAATAGGCCCTAACCTATCTCTTAGAAGCTCTTTTAGAAGCTGGAGGATTGATGAACACCTGCTGGCAGACCCCAACAGCTTAGTATCATTAGAGGGGGACAGTAAGCAGTATTTTGAGCTGAATGACTCCCCTGAGATGGGGGTGAGATGGCTATGGGTAGCCCATAAGGCCTTTATAAGGGGCTGCTGTATTAAGCTTACAGTCCAACACCGTAAATCTCTTAGGCAGAAAGAAGAGGAGTTAACAACTACCCTCAGCAACCTAAAAAAACTTAACCAGAAAGGCCCTACCATTAAGCTTCGCACTCAAATTAACAAAGTTAGGACAGAGCTAGATGGGGTCCTATCTTTTTATACGGAGAAAGCTAAGAGGAAGACTAGGCACCTATATTACTGGAAAGCTAACAAACCAGACATAATGCTGGGTAGGAGACTGAAAGGCTAAAGAGATCCAGTCTAGAGTGACCCAGATTAGGAAAGTAGACGGCAAAATATCTTGTAGCCCGAGGGACATACAGAAGGAGTTCTAGTCCTTTTATCAGCAGATCTACTCGGCAGGTCGGCTGAGGGATGGCTGGGGCTTGACACCTTTTTAAGAACCATTGACCTCCCCTCTATAGACGAGCAGCAACTAGCCAACCTCAACCTAGATATCTCACCAGAAGAGGTTAAGGCAGCAATCCAAGGTCTTGGGATAGGCAAATCCCCAGGGCCGGACGGCTATACCAATTTATTTTACAAGAAGTTTGAACCCCTATTAAATCCCACGTCCCTATACAACGCTTTCATGAAAGGGGAAAAAATGCCTCCTGAACTAAATCAAGTGGAACTGGTAGTGCTCCTGAAGGAGGGTAGGGATAGTCTTGAGGTGAAGAATTACCGGCCCATATCCCTACTGAATTGGGACGGTAAATTAATGGCCAAAATTATGGCGACACGGATCTCCGGATTTTTACCAGAAATTATCCACAAAGATCAGGCAGGGTTTATACCTTATAGGCAGGCAGGGGACAATGTCAGACGTACCCTCAATATTCAATACCTAGCACGTAAAACAAACTCCCCAATGTGCCTACTGGCTCTAGATATAGAGAAAGCCTTCGATACGGTTGAGTGGCCATATCTGTTTAAGGTTCTGGACAGTTTTGGTCTCAGGGGCCGGTTTATTACCCTTCTCTGCACGTACTATCAAGCTCCAACAGGTATTCTGAGGTTGCCAGGCGACCAAAAAGCCCAAATTAACATAAAGAGAGGTACAAGACAGGGTTGCCCACTCTCACCTCTATTATTTGCCATGACTATGGAACCACTGGCGCACCTCATAAGAAATTCAAGGGCTCCAAGTGGGGCTACAACAGTATAAGTGCTCATTATTCGCGGACGACATTTTATGTACCCTAACTAACCCTGGGTCCTCCATTCCAGCACTGATATAGACTCTTGACAGGTTTGGCAAGATGTCAGGACTAAGGCTGAATTTAGGGAAATCAGAGTCTTTGAGCTTAGGCATGGCTCAGGGGGACATAGACCAGCTGAAATGTCTGTATTCCTTCTCGTGGCCTACCAAACATATCAAATGCCTAGGGGTTAATATCACACCTAAAATCTCTGTTTTGTACAGGGCTAACTACCCCCCCATGAACAGAAAATTGAATGAAGAATTGTTCAGATGGAGGAATTATCCGCTTTCTTGGACTGGCCGCATTGCGGCAGTCAAAATGAACATTCTGTATGTATTTATGTTATGCATGTTACTAAAGTCATTTTGTGTTTGCTTACATTACAAGCGGCTCCACACAATTACACAAGGTCACGAGCCTCAAGGTCAACTGGACTCCACAGGGGGAGGGCCCCGGGTCCAGGAACAACAAACAGGTGAGAACAACCTACACAGACAAAAACCACGACACACACATGGCAGAGGTCACATTTAATCTCATTTCCCATAACGTAAAGGGTTTTAATACCCCTTTCAAAAGAAGGAAGGCATTCCTCTTTTACAAAAAGTATAAACGGCGGTGCTCTTCATACAGGAGACACATTTTGCCCAAGACAAACTACCAAAATACCTTCACAGGGAATACCCTACCTTTTACTCAGCCACACAGAAAACCAAGAGAGCAGGGGCCACAATAATAATACATAAATTGTTCCCATTTCAATTAGAACGTAAAATCGTGGATAAGGAAGGGGACTTCATTATCTTAATTGGAGCGATACTAGGAAGAAAAAAAAAATCACCCTAATATGCCTCTACGCACCCACCACTGCACCACACAAATCCCTAATCAAACTACTGAATACCTTAATCCCTCTAGACACAGGGAAGATAATTTTGGGGAGAGACCTCAATCTCACTCTACAAACCACACTGGACAGGTCGGGAAATAAATCAGACTTAAGATTTAGTAAGCAACTACAAAAGATTCAAATGCTAATGCAAAATAATAACATAATAGATGCATGGAGGGGACATCACCCCCTGGAAAGGGAATACACCTTATTCTCCCCCACACATCAAACGTACTCCCGAATAGATATGATATTTCTGGACTCTGGGTTGTTTGACCACTCTAGCAACGCACAAATGATCCCCTGCCCATGGTCCGATCCCTCTGCGGTGGCCATCACTTTGAACCTTAACACGGGGTTAAAATCCAAATTTAACTGGAGACTAAATGAGTCCCTTATTGCCATACCAGAAACAAAAATGCAAATACAATCAGAACTGACACGATACTTTGAACAAAATGAAAAATCAGAGACAGGAATAGGCTGGCTCTGGCTAGCCCATAAGGCCTATATGCGAGGATCCATTATAAGGATAGCCACCACTTACAAAAAGACCCTTAATCAAAAAGAGGCAGACTTAACTAAAAAATTACACAAACTAGAGACCTTAAACCAAATGAAGCGGACCCCTACAAGGACAGCGGAAATAGTAAAAACAAGACAAGAATTAGATAACATTCTAACAATTAAAACAGAAAGAATAATGCACAGATCCCAATACACATTCCTTATACCAGAAAATCTACACATCAGAGAAAACCTCTACAACACACCAGATCCAAAACTATCTAAGCGGCCTAGATTTACCAGAATTATCAACCACAGATCTAGAAGCCCTTAATACAGAAATTACACTAAATGAAGTCAGGGAAACAATTGAAGGAATGAAACTAGGAAAGGCGCCAGGACCAGATGGGTACCCAAATATTTATTACAAGACATTCACTGATCACCTGTCACCATACCTAGCCAAATTATTCAACGCCATACTCAAAGGGGAAGAGATAGCTCACTAATTCACACAAGCAAGCCTCATTTTCTTCCCCAAGCCAGGCCGCGATCCCATAGAAGCCAAGAACTATCGACCCATCTCCCTATTAAACGGCGACCTTAAGATACTAGCAAAAATTATGGCCTGCAGAATCTCAAAATTCCTCCCAAAATTGGTACACAAAGATCAAGTTGGTTTCGTGCCACACAGAGAGATGGGGGACAACATCAGAAGGATAATGAATGTTATGCATATAGCCAAGGCAAACAACAAATCACTCTGCACCATCGCTTTTGACCTAGAGAAAGCCTTTGATTCCCTAGAGTGGGGCTATCTGAAAGGAGTGCTACACAAAATGGGGATCAGGGAAAATTTTCTTAACGTCTTTAACACCCTATACAATAAACCCAAAGCATTCCTGAAACTAGAAGGGGAAAACATAAATTACATCGACATAGAAAGAGGGACGAGACAGGGGTGCCCCTTGTCACCATTACTATTCGCTTTGGCGATAGAACCTCTCGCACAGAGAATCAGGGCGGATGGGGGTATCAAGGGGGTTTGGGATGGGTCCCACCAATTCAAATGCTGCATGTATGCAGATGACATTCTATGCACTGTGACCGAGCCGGAATCCTCTAAACCCCCCCTTCTGGAGACCCTGGACCAATTCGGAATGATTTCGGGATTAAAAGTTAATTATAATAAAACTGAGGCT
Source organism: Discoglossus pictus (assembly GCA_027410445.1). Lineage (NCBI taxonomy): Eukaryota > Metazoa > Chordata > Amphibia > Anura > Alytidae > Discoglossus > Discoglossus pictus. Next base: position 205,075,094 of record CM050163.1, read on the forward strand.
ATGGGCTCCAACATTCCGGAACAAACCTTAACCAGACTAAAAACAAAATATAACTTTACATGGTCCTCAGACCAAATCAACTATCTGGGAATAAAACTGACCCCCGACCTGTCTGGGCTGTATGAGGCCAACTATCCACCTATATTCAAAACCCTATATGCAGACACAAAATATTGGAGTAAATTCCCGATCTCCTGGACGGGACGCATAAATTCCATCAAATTAAACATATTACCAAGGCTGTTGTACTTGTTTAGGACCCTCCCTATTCCCATAAAATGAAAAGACTTAGACAAATTTCAAAGGCATCTAACAAGATTCATATGGGGCAACAAAAAAACTTGAATTTCAAAGAAGCTGCTATATAGCCATTATAACACCGGGGGCATAGCGTGCCCTGACCTAAAAGCTTACTATACATCAGCCCAACTAGCATTACTTCCCCAATCCCACTCCGTGGGGCACCAGCCAATCTGGGTATTTGTGGAGAACATACAAATGCACCCACATAAATGGGACAATGTGACATGGTCGCCCACCATACCACACGCATGTGAGAAACACAGCAATCCAATCATCAGACATATATTACACACCTGGTACAAAACCAACAAGGCACACCACATAACAAGAGGCCTATCAAACTTAACACCCACTTTAACAATCCCAACGATATGGGATACATTAGACAAGGACTCAATTAACTGGTGGTCCTTGAACAAACTAGACAAATGGATACAAAATTATAAGGTCCTTACCTTTGACCAGCTCCGACATAACCATAACATCCCATTAAGAGAACATTTCAACTTTTGTAAGATAAAACACTACATAACAACACTTATTAGAAAATGGGGAGCCCCCAGACCAAACTGGCTAAGCGTGATCTGCCAAAAAACCCCAGTCACAAAAGGCATCATAAGCAACCTATATGCTGCAATTAGAGAGAAGCACAACAACAACACAGCTCCCTTTAAGTGGAAGTGGGATCAAAACATAGGAACCCAAAAGACGAGAAGGCCTGGGAGAAAACCTGCCTCAAACTTGTGAAGAGCCCCCTGACCTATTCCCTTAGGGAAACATCCATAAAATTCCCCCTTAGAGCATATTATACACCCGCAAAACTCCACACCATTAACACGCGAATCCCCCCACAATGTTTCAGGCACTGCCAGGATAGGGGGACATTCGAACATATATGGTGGGAATGCCCCATAGCCCTAAACCTCTGGAACAAAGACACTGCATACACCAATCCCTTGGTCAATTGACACATGCCTCCTAGGAGGACCTATTACACATATTTCGAAAAGCCAGAATAAATGGTTTCAGCACCGGATGCTATCAGCAAAAAGCCACATAGCTCAAAAATGGCGAACCCCAGACCTTAGGATACAAGAGGTAATACACAAATTAAATGGCATAATGTTGTTCGACAGATTCACACCTACACGACTAACAACACATACCCAAAATTTCTAGAAATATGGGGGGCATGGACAACCTCCACACAGGAAATAGAAATATAACTAACATAAACACAGATAGCAGACAAACTAGGAGATAAACCAATTCAAGAAAAGTGAACTGGGGCCCCCCCCCTTGCCGGACTCCACAGACCAGCGCCAAACGGCAAGACTCAGAGGTGAGTGACCTACTTCAAACTACTGTCTAGTATACATACAAACACGGTCCCTCGACATGAAAGGACGGAAAGAAGAATCATTAGACACAAGCACACGAATGACACTGTAGTTAAAGTTGTTATATCCAGTTCATTTTATTTTGTATGTTAAAAACTGTAACAAGAGGTAGCATATCATACTAAAACCATCAGAAATCTCAAAAAAAGGCAAACAACCATGCTACCAGTTTATTGTTACTTAGAAAGGTTAAGAAAAAGGAAAATGTAATGGAACTGTCACTAAATTAAAATGTCACCATCATATAAGTTTACGGTTAAGCAATCTACAACATAAATTTGGCCTGCGAGCCATCGCTGAAACATTAATACTGTATTTGATTTACAACTCTGGGACAATAAAAACTATTGAAACAAAATGAACATTCTGCCAAAGATTCTTTATCGCTTCCGAAGGCTCCCTATGCCGATCTCTATGAAGGAGCTGGATCGGTTTCAGTCCAGTATTTTTAAGTTTGTGTGGAAAAATAAGAAACCCCGCATTTACAGGAAGGTAATGTTCAGACATAAAAAAGAGGGAGGGTTATCGTGTCCTAATCTGCAGGAGTACTTTAAGGCGGCTAGATTGTCCCAAATACCACAAACACATTCAGTCAATCATCAGCCGGGCTGGGTATTTTTAGAATAGCAGCAAATGCAACAACATAGCTGGGACACATTAATTTGGGTGCCTGAAGGACTGATCCCGGTTAAATCACACCGAAACGCCATAATAAACCTAACCATAACAACGTGGAAGTGGGCCAGATCCAGGAACAAGCTGGATATAGGGGCATCCCCCCTTTGGTCGGTCCTCTCCTCCCAAGATATATGGGCAACCATGAATATAATATCTAAATATTGGTGTAATGATATAGGAATCACAAGGTTGTGGAGACCAGTAGCCAAGGTCAGCAATAATCCAGTTCAGCAACTTGTAGGTGAAACAGGAACAAGCTTTATTGAAGTGATCAGAAACCACACAATAATCTGGCAAGGTACATTGACAGGAAGTGCCTTATATAGGCCAAGACCAGGCACAGTTGAAGAGACTCAGGCACTGATACAATTGCTAGCAGAGTCAAGGTTATCAGATCTCAATGAAATTCACAAAGGCAGGCTGGCGCAGTGGTAGGGAAGAGGTATAGCAGCCTGGGGACCACCACCAATTCCTCACATTACCCCCGCCTCTATAGGTGCAGCCTCTGGATGCCCTATTACCCGGTTTAGCAGGGTACTGCACATGAAAGGACCGAAGGAGATCAGGAGCGTGAATATTGTCCACTGGTTCCCACAAACTCTCCTCACCATAGCCTTTCCAGCGGACCAGATACTGAAGCTTGTTGCGGAAGATCCTGGAGTCTAGAATTTTCTCCACCTCGTATTCATCCTCACCATCCCCGAGGACTGGAGGTGGGGCAGGCAGGGCTCGGTCAGGGAAAGTGTTGACATGGAAAGGTTTCAGCAGTGCAACGTGAAACACCGGATGTATTCTCATGGAATCTGGAAGTAGCAAACGAAAAGTGACAGCATTGATCTGAGCGATGATCTCAAAAGGTCCCATGAACCTCTGACCCAATTTATGAGAAGGAACCTTAAGCTTAAGATTCCTTGTTGACAGCCAAACCTTGTCACCAACATGATAAACTGCAGGGAGATAGTTCTATAAATATCCATGGATATAGATCCCCAGGGACGATGAGGAATCGAAGAGGCTGAAGCAAGCCAACAGGGGATGAGCGAGGAGTCTTATGCCTGGCACATACATCACAAGAGGACACATACTTCTTAACATCCTCATAATACTTGGGCCACCAAAAGGATCAGGCGAGTAGCTCTTATGTCTTTCAGATTCCTGGATGACCTGCTGGTTTTGAGTCATGGTAGAGACGTAAAAGGTCCAGTCGCACTGACTCCGGAGTCCAAAATCCATTAAGCATCGTCATATGGAGATCACGAGGAGGATCAAGAAGAACTGGGTCTTCAGCGTAGCCCTTTTTAATGCGAGAGATCAGATCAGAAGGAAATATGACTCCTATAAATATATCCTCCGGCAAGATGTTGGTCTTGGTTACGGTAGTATGGAGGGGGTCAGCTATTCTAGACAAGGCATCCGCCTTACCTTTCTTGGAGCCAGGACGGTATGTGACCAAAAAATTAAACCTCAAGAAGAATAGGGACCAGCGTGCTTGTCTGGCTGACAGTCTCTTAGCTGATCGAATACATTCCAGATTTTTGTGATCTGTGAGGACAGTAATTGGATGGGTGGCTCCCTCCAAGAGATGTCTCTATTCGGTGAAGGCAGCTTTTATAGCCCATAGTTCTTTATTCCCTATGTCATAGTTTCTTTCTGCTGGCACCATCTGGCGGGAATAGAAGGCGTACGGATGTAACAGCATCTTAGGTCCAGTCCTTTGAGACAGTATAGCACCAACAACTGAATCAGAAGCATCAACTTCCACAATAAATGGTAATTCCGGCTGAGGAGCCAGATAATAGAATCCCACGTGTATGGATTTATCATAAAGTTTTCTATCAAAACCCATAGGGGTTGATGAGAAGTTGAATGGGCTATTGGTATTAAAGAGATTTGGGCAGCTTTGTAGTAAAGTTTGAAGTTTGGGCATGAAAGGCCACTTTTAGATTTTTGCCTAGATATTATTGTTTCTGAGATTATGTGGGATTTATTATGCCAGATGAATTTAAGGGTTTGGCGTTGAAATCTAATGAATTTTTGAAGCTTTTGCTAAGTTTTTTCAGTTGGGGATTCCAGCTGGATATAACATAATTTTCTAATCAGTATTTTGAGAGCCTATATAATATGTCAGCACAAACAGACCAGGGAAATAACAGTGTCAGTCCTTTAGTTTACTTGCTATTCCTTAGATTGTAAATCTGCGAGTTTCAATCCTGCAAGGTGCTTTAAGGAAAGCGCTATGGACACAGGATTCCAAGCTCAAAGACAGGAACCTCCATTCATCGCAATATGTGAATCTTGAACTTGTCATTGCCTGTAACTTAACTTATGTATAGCAATAATAATAATAATAATAATTGGTAGGTAGAAAAAAAAGGTATAAAAGCCGTTGTAGAATATTAATTTTAACTGAGTTTATTCTACCTAGCCATGAAATGTTACATTTAGACCAATATATTAAGTTTTGCCCTAGCTCCTTAAATAAAGTTGTATAGTTAGCTCTATAAAGATTGGACAATCTTCAAGTAATATGTACCCCTATATATTTAATGTATGAGTTGGGCCAGGTAAATTAGAAGTTCTGTCATAGGAAGTCTAAATCAGGGAGGAATAAAGATATTTAGTGCTTCCGTTTCTTCTACATTGATTTGAAAGCTGGAGAGTCTGCCAAAGTCTTCTAAGGTTTGTAGCAATGCTGGGAGCGAGGCAGAAAGTTGAGATCAAGTGCAAATGAGTTCATCTTCAAAAAAGACAGCTTTTTAGATGATGATGATGATGACTTATACTGATGCCATGGATACATGAATTGACACTAATAGAGTGGGCTAACGGTTGAATTGCTAAAGCAAATAGTAGGGGGAAAGTGGGCAGCCCTGTATTGTACCCCATTGGATGTTGATATATGATTTCGACTCCCTTGGCATTTTTAGGGTTGGTTTGGGATTATGGTAATATATTCAAATCACGTTCATAAATGGACCTGTAAAACCGAATTTGGTCAGTCACCCTAAGGTAGTGAATCAAATGCTTTTTCTATGTCTAGGGCTAATAGACATGTGGGGATTTGATGTTGTCTGGCCCGGTGAAAGGAGTTTAACACACACCTAATGTTGTCCCCTGCCTGTTTATAGGGTATAAATTCAACTTGATCTTTGTGTATAAGGCGTGAGAGAAAGCTAGCTATTCTGTCAGCCATGAGTTTTTCAAGTATTTTGATGTCTCTGTTTAACAGTGAGATAGGTCTATAGTTTTTGACCTCTTTCAGGATAAAGACCAAATCTGCCTGGTTTAGTTCAGGGGGAAGGGGGGGGGGGGGACAGAGTAGCCTTCCAGAATCTGGTTGAATAGGTTTGTCAGATGGGGGGTAAGGACATCGTATAATTTCTTATAATATAGGTTTGAGAGCAAATCTGGTCTAGGGACTTTACCAAATTTTTAATTTTTAATAACTTTTTCTTTTTTGACTACCTGTTCCATGACCTTGGCATTGAGTAAGTCTCTGTCTTGTGCAGTGATGGAGGGAAGATCACAGGAATTCAGGAAGGAAGTCATTTTGTGTCTCCCAGCTACGGGGAGAAGACATATATAATTTTTGGAAGAAGACATGGAAGTTTTGGGGCTAGCTTTAAGGTCTCCCAATTGAGTTTTTATATTAAAAACCTTCCATTGGGATAGTTTACCTTTTAGTTTTCTTAATAAGGTGTTTGATTTGTTAGCTTGAACGTAGAATTTGTGGTGTGTCCATCTCATGATTAGACAAAATTTGATTTAATTCAGATCTAATTGTATCTATCTCTTGTTGGAGTCCAATAGTAGGATTACAACGTTACATAGTTACATAGTATTTGAGGTTGAATAAAGACTGTTAGTCCATCAAGTTCAACCTTTTTAGATCTCTTCTGATCCTTTTAATATGTGGACTATTTGTTAATAATTGTTAACTGATCCAGAGGAAGGCAAACAGAAAAAAAAACAATTGAAACTTTGCTAATTGTCTCATAAGGGGGAAAAAAAAGCAAACTTCCTTCCTGACCCCAGAAACTGGAGATCGAATTTCACCCTGGATCAACATTCCTTCGCTAGGATAATCTTTTTTTTTTTTTCTTAGAAAATTACATGTACAAGACATAATAAAACATAAAATACATACACAACTTACATACAATACATACTAATAGTTATCACAATGGGGAATACGAGAATTTTAACCCAGTATAGGGTTTTCAATAAATTTCCAGAGTTTAATTAACTAAAACAGAGGGTAAGCCAACGTTGTTTATCTATAGAGGAGGGTCTCTTGCATGCTCTTTTACCTTAAAGTGGTCGTCCCATATCGACCAGTTTCTTCCGTTTCTTAGTCTGACACATTATAAGGCCTTTCTCCATCAATTTATCTGATTCTAATTTAACTTCAATGTCTGACCATAGTGGTATTTTATTAGACCTCCATAATTTAACTAACTGCCATTTACATACCATTAGTATATGTGTTATTGACATGGCAGATTGGATAGAGGGCATTATGGGTAAGATATGAAATAAAATTATTTCTGACTTAGATTCATTGATTTTCAAGTAAGACATTTTATTATACCTTCCTAATATATCAAATAAAGATACCAAGGACGTAACCGGTTCCGATAGTGTTAGTACCATATCGTCCGCAAACATTAACAGTTTGTTGTGATTATTTCCGATTTTGATCCCTTTAATTGATTCTGTTGTACGTATTAATTCTGCAAGGGGTTCTAGTGATAGAATAAAAATCAATGGGGACAAGGGACATCCTTGTCTTGTCCCATTTAACAAATTAAACCTATTTGATCTAAAATCCATGCCTGTAACTACTGCACTAGGATTTCTATGTAGAGCCATAATCGCACTACTCCCGAATTCTTCGAAACCAAATATATCCAATACTGCTTCAATATATAGCCAATTTACCCTATCAAAAGCCTTTTCTGTGTCTAGGGAGATAAACATTGTCGGAGTATTTCTTTTTTTAACGTATGTCATTAAATTTAGCAATCTCCTGGTATTTTCTGTCCCTTGTCTATTAGTCATAAACCCTACATGGTCAAAATTTATCAATTTAGACATACATTTATTTAATCTATTAGCCAATATTTTAGCATAGATTTTAATATCAGAGTTTAAAAGCGATATGGGTCTATAGCTCAAGTAGTTTTCAGGATCTTTATTCTGTTTAAGAATATTAATAATGTTAGCCTCTGTCATTTTTGGGGGCAATTTTCCTGTATTTTTTATCTCATTATACATAAAACATAAGGTTGGACTAATCTCTTTCATAAAAACCCTATAGTATGAGCTTATGAAACCATCAAGACCAGGAGCTTTGTTTAATTTTAACTCTAGTATTATTTGTTCTACTTCCTTTATTTGAATTTCTCTATTTAATTCTAACAGGTCTTCGTCAGTTATTTTAGGTAAATGTATTTTTCTCAAGAAGTCATCTATATCCCTCTTTGTGGGTTTAAAAAAATGTGATCCTTCTTCTAGGTTGTATAGAGATCTGTAGTATGACTCGAAAACTTTACCTATTTCCTTGGGGTGGGTTATCTTCTTACCATGATGATCTTTTATGGAAGTTATCTTTTGTTTAATACTTCGTTTATTAATTCTATCTATTAAGAATTTACCGACCTTATTTCCTAAGTTGCAGTAGTTCTGTTGGGATCTAAATATCATATTGTCTATTTGAAGTTGGAGTATCTTTTGTATCTGAAGTAATATTTGTTTAATTTGTGTGCTTATATTTCTATTCGGTGAAAGTTTATTTTCTAATTGTAGCTTATGCAAGTCAATATAAAGATCCGTTAAGGCTCTACCTCTTGTTTTTTTTTTTTAAATGAGAGCTATTTGCTATACACAGACCTCTAACAAAGGCCTTATGCGCACACCAAACGGTTATTTCTGAAGTAACAGAGTTATGATTTAAGAGGAAAAAAATTTTAATCTCATATTTGAGTTTATTAACTAGTTCCTCTGACTTCAATAGGATTGCATCCATTTTCCACTGTCTATTACTATTTTCTTGTGTATCCTTTATTCTCAAACTAACCATCGCATGGTCCGACCAAGTAATATCTCCAATTGTAACACTTTCAATTAAACTCACTGTATCTTTATCTGTAAAGACATAATCTATCCTGGAATAACTCAAATGTCTACCAGAGTAATAGGTGTAATCTTTTTGCTCGGGATTGAACACCCTCCAGCAATCATACATTCTATTCTTAGATATCTCCTTAGAGAATTGATTTGCTAAATTTTTAGAGGAGTTAGGAAGTTTTTGTCCTGTATCTATTCTATCTTTTATGGGGTCTATATGCATGTTGAAGTCTCCACATAGAATAACTCTACCCTTTTTAATCTGGTTTAACTGTTTCAGGATTTTTTTAAGAAACTTGATCTGCCCTTGGTTTGGAGCATACACATTCCCTATAGTATAAATTACCTCATTAATCATACCCTGCCAGATGATAAATCTACCTTCTGTATCTATAAGTTTAAATTTTTCCTGAATCTTCAGTTTTTTACTGAACAATATTGCAACCCCTCTAGATTTCGACTTAAATGATGCTATTATAGAATCATAAAAATGTTTACTTGCTATTATATGTGGCTTCCCCTCCCTCCAGTGAGTCTCTTGTAAATCTATAACATCTGCAGCTTCTTTAATGCAATTTAGTGTAACAGTTCTTCGTTTATATATTGTGTTTAAACCTTCGGCATTCTGGGATATAATTTTAATCATTATTGCTTATTTCCACTACAATGCTAATAATATTACTGCTTAATGAAATAGTCTGAGACCAAATTCTAGCATAGGTTTCTCTATTCCCCATTAAAAATAACTTTCTCACTATAACATTCATACCAACATACATTTCTAGCACTGCAAACCTTCTAGTTTGCAGTGCCATCCTACAGGGCTAATTTGCCAATGTAAAGAAATGAGGGGTGTAAAAGGAAAAAAAAGGACGGATTCCGGACCTAATGGTGAGAGGCAGGGGTTTCTATATCTTACCCACAATTTTAACCTGAGATTACTTCTGTTCATCCTGTACATTTCTTACACCTTAAATAAAAAACAAAGTATAATCTATATCACTCCAGAAATATACACAAACGGTATTAAGAATTAACCTTTGAGTGTAGTATAAGGAATTGACATCTTTATATTACCCATATCATAAATACAAATGTCTGACATATATATTTCATAAGTGTTAATAATAATGTAAAATGCATGATACAAACTGTTCATTGTTCAGTGTAGCAATCGCTAGGATAATCTTGAATGCCCTCTTTTTTCAAAAATATATCTAACCCCTTTTCAAATTTCTATCAAATTTGCTGTCACCACCTCCTTTGGTAGGGAATTCCACAGTTTAACCACCCTAACTGCAAAGAACCCTTTTCTTTCTTTAAGGTGAAATCTTTTTTCCTCTAACCTCAAGGGATGTCCTCTTGTCAATTGAAAATCTCTTGCTAGGGAAAATAAGTTTAATTTGGTTAGTCTTTCTTCATAGCTTAGCCCCTCCATTCATGTTATTAGTTTTGTTGCCCTTCTTTGTACCTTTTCCAGCTCTAAAATGTCCTTTTTATGAAGTGGTGCCCAGAATTGTACTCCATATTCCAAATGAGGGCATACCAGGGATTTGTACAGTGACAGAATAATACTGCTTCCTTGCTTCTATACCCTTCTTAATACATTCTAATATTTTACTTGCCTTTGCAGCTGCTGCTTGGCATTGAGAACTGTTACCTAGGTTGTTGTCCACAAGCACTCCAAAATCCCTTTCAATACCCCTACCCCGAGATTATAAATTGAATGGCTATTTTTCCTTCCCGAATGCATAAGCTTACATTTATTTGTATTAAATCTCATCTGCCATTTAGGCGCCCATTTCTCTAATTTATGCAAATCCTTTGGAAGGTAAAGTACATCGCTATCTGATTTAATTACCTTGCACAACTTAGTGTCATCAGCAAAAATGGAGACACTACTTTCATGTCCTACTTCTCCGTCATTAATAAATATGTTAAAAAGGAGAGGACCTAATGCTGAACCTTGAGGAACCCCACTTAGAACATTAGTCCAATTGGAGTATGTTCCATTTACAACAACCCTTTGCTTCCTGTCTTTTAGCCAGCTCTCGATCCATGAGTAGATATTTACTGCTATTCCTCTATCCCTAAGTCTCCCATGTGGCACTGTATCAAAAGCCTTTTCAAAATCCAAAAAGACTACGTCCACTGAGTTGCCCTGATCCAAGTTCCTACTAACCTCCTCATAGAAACTAGATTGGTCGGACATGATCTATCCTTCATAAATCTGTGTTGACTGCTACGTATGATCTTGTTCAAATAGACATATTCTTGTATACTGTCCCTTTTTAACCCTTCTAAAAGTTTCCCAACTACAGATGTGAGGCTCACTGGTCTATTATTCCCCAGATTTGCTCTAACTCCCTTCTTAAATAAAAGTATCACCTCTGCTTTTCTCCAGTCATCTGGTAGCGACCCTGTGGTGAGTGAGTCTTGAAAAATTAGTTAAAATGGTTTGGATATTACAGAACTCAGTTCCCTCAGTACCCTTGGATGTATTCCATCAGGACCTGGGGCTTTATTAACATTTATTTTCTCCAATCTCTTTTGGATTTCTTCCTGCGTTAACCAATTGTTTAGTGATGGTGGTGTAGCCCCATTATGTTGCAGTATCCCAACCACTGGTACCTCCCTTGTGTATACAAAAGAAAAGAACCTATTTAGCTCATCTGCCTTTTCCTGGTCACTAATTATCAGATGGCCTCTGTCACATTATGATGTTCCTATAGTTTCCTTCCTTGCCTTCTTTCCATTAATATATTTAAAAAAATATTTTAGGGTTAGTCTTACTTTCCTTTGCAACTGACTTCTCATTTTCTATTTTAGCCAGTCTAATAGCCCTTTTGCAAGCCTTGTTGATTTCCTTATAGTCACATAAAGCTGCCTCTGTTCCCTCCTTGCATAATTTAAATGCATGTTTTTTTCCCTTATCATTATCTTTAAGTCATTGTTAAGCCACATAGGATGTGATTTACTCCTATTCATTTTATTTCCACATGGTATATGCCGATGTGTATGTATATTTAGTAAGGATTTGAATGTTGTCCATTTATTTTGAGTATCTTTCCCTGTAAGTTCTTTATCCCAGTCTATACGTTGTATTGCTGCCCTTAGCCCATTAAAGTTAGCCTTTTTAAAATTTAGAGTTTTTGTTGGCCCCTTACAACTCTGTTTTTTGTATTTAATCTCAAATGAGACTGTGTTGTGATCACTATTCCCCAAGGGTTCCCCTATTTTAACATTTTATATTATACTAGCGACTTGCCCATCAAAAAATGACAATCAATAAAAGAAAGTGTTGAAATGCTGTTTGTCACACAATGTGAGTGTACTGTGTGCCTCAACTATATAGACCCCTCTAACACACTATTGAACGCATGTAATAAAAGTGTAAGTACCATTAGGGTCATCCAGGACTCTCATGAGCCAAAGTGTAAGCACTACACCATTTTAACCCGGTCACTTATGGGGGTCTATCCAGACCCTCATAAGCCTCTATTTAACCCCATCAGTCCCATAAGGGTATATTATGACCATTATGGGCCTGTTACAACCGAACATTAACTACGTAAGTGCCATGACGTTCCTCAAGGACCATCATGACACTAAGTATAAACACTACACTGCTCTATACCCCCCCATTAAAACATCAAATATCAACTAAACACCCTCTACACTAACCTATTAACACCTACACTACCTACCTACCTACCCCCTAATAACCCCTCCCCACCACTGTAATTACAGAAATAAAAAAAACTAAAGTCATCAAAAGTCAAAAATCTACATTACATAAAATAAAAAATAAAAAAATAACCAAAAATAAAAAATGTGGCGTGGCTTGGGCTTGCCGGGAGAGGACGCGTGGAGCTGGAGCTCCGTGTCCTAATTAGCTAAAAGGCAGCTAAAAGGCACAGTAAAAGCCCAAAAAGGACTTGGGAAGGTCCACAGGAGGTTCCCCTGCCTCCGTAGTGCTATCTGGGCGCACCTCCGTACCTTCGGGGACTCTCCCAACGGAGGGCCCCGCTACTGCGGCCTAGCTAGACCTTCTCCCCGGAACCTGGCTGGAACTGGCCATCGAGGAGAGCAGCAGAGCGAAAGACGCTGTGGAGGGGAGAGGACCGGCTGACGGGGAGAGCGGCAGCCGACACCATCAGGCAGAGGTGCAGTTGCGGCGGACAGGGCCGCAACCGGAAGGAAGGCACCGGCGCTGAAAGCGCGCCAGACCCCAGAGCAAAGCCAGCTACCAGCGGGAGCCTTGGCAAGCAGAGGACAGAGAAGGAGGCTCTGAACCCAGGAGGGTCGCCAGGGGGTAAGACGAGCCACTTGTCAAGGGCCAAGAGGGGAAATAAGGCCTGTACAGGAGAGAGCAGCAGCCCCAGGGAGACAGGGTGGCGTGAGCATCAGGGGCACCCCCCCAATCCCCCCCAACACCAGGCCCAAGAAAGGGTCCAGCTTTCCTACTTAAGCCAGGCCACTGAGGCATAAGCTGCAGCAGCACTAAAACACACACAGACGCTTAATAATTGAACTTTGTGCATTACAGCAACTTCTCCTGCTTGCAATTAAAAGACTGAGATTTTCTTGAACACACAGATTGCTGACAAGTGCACTCAGCCGCTGCAAGGAGGAGACAGAGACCTTACAGCTTTTGTTCGCATACAATCGCAAGTGGATTTACCTTAAAAAGTAAAGGCTGATAAACTGCAGAGTGCACTAATTGTACCCAGGTGAGAGGGGTGTGGCTTGACTGTTAAACTTGTATAAAAGGTTTGTGAGCTGGTTTGGGGCCTGTTTACAAGTGGATTTACCTTACAAGTAAAGGCTGATAAATTGCAGAGTGCACTAAGTGTGCCCAGGTGAGAGGGGTGTGGCTTGACTGTTAAACTAGGATAAAGGATTTGTGAGCTGGTTTGGGGCCTGTTTACAAGTGGATTTACCTTACAAGTAAAGGCTGATAAATTGCAGAGTGCACTAATTGTGCCCAGGCGAGAAGGCAGAAGTTAATAGAAACCGGAGAAGGGGAACTTGTGAGCTTGCGAACATTTTCAGTATCAAGTGCAATTCTAGTAAAAGCCTAGGAGTTTAAATAAAAGGAGGGCCTTCAAAGAAAAGGGAGGGCAGATTTATAGTGCAAAGGAGGAAAACTTTATATAAATATATTATATTATATTCTTTATTTTTCCCACTGAAATTTCGTAGACAATAATAATAATTATGAGTCAGTCCAGTGGCAACCTTATTCAGTGTACATCCTGTCAAATGTATGCACTACTGGAACAGATTATCCAGGGTCCATACCTCTGTGACAGGTGTGAGCATGTTGCCTCTTTGGAAGCTCAAATTGAAGATCTGGAGAGGAGAATTGCAGCACTTAGTGATATTGCTCCACTGGAAAGGGAGTTGGTGCTCACGGAGCACAGTTTAGCTGGGCCTAGTATGGAGGGAGGAGCTGGGGCTAGTGAGGATGGCCAGGGAGGTAGCTGGGTTACAGTTAGAAGGGGAATCAGAGGGTACAGGAGGAGGCAGGCCAGTTCTGAGTTGGCAAACAACAACAGATTTGCCAGATTGAGTGAAACTGTTGGCAATGTCCATTCAGGAATGGCAATGCCAGATAGAGCTGTTCCCTCTAACAGCCGGGCGAACAGCTCTACTGGAGAAGAGGGAGGGCAGAATAGGCAGAGCAACAGACATGTTTTGGTGGTAGGGGACTCTATTATTAGGAAGGTAATCGAACAGTTTGCTGTCTCCCGGGTGCTCGGGTTCGGCATGTTGTGGATCGGGTGGATAAATTATTGGGAGGGGCTGGTAATGAACCGGCGGTCTTGGTACACATTGGTACCAATGACAAAGTTAGTGGAAGATGGGGCGTCCTAAAGAATGATTTTAGAGAATTAGGGAATAAGCTTAAAGCAAGGACCTCCAAGGTAGTATTTTCTGAGATACTACCAGTGCCACGTGCTAGCCCAGGGAGGCAGAATGAGCTTAGGGAGGTTAATGCATGGCTAAAAAAGTGGTGCAGTGCAGAGGGTTTTGGGTTTTTAGAGCACTGGGCTGACTTCTCACTTGGGTACAATCTCTATAGCAGGGATGGATTGCACCTTAATGATGAGGGCGCTTTTGTGCTAGGGAATAGGATGGTAGAACTGCTGGGGGAGTTTTTAAACTTGTAGTTGGGGGGGAGGGACTATATAGAAGTATTGGGGTAAATAGGGTAGAGAGGGAAGGGATGAATTATTTACCCATGGGGTTGGAGAAGCGGGGAGGGTTACAATAGAAAGTAGGGAGATATTAATAGGGGCCTCAAATACAGTGGCAGGCACTTCACATCAGCAGAGCCATAGCAACATAAAGTGTATGATTGCAAACGCAAGAAGTTTGCCTGGGAAAATGGATGAGCTAGAAATATTAGCAGTACAAGAAAAATGGGGCTTAATAGGCATTACGGAAACATGGTGGGATGAATCTCATGACTGGACTGTTAATCTGGATGGTTATAACCTATTTAGGAAAGATAGGGGAAATGGTAAAAGAGGAGGAGGGATCTGTCTTTATGTTAAGCCTGAATTTAAGCCTATAGTTAGAGAAGATATTTATGCTGGCACTAACGGCATCATTGAATCCTTGTGGGTTGAGCTAAATAGTGGAGGAGCCAATTCTAAATGCATATTGGTGGGAGTATGCTATAAACCCCCAAATATAGCTGAAAGTGAGGAAATACAATTATTGTTACAGATTGGAAATGCAGCTAAGCATGGGCAAGTTCTAATAATGGGAGACTATAATTACCCTGATATAAACTGGATAAACTAGACCAGCAGCTCAGCTAAGGGGAGCAGGTTCTTGAGTACACTCAGGGATCATTATCTAGCCCAGGTAATACAAGAACCTACTAGAAATGGGGCCAACTTGGATTTAGTCATCACAAGTAATATTGATATAATATCAAATGTAAAAATAGGGGAACCCTTGGGGAACAGTGATCACAACACAGTCTCATTTGAGATTAAATACAAAAAACAAAGTTGTAAGGGGCCAACAAAAACTCTAAATTTTAAAAGGGCTAACTTTAATGGGCTACGGGCAGCAATACAACATATAGACTGGGACAAAGAACTTACAGGGAAGAATACTGAAAATAAATGGACAACATTCAAATCCTTACTAAATAAACATACTCATCAGCATGTACCATGTGGAAATAAAATAAATAGGAGTAAATCACATCCCATGTGGCTTAACAATGACTTAAAGATCATGATGAGGAAAAAGAAATATGCATTTAAATTATACAAGAAGGAGGGAACAGAGGCATCTTTATGTGACTATAAGGAAATCAACAAGGCTTGCAAAAGGGCTATTAGACTGGCTAAAATAGAAAATGAGAAGTCAGTTGCAATGGAAAGTAAGACTAACCCTAAAATATTTTATAAATATATTAATGGGAAGAAGGCCAGGAAGGAATCGATAGGACCATTACAATGTGACACAGGCCATCTGATAATTAGTGACCAGGAAAAGGCAGATGAGCTAAATAGGTTCTTTTCGTCGGTTTACACAAGGGAGGTACCAGTGGTTGGGACACTGCAACATAATGGGGCTACACTACCTTCACTAAATAATTGGTTAACGCAGGAAGAAATACAAAAGAGGTTGGAGAAAATAAATGTTAATAAAGCCCCAGGTCCTGATGGAATACATCCAAGGGTACTGAGGGAGCTGGGTTCTGTAATAGCCAAACCATTATATCTAATCTTTAAAGACTCGCTCACTACAGGGTCTCTACCAGATGACTGGAGAAAAGCAGAGGTGATACCTATATTTAAGAAGGGATCTAGAGCAAATCCGGGGAATTATAGACCAGTGAGCCTCACTTCTGTAGTTGGGAAGCTTTTAGAAGGGTTAATAAGGGACAGAATACAAGAATATGTCTATTTGAACAGGATCATAGGTAGCAGTCAACATGGATTTATGAAGGAAAGGTCGTGTCAGACCAATCTAATTAGTTTTTATGAGGAGGTTAGTAGGAACTTGGATCAGGGCAACTCAGTGGATGTAGTCTTTTTAGATTTTTCAAAGGCATTTGATACAGTGCCACATGGAAGACTAGTGAGCAAACTAAGGGATACAGGAATTGCAGTAAATATCTGCTCATGGATCGAGAGCTGGCTAAAAGACAGGAAGCAAAGGGTTGTTGTAAATGGAACATACTCCGATTGGTCTAATGTGATAAGTGGGGTTCCTCAGGGCTCAGTATTGGGTCCTCTCCTTTTTAACATATTTATTAATGACATTGAAGTAGGACTCGAATGTAGTGTCTCCATTTTTGCTGATGACACTAAGTTGTGCAAGGTAATAAAATCAGATAATGATGTACTTTCCCTACAAAAGGATTTGCATAAATTAGAGAAATGGGCGGCTAAATGGCAGATGAGATTTAATACAAATAAATGTAAGGTTATGCATTTGGGAAGGAACAATAGCCAAGCAATCTATAATCTTAATGGAGCAAATCTAGGGGTATCAGATATTGAAAGGGATTTTGGAGTACTAGTGGACAACCACCTAGGTAACAGCGCTCAAAGCCAAGCAGTGGCTGCAAAGGCAAATAAAATATTAGCATGTATTAGGAAGGGTATAGAAGCCAGGGAAGAAGATATAATTCTGCCACTATACAAATCTCTAGTACGCCCTCATTTGGAATATGGAGTACAATTTTGGGCACCACCTCACAAAAAAGACATTTTAGAGCTGGAAAAAGTACAGAGAAGGGCTACAAAACTAATAAGGGGAATGGAGGGGCTAAGTTATGAAGAAAGACTAGCAAAATTAAACTTATTTTCGCTAGAAAAAAGGCGTCTAAGAGGAGATATGATTACGTTATTTAAATACATCCAGGGTCAATATAAGGCTTTGTCAAGTGAACTTTTTGTAGCAAGAGATTTTCAACAGACAAGAGGACATCCGTTGAGGTTAGAGGAAAAAAGATTTCACCTTAAACAAAGAAAAGGGTTCTTCACAGTTAGGGTGGTTAAACTGTGGAATTCTCTACCAAAGGAGGTGGTGACAGCGAATTCGATAGACAACTTCAAAAAGGGGTTAGATATATTTCTGAATAAAGAGGGCATTCAAGGCTATCCTAGATAACTAGCAAGGAATATTGATCCAGGGAGAAATTTGATCGCCAGTTTCTGGGGTCAGGAAGGAATTTTGCTTTTTTTTCCCCTTATGAGACAATTGGCAAAGTTTCAATGGTTTTTTTTTTATGTTTGCCTTCCTCTGGATCAATTAACAATAATTAACAATTAACAATAATAATAAATAGTCCAAATTAAAAAGATCAATATAGATCTAAAAAGGTTGAACTTGATGGACTAACTCTTTATTCATTCTCCAATACTATACTATTAATAATTATTTAATCAATAATTTAATTAATAACTAATCCGCATATTGCAGATCAGAGGAGATCTTAACAGGTTGAACTTGATGGACTGAAAGTCTTTTTTCAACCTTAATTACTATGTAACTATGTAACTATGTAACTCTTTTTTCTACCTGTTCAGAGTGGGGAAAGAAATATTGCTGATTGCATAACTGCTAAGTCTGTGTCCTGAAAGGTAAATAGTCTCAACAACAAGCCGGCGGAGGTGCCCCCGCTGCACAGAGCATCAGCGCCACCTGGTGGAGAAATTAAACAAATACAGCCCAGAATTTTTTCTTCTTTGAATATATAAAGTGGAGGAAATCTAACTGCCTGGGGGGATGTAAATCCAGAAGCAACTGAGAGTTCTGGCCGGCAGGGACTGAGAGACATGCCAAACTAATTGCAAACAGACCCAGCATAGCCAGAAAAGCCAAGAATAGAAAATCTACGTAACAGAGTGGCAATAATTGAGCATCCAGGGCTACCAATAAAGAGCAGCAGCGTTCAGGAGAAAATGGGGAAAACCAGAAAATCCCTATCATCTAAAAAAAATAGATGAACATTTTAAGACCGCAGGGGTGCAAGCCATGTCCGCACAGGACCCAGGCTCATACCCATCTGATGAATCGGACTCTGAAACGCAGGAAGCGGCCTCACAGCCGGAGGTTAATATCAACAATCTCTCAATGGCGAGAATTGAGACCCTGCTCGCTGCCCACATTAATAGGGCGGTGACTGCACTGCAAAAGGACATACAGGAGATAGGCCAGCGGACCCAGCTGCTAGAAGAGACTATAGACAGAGTGGTGGAAGCCCAAGAGGTGAACAGGGCCAACATCACAGATAATGCAGCCAGAATCTCCAACATAGAAGACAAACTGGAGGACCTGGAAAATCGATCGAGGCGATTTAACATCAGAATTAGGGGGGTCCCCACTGCGGTGGTAGACCTCCCCAGGTACCTCAAAGCGGTAGTTGACAGGATCCTGGCAGGTTTCCCGGAGCATGTCTGGGAGGTTGAGAGAGCGCATCAGGCCCTAGGTGGGAGCCGGAACCAGACCCTTCCGAAGGACGTAATTGTCAGGTTTCTACGCCAGCAGTCCAGGGATTTAATCCTTGCGACCACCCGCAAAATGTCTGCAATCACGGGCCCAGATGGAGCTACCTTGCAATTCTTTGCGGACCTATCTCCGTCCACACTGCAAAAGAGGAGGCTCATGAAACCAGCCCTGGACGTACTGTTGAGGCATGGTATCAAATATCGCTGGGGATTTCCTTTTGCTCTCACATTCTCAGTAGGAGGTACCCAGTACACTTCCCGCTCCTTGGAGGATTGTCAGGAACTTTTGCAGAGACTAAAACTCAGTGGCGAGGAATCGCCCCCTAGTGCGCTGGCTGCAGTTGCCCTACCCACTTTAAAAAGGCAGTGGACTGAAGTTGCCAAGCCAAAGAGGGCCACAGAACAAAATGCTAAAGCTGCGGTCAGGCGACAAACCCAAAATTCTGAGTCAATCATGAACTGACATACGTCACCCTGATCCCAAAGACTACATAGCTAAGGAAATGAGCACAGGGTAATTGTAAACCTGAAGGAACTTAAAGAGCGCATTGGACACCATGAAGGCCTTATGTGCTGAGCATTTGAATACCCGAGACGGGGATCTTAGGAAAAACCAGCCAAGCATTAGACGAAAGCTGCCTGGAGGACTGCAGAATTCCTAAATATCTATTGATCCAGGACTAATGCAAATGTGTTATTTATGGTTGTTCTTTTCTCTCATTTCTCTCCGTATTGATGTTCCTAACAGGTTCTGTATGGTACTGCATAATAGTTATAGCAAGAGAAAGGCTCCGCAAGAGGGCCTGTTTTCTATGTTTATATGTTTCTGTTTTCCTTTTTCCTCAGACTGGGACCAACTGTTTACAGTAGATTTAGATATTGGGAAGGATTCCGGCTAACCAGTGAGCAAGTTAGTCATGTAAACTTTCTTTTACATCTTCCGTCCAGCATATTCTATTCTTATAGTGCCTTGGTGTGGCGGGTCCCTGCCGGCTGGAATTAGAGTAGAAGTAACCAGGATCTCAGGGATATTTGGGTTTAAGGAAGGGGTAGGTAGCCCTGGTAGAGTATCCGCCTCTTAGAATGTCCAAAGTATTGAAACCTTTAACTCTATGCATTCTTACTGTCTCGCTTGTCTTCTACCAACAAATACTTTTTTGCTCTTTTATTGGCCTCAGATACTCTGTCGCTCACAGTTTCTCCGCATTTCTACTTGCCTGGTATCTCTGTTTTTCTGTGCTTTCCAGGAGGGTAGTTCCAGTACGGGGCAGATTCACTCTAGAAGGGGCCCTGGTAAACGCCAGGCTCCGGGACAGAGGGCTAACCTTATTTATAGCTAAAGTCATAGCAATCTGGGCACTCTCAGGGCAACCCTCTTTTACTGTGGAAATACGGGAAGTGGTACCAGAAAACTTATGTTTGTATTTTTGCACTCCTAACAGAGCAAAACAGGCGGAGACCCAGCGGGCCTGGGCTTGGTGCTTTAGAGTTCCTGAAAAGGGGACGCTGCTCCACACTCCCTCCTCAACTGCGTATAGGGAAGGTAAGGCCAGTTTCACACACCATCAGCACAAATTTTTTAACCTACCTATGACTGCACCCACGACAATACTCTCCCACAATGTGAAGGGCTTTAACTCCCCCTTCAAACGAAGGAAGGCTTTCCTGTAATAAAAGACCCACAAACCCTCGGTAATCTTGTTGCAGGAGACCGACTTTGCCAGGAATAAGTCACCCACATACTTAAATAAGGACTATCCCCAATTCTATCACTCCGCACACGCTTCTAAAAAGGAGGGGGTAGCAATATTACTGCATAAAAATTTCCAGTTTCAGCTCACTTCTAAGATAGTGGACCGGGAAGGATATTTCATAATAGTGAAAGGCACTTTGTCTGGAGCCTTGATCTCTATAGCCTCCTTCTATGCCCCCACAACTGCACCGCACAAGACCCTAATTAGATTTCTGAGGGTACTAGAGGGGGGGGGGGATTGGGGGAAATTGGTTATAGGAGGGGACTTCAACTTAGTTCTGGACCCCAGGGCAGATAAATCCAGCACCCCGCTTCAGAGCCGTTTTTCCAGGAAAACTAGGCAAATACAAAAACTCTTGCACCTGGTGGGCTTGGTAGACGCTTGGAGAGGGCTCCACCCGAGGGGGAGGGAGTATACTTTCTACTCCCCCACTCATGGGTCCTATTCACGTATAGATACTGTGTATGTGAGCAACGCACTTCTAGATAGCACTCATAAAGCTACCATAATTCCCTGTACTTGGTCGGACCATGCAGCAGTCTCAATAGAAATGGACTTGGGTAAGCAATTCCATATGCCCTACAAGTGGAGGCTAAATGAGTATCTGATCTCCCTGCCCACAGGCCAGGAACAAATTGAGCGGGATTTGGTGGCTTTTTTCGGGTCCAATGCAGGCAGGGAAACTGCGGTGGGATGGGTTTGGATGGCACATAAGGCCTATATCAGGGGGGGGGGGGGGTGTATTAAGCTGGCCGCTCAACATAAAAAACAGAACCAGCAAAGGGAGAGAGATCTGGCGAACAAACTGGCCCACCTAGAACACCAAAATCAGCTCTCCCCTAACCCAGCTTTGAGAGGGCAAATAGACAGGACTTGGTTAGAGTTAGATAGTGTCTTGTCCATGAAGACGGACAAGGCATTAAGAAGGACCCAACACTTATTCTATGCCAAGGCGAATAAGCCGGATAAAATGTTGGCTAGGAGCCTGAAAGCCAAATATGCCCAGTCTAGAATATCCCAAATTAAAAATAAGACAGGGGACCTTACCTACAGCCAAAAAGAAATACAGGGAGTCTTTGGAGACTTCTACCAGGATATTTACTCCTCAAAGGGCTCTGTCACAGACTACTCTATTCTGTCTTATTTAAACACCCTTGACCTCCCCCGAATCTCATCATCAGACTTAGAATCCTTAAACAGGGAAGTGACGGTTAAGGAAGTTATAGATGCAATTCAAGAGTTAAAACTAGGGAAATCCCCGGGCCCAGATGGGTTCACCAACATTTGCTACAAGAAATTTTCAGCACTCCTAGCCCCGCATTTATGCAGCTTGTTGAATTCGATCCTGAGAGGAGACGCAACCCCCCCAGAACTAAATTTTGCTGACTTGACGATTTCCCCCAAGAAGGCAGGGACCCTAAGGAAGTTAAAAATTATAGACCCATCTCACTTTTAAATGGGGACTTTAAGCTGCTCGCCAAGATCTTCTCCCATAGGATTTCAGTTTTTTTGCCCTCCTTAATACACAAGGACCAGGCGGGGTTTATTCCACACAGACAGACTGGGGATAATATAAGAAAGACTCTTAATGTCATACATTTAGCTAGGTCCAGGAACCTCCCGGGTTGCCTGCTTGCATTGGACATCGAGAAGACGTTTGATACCATAGAGTGGCCTTTCTGTTTGCCACTTTAACGAAATTTGGGTTTGAGGGCAATTTTCTAAATCTATTGCGTACATATTACACTGCGCCTAGAGCCACTCTAAAGCTGCCGGGCCCCCAGGGGGTAGTCATTAAAATAGAGAGAGGCCCGAGACAGGCATGTCCCTTGTCTCCGCTGCTCTTCGCCCTGGCCATTGAGCCATTGGCTCAAGCGATCAGGGCAAACTCATTGATAGAGGGGATGAGGGTGGGTCATCAGCACTTGAAGTGTTCCTTATTTGCTGATGACTTGCAATGCACTCTTTCAAACCCGGGCCCCTCTATAGACGCCTTGATGAGCGCGATAAATCAATACAGCGCTCTCTCTGGCTTGAGACTGAACCAGGAAAAAACAGAAGCCTTAAGCGTGGGTATACCCAGGGACATGTTAGATCGGCTGAAGGGAGAAAATACATTTATCTGGCCAACCTCCCACATAAAATATCTGGGAATAAACTTAACCGACTCTTTGCAGGGCATATATAAAGCCAATTATCCACACCTGTATAGGGTTTTGCAGAGGGACTTAGAGACCTGGAACAAAAGGCAGATCTCGTGGGCGGGTCGGATAGCCACGGTAAAGATGAATATCTTGCCGAGGCTGCTTTACTTGGCCAGGACACTGCCGGTGCAAATAAATAATGCCGAGCTAGCGCTCTTCCAGTCCCGGATTTTTAGGTTCATCTGGAGAAATAGACCGCCGAGGGTGACCCGGCAAATCATGTACAGACACAAATCACTAGGGGGCTTATCCTGCCCTAATTTCAACCTCTACTTTAAGGCTGCTCAGTATGCCTCCATTCTACTCCACTACAGCCTAACTGGGTGTTTATAGAGGAGGCACAGATGGCCCCGCTAACATGGGGGATCATGTTGTGGGCTCCAAACATGCAACCTTTAAATTCTCAAATTTCCAACCCCATAACTAAATTAACCTTGAGGATATGGGATTGGGCTAGGAAAGTACACAAAATAGCTTATCCAATATCGACCCTCACGTCAATCTTCTCCTCGCCCTCCCTTCTATTCACCAGCACAGCAGTTTCCAAAGCATTTTGGATCTCTAAAAACTTGGACAAACTTGGGGCATGGTTTGAGAATAGCAAAATTATACCAGTGGCGGCTATGAGTAGGAGGTTGGAGGTACCACCCCGGGAAACTTTTAATTATATTAAAATTAGACAGTGGATTGGAGGTATATACAGGAGTTGGGGTCCCCCTAGAGACTCTTGGATTTCGACTGTATGTAAAAATATAAATCTCTCAGGTGGCACCTTAGGAGCACTATATAGCATCTTTAACTCACCACAGAAACCCTGGAAGCCTTCCTTCGTAACAAAGTGGGAGGTGGATTTACAGCAGAGCTGGGATGGGAGCAAGTGGGCTGAGTCATTCTCGAGCCTGTCTAAAGGTTCATATAATTATAGTTTGCTGGAAACTTCCCTAAAAATACTACATAGAGCGTACGTGACCCCGGCCAAATTGAATATAATATTTCCAAAGATCTCGGATAGATGCTACAGGGGCTGGAAGTGGTGGAAGTGTCCTGAAATAGCTAAAGTATGGACGGTAACGACTAAGCTGCTTTCTCGAATACTTAAAACCCTGCTTAATCCATCAATCCAGACCTGCCTTCTGGGTATTTGTTACCCAGAGTTGGGCCAAAGGGGAATAAACTGGCCCAGTTGATTTTTCTGGCTACCAAAAACATTATAGCCAGGAGATGGAAAAGTAGCTGCATTAACTTTCAGGAAGTAATTAACAAAATAAATGTCCTATGTATTAATGAAAGAAGGACCCACATTTTACTAGACACTTATCATACATATCTAGAGGTATGGGAACCATGGATCTTATCTCCAGATTGTATACTTTAGGAATCACATAGGTCAATCAAGCGCTGGACGGAGGAGTGGAGTGTGGAGTGGCCTGGAACGGAGAGGTAGAGGACTATTTCAGAGATATCTGGGGCACCAAGGTAATAAGAGGAAGGCAAGGAATGAGACGGGGTGGGGGGGGGGGGGGCATCATCTAGGAATGGTACAAGGCCCTTTAAAAAAAAAAAAAAAAAAAGGGATCTTAGGATCTTAGGGATCACTGTTCTAATATTAATATTTCTTCTTTTACTAGGATTATTGTGTATTCTCCAGATTCCTTTTTAAGGAGGTGAAATGTTAGTTTATATTTGATGAATCCAATTGTTCTTTATTATTAAAGATCACTTAAAAAGAAACAAAAAAGAGTTGGAAAAGCAGGATTGATAGTTGTAATTTTATTGTTTGAAATGTTTATATGACTTTATTGAAATCAGTAACAAACACCTTAAAAGTCAAAAGTTATATGAAGGTTGCAACTTAATCCTGTATACTATGATCTGAAAATTGCTGAATAAAAATCTTTTGAAACAAAAAATAAAAAATGTACATTACAGAAAAAAAATAAACCTAGGTCACCAAAAATAAAAAAGAAACATTACAGAAAATAAAAAAATACATTACAAGCCCCCCCCCCCCCCCCCCCCACTACAGAAAAAAAAATACACACCTGGGGCCTCATTCTATTATCGGCCGCAGCCGTTGCGGGCCGCAAGGACCGGCCGCAAGCTATTCGGCTATTCCATTCCCCTCCGGCCGGGGCTTCCGGCAGGCTTGCGGCCGGCGCCTTGCTCTCTCTTGCGGCCGCTCGCGCAGCAGGAAATCCTTTGATCTAAAACGGCCGCAAGGAAATCGTCCGTAAGAAAATCCTATTTGCAATTCAATTGCTCCGGGAACCCTCTCTGCAAGGCTAAAACCGAGCCGCAGCTTAGTTGCAGGAAAGAGGTCCCGCTAGCTAATTAAGCACGAAATATAGCCCAAATAAAGCCATCCTGCACTTTGAGAAGACTATAAAGTGATTTTCGGTGTTAGCAAAAATAGCACAAAATTCCCCTATACTCAAATCCGTAAAATATTTTTTTTTAATATACGTCAAATATCCATGTAAAAAGTCTATAGGGCTTGGAGCACCTCAGACCCGCCCACGCCGCGGCCGGAAAATAAACAGTTAATTTAAACTCGGGTTTGGGCTGATGTGCAAGCTTGAGAGTGGGTTACTTTTAATCCTCATGTCCCCCAATATGATCCCTAGCATTTACAGAGCTTTACAGAGCTGTCTTGAATTTATTTTTGACTTTGTAGATTTCAGAGCTTACGGCCGGTTGCAAGATTTACGGCCGGCCGTAAGAGGAGATCCTTGCGGGGCCGTTTAATTGAATTGCAAGGTAACGGGACCCCCGCAAGGAATCGCAGCCTTACAGCTGGTTTACGGCCGATAATAGAATGAGGCCCCTGAAAAGGAAATACATATAATACATACAATACAATACAATACAATTAAATACAATACAATACACCCCTATCTAATATACATCCCCCTATCTAATATACAATACTATCTATGTACTATACATCCCCCAATCTATCTAATATACAGTACATGCTATCTCTATATAGCGGCCCCTGTTAAAAAAAAACATTACATTAATACACATACATAAACATGAAACCAAGTAAAATAAACCCAATCTACATTGCACTTACCTCCCCGCGATGTCTCCGGCCTCCTCGTGTTCTGCCCCGAAAAAAAAACAACACACATCCACCCTGGCGGATGTCTCCGACGCTAATGAGCTTCCTACCGAGTGTTCCAGAATAAAATTGGCAATGGCGGCTTCTGATTGGCTGAAAACGCTGTCTATCAAATTCAGCCAATGAGAAGACGCCAATTGTGAACCAATGAGAAAGGGATACAACCCAAAATCCCACGCTGATTGGATAACGCACCTGTTAATCTTTATTTGAACTATTTATTTTACTATTGGCTTTATTGCCATCAGTGAATCACAATGGGATACACCCCCACATACTGATTGGTGAAGACATCTGCGCCCTCCCATTGGCTGTAATACTGATTGACATTGACAATAGCCAATGAGAAGGCACAAATGCCTTCACCAATCAGTACGTGGGGGTGTATTCCATTGTGATTGGCTATTGTCAGTGCAACCAATCAGAATGTGCAGATGCCTTCAGCCAATCACCCTGTGGGGGTGTATTCCATTGTGATTGGCTGAAGGCATCTGCGCCTTGTGATTGGTTTAAATAAAGATTGACAGGTGCATTATCCAATCAGAGTGGGATTTTAGGGTGTATCCCTTTCTGATTGGCTCACAAATTGGCGCCTCTTTTTTTTTTTTTAAATATATATATTTTTTATATATAAAAGAAATTTACAATTTGCATACATACATAAAATATACTTTCTCATACAAAAAATACATAAACGTAACAATATACGAACAAACAAATTCAAAATGCTGCCATTGCTTTACATATTGCACTTAATTAATTTAATATAACGATGAACCTTGGCCAGTAATTTTCCTTTCACCTTCTCTTATCATTTTACCTTCCCCTAACTTTCTTGTCTTTCTTATATATTATCTCTAATTGATTATTATCTGTTCTTAATCACTATGTTTGCACATAGCCGCCTATTTATGGGATTTCAGAATTACTCTTCATAATCTCCCGATTGATTTTTATAGTATTTACTACTTCATTCCATGATGGAATTAATGATTGCTTCCAATATTTTGATAGGAGATTTTTTACAATTAAAAGAATATGAGATATTAGAAATCTTTCACGTGGTGCAAGCACATCTATCTCTAAGTGGAATAGAGCCATCTGAGGGGTACCTGTTAGATGTTTATTACAAATCTTTGATATCTCTGAGAAGCATTTTACCCATAAAGCTTTGATCTTATTACATTCCCACCATACATGTAATGTCATGTCTATCTGGCCACATTCTTTCCAACATAAATCATCTGGTTGGAAATTTAATTTTCCAATTAACTGGGGGGTACAATACCACCTCTGTGTAATTTAAAAAAAAGCTCCCGATATGTGGTATTAATCGCTGATTTTTTTACTAATTGAAATGAACTTGCCCACATAGAGGGCTCAAAAGACATATTTAGATCTGCTTCCCAAGCTAATATGGCACTAGATTTTATAAAAATAGGTTCATCCGACATTGCCCTACTACACTTTGATATGATTTTTGAGTCATCCTCTCTAGTTGCCATAATCTCCAGCTTGTATAAACTATCTTCATTCAATGATTTAAAGCTCCAAAGCAGCAACTGCTTTTTTATTGATTCAAAGTCGAGCCATGAGATTTTACTACTCTTCAATTTGTTTTGTAAAGTACTTAAATCTAATAATTCTCCTTTTGAGAACATATCCCCTATATATCTAATACCTTTATTTTTCCAATATGTAAGGTTTTGAGCGTTCTCTTTAGTTCTTATAATTTCAATGGGTGAAGCTAAAGAAGGAAAATGAATAAAAATGTTTTTTAATCTGATTTTATACCAAAATTTGAGCATGGCTCTAAGTCCTCCTGGCTGGGAATGACTTCAATATTTGGCTGCCAAATAACCGTATGAATTGTTATTTCTCCCAAAAGGTTATCCTCTATATTTTTCCAAATTGCTCTATTACTTTGGATACTCAGAATCATTAATTTTGAAACCAGAATTTTGTCATGAATATCCTGTATTGAAGGTAGGCCCATGCCTCCTTTTTCAAATTTTTTACATGTTATAGTTCTCTTTATTCATGCTTTTTTCCCCAAATAAATAAACTTATCTATGCATAATTGAATCATACTTAGGGAGGTATTTCTCAGGTATACATCTAAATACATAGCTTAACTTTGGAATATTAGACATATTAATCGCTGCTATTCTAGTTTTTTATATCATTTTGAAGATTGCTCAGATTTTCTCTCATAAAGTTTTTCATTGAAAAATAAAATTTCAGGCCCAGATGTGTTATTAATCTAGAATTCCAATTGTATATGAATTGTTGTTTTAAAAATATCTTTATTTCATCCTTAATTTTTTTATGAATTATATCCGATTTTGAAGAATTTGTTTTATAATATGAAACATTACCAAATTCCTTAAGAATTTGATTCAACTTAACACATGAGTATGAGCAGAATATCATCGTCAAAAAGCATGATCTTAAACTCCTCTTCTCCTATCTCCACTCCCTTGATCAAAACATTGTTTCTTATGGATTCCGCTAAAGGCTCCATAAATAAAATAAAAAGGAGAGGAGATAGAGGACATCCTTGACGTGTACCGTTACTGATGGTAAAACTCTGAGACTCGTATCCTGGTCCCGAAATATGACGGATTTGTATATAAAGCCTTAATAGCTTTGGTTCCAAAATCTCTCATACCATATTGTTTCAAAACTTCATTTAGAAAGTCCCAGCTGACCCTGTCGAACACTTTTTCAGCATCAAGCGACAGGGGCAGCATGGATAGGTCTTTATTCCTTGCTATTGACATAATATCTATAAAACGTCTAATATTATCCGTGCCTTGTCTTCCTTGACGAAACCTGATTGTTCTAGATGTATTAATTTTGGCATAATAATATTTAGTCTATTTGCCAATATTTTAGCATATATCTTTATATCTACGTTTTTTCAGAGAGATTGGATGATAGCTTGTACTAAGTTCTGGATTTTTACCCTGTTTTAAAATATTTATTATTTTAGCTTTAGATAATTCTGCTCTTAATTTACCGGTTGTTTTAATCTCATTGTACATATCGCCTAAATGGTCGCATATGTCTTTTGAAAATAATTGATATTATAATTGATCAAAACCATCTGGTCCTGGCGTCTTATTTTTTTTACCATTTTTTATAACTTCTAAAATATCCTCACTACTAATCTTTTTATTGAGATTTTCAAGTTCTTCTGCTGTGATTGAGGGCAAATTAATTTGACCTAGAAATGTTTTAATATCCTCTAAATCTGGTTTTCTGAAGAGTGGATCCTGTTCCAGATTATATAGTGATTTATAAAAATTAATAAAAATGTTAGCTATCTTATCTGGATGAGAGTATAATTTATTATCTTGGCCCTTCAGCCTTAGAATTCTGTTGAGATTTTGTTATTTTTTTAGCTTATTTGCCAAAAACTTTCCTGTTTTGCTCCCAAAAACAAAATGTGATATCTGATATTTCCACAACAGATTATCAACCTGATGTTGTAATATTTTTTTAATCTGCTTATTCAATGAATTAATTAGTTTTTGACTCTCTTTATTTGGCTTTATCTTATTTTAAACTTATGTTCTTTCTAACTCGATATGTAAGACCCTCAGGGGCTTGCCTCTTTTCTTTTTTTGTTCTATTGCTTTGGCAATTAATAATCCTCTCACAAAAGCCTTTTTTGCACACCAAATTATAGATGGGGAATTGACCGTTTCCTTGTTACGCCTAAAAAAGTTTAATATCTCTTCCCTTAAAGTTTTAACAAAGTTTTTTTTGTACGTCTTTCTGTAATATCATTTATCATAGTTATAAGCATCGAATGGTCTGACCACACCTCTGTTTTTTTTCAACATTTTTTACCCTTCTCAATGATTGAAGGTCTACAAAGATGTGGTCAATTCTGGAATACGAACTAAACTGGCCCGAGAAAAAAGTATAGTCTCTCTCGAACGGGTGAAGTACTCTCCATGTATTTAAGAGATCAAAATTATTGATCAATTTAGAAAATTCACATGATGTTTTAATCAACTGAGATTCTGTTTTTATTTTAACATTTCCTACTCTATCCTTCTCTGCGTCAATCACCACATTGAAATCTTCACATATATATAAACATCCTTTCCTTTTTTTCTGGACCTCTCTCAAAACTTTTTTGAGAAATAAGATCTGTTTTTTATTTGGTGTATATATATTTACTAAGGTTATAGTTTTTCCATTTATGGCTCCAATCCAGATTATATATCTCCCATTTAAATCTATCTTGAAAAATTCTTCTTGAATACTTAATCTATTATTAAAGAGAATTGATACCCCTCCTGATTTATTATTATATGTGGCATCTATTCTTAACTTATAATTGCAGTTATTTAGATAATGAGTTGTCGTCCCTTTCAAATGTGTCTCCTGTATGCATATAATATCCGCCTTATATTTTTTATATTGCATAAAGGCTAATTTTCTTTTTGAAGGGGAATTCATTCCATTGACATTATGTGAAATAATTTTAATACTCATTTAGCTTAATTTTATTCTATTTTAAGGGGAAAGGTTATGTGTATATTGTGCAATTTCGGGCTAGCTTCTATAAAATTTTGCAGCACTTTCATACTAAACTCATACAAACTAACATTAATTTTCCAAAAGGGGAATTGATTAATGACCCCCTATAGATTCAACAGGGCGATTTTTCCCATGTTTCGAAATTATGGAATTAGATGTAGAAACACCTTAGATGGAAGATTGAGGATACTGATCTTCATGTAACTTCCCTTTATCCTGTCAAAAATCATACTGATAAAGTAAGTCTTGATATTTAGCCTATATATTTATCGGTCTACTACGCTCAATATTCTAGGCCAATATCATAAGTAATTTTGTGCATTCCAGCTAGATTCTATTTATTTCTCTATAAGATACTTCCTTCTATTTGAATCAATGTTAACGTGGAATCATTTTAAAGTGAAGAAAAAATAAAAAAAATAAAAATAGTTACATTTCTTGTGACTTGTGTACTTAAATTATACCTTAGTGATACATCATTGCTCTAATGTATTACACAAACATATCTTATATTTATACTTAGTGTTATTCTTTTCTTTCCTTTTTCCCTCCCTCTCCTTTCCCACTCTCTTCTTTTTAGGAATCTAGTCCTAAAACATTTCAATATCTAAATCTATCTTGTGACTTCAAAAATTTACTAGCTTCAAATTTGAAAGCTAATATGTTAGACAATTACATGTGAAGAGACTTCAGTCTAATTTACTCAAAACGAAATATTAAAAACAGGTGACTTTTTGAAAAACTAAATCTATCTAAAAAGTTGTATGCTTAAATATAACTTAGTGGATTCTTAAACCTAAAAAATATTAACATAAAATATTTTATGCTTGTGTTTTAGTGCATTATCAAAAGGCTAATTGACTATTTGCCATTCTGGAAGTTTCAGATTCAAGGGTGGTTTAGCCTCTTGTTTAGCTTGGTAGTCCACCATTAGATTCCATTTTTGAAGCAATAAAAGTCCCTCTGAAAAAGAATTAACAATATGCCATGTCGAATACTTCCAAATCAAAATGCCATTTGCTGATTTCAATTTGTATTTGATCTCTTCTTTGCGTAGACAAAATGTGATTGGGGCATATTCTTTTCTCTTTGCCAAAGTTTGTGATGAAATATCTGTAAAGATCTTAATTTTATCATACAGTGTCTCAAACTTTCTCTTGTTGTAACTTATTTCAACATTTTATTTAATCAACTCATCTTTGAAGGGAAGATAGTGTAACCGTATAATGATATCTCTGGAGGTAATATTTTCTATGTTCTTTGGTAGAGGTATTCTGTATATAGCCTCTACTTTACTATCTTCTTTGGAGAAATTTGGTACTAGACTTTTAAAGAACTCTTCCACATAAATGTTTAGGTCTTCTCCTTTTATAGATTCAGGAATACCTCTTATACGTAGATTATTTTTCCTCGATCTTATCTTCTAGATTGCAGATCTTTTTAGATAAATCTTCAATTTTAGATTCCAACTCAGAGAAATATTTCAGCAAGGAGACATTATCGCTGATTAATTTTTCACATTTGCTCTCCAAATGTTCCATCTTGGTGGAGATTTCAGTTATTAGATTTGTATTTGCTGTAATTTGTTTGGATAGCTCTGAGGTAAGATTTATCTGGAAGTCATGCAACATTTTTCTCATTTTTGAGCATGTCAACATTACTTCTTCTTGTGGTGAGCTTGTTCTTTCAAAAGATTAATGAGACAACTTATCTGCACATTGATTTGCTATTTGATCTATCAATATAGATTCATTTTGTGAGTTATTTAGAGATTCAGATTAATTCTTTGGCGCAAAAAAATCTGAACTTTTTATGGCTTCTCCTTTTTTTGATTTAGGGGGCATTTTTGCTCTCTTGTTGGACATCTCCTCCTTTTTCTTTCAGTTTTTCCTTCCTTTTTCCTTCTCTCTCTATTTTCTGGATCCACTAACTTCTTAAGGCTATCTTGTAATCTGTTTCCTTTTTCTTTACAGATTATTTAACTCCCTCAGTCTACCAATTTAATGAAAGCAAATACTCTGATCTTCAGTATGTTTTGATATTTATGTCTAAAAATTAATAAGGAAGTTGTGGTGTTTTTATACTCCCCTTACTTCTATTATAATTTTATCATATAATTAGATGAATGCTAGTGCCATTTTCGAGAGTATAAAGGTGTGTAGGTAGCAATATATAAAGAGGGTACTTTTCTTTATCTTGATGTTGCTTTCTTCTTTCTTTGTTATTTTATTTTAATTTTTCCCCTTTAACAGCTGTTCTATTTCTTTAAATATTGGCCTTTTCCTTTATTCCCCCAAGGCCGGGCTCAAAGCTCTTTTTTAGCCCAAATTTATCTTCACCACTGTTGTAGTTAACTGTACTTAGCTGGTTTCAGCATATATATCCCAGTCCTTTCAGCTGTTAAGCAGCTCCTCCTGGGCTTTAACTTCTCTGATTACTCTGCAGCTTTTCTTAGTTAGCCTATTATCACCCTTCTCAGGGTTTCTACCTGGTTCTACTTTATTCCTGCAGGTCTCTGACAGATCTCAAGCGTCACTGATATTTCATGGGGACTTCCTCCAAGACATATCTCTCGTGGATCTCGGGCGTCTTCCCTTACAGGAGTTATTCTATATGCTTTTAGTACATATGTCCAATAATCATCAAGAAAACCTGTGATAATTTAATATTTATCTTGCTCACCTTTCTTCTCTTATACTTATATCATATGTTTAGGTGAAATGCTGGTGCCATATTCCAAGATATATATGTGAGTAGGTGGAAAAATAGAAGGGGCACTTGTCTTTAACTTGTGTTGTTTTCCCTTCTAAATTATTTCCCCCTTCTG
Organism: Discoglossus pictus; assembly: GCA_027410445.1. NCBI lineage: Eukaryota > Metazoa > Chordata > Amphibia > Anura > Alytidae > Discoglossus > Discoglossus pictus. The sequence continues at coordinate 205,108,560 of CM050163.1, forward strand.
CTCATCTGCTTTATTGCAGAGATCCTGGCCTTTTACTTTTGTATCCAGGCACAGGGGTCTTTTAGCTCAGACTTCTCCTCACCGCTGTTATACTTAGCTATATTTAGCTGATTTCAGAATATCATCCCAGTCCTTTATACTGCTATGCAGCTCCTCCTGGGCTTTAGCTTTTCTGGCTGCTCTGCAGCTCCTCTTAATAAAGCAGTTGTCTCCCCTCCCGGAGCTATTACCCGGTAATACACTGTTACTGTAGATCTCTGGCAGGTCTCTCGTGTTTGGCGGGGATTTCTGCCGTCACATGACTTGCGTGAGTCTCTGGTATCTCCCTTTGTGATGAATATCTTGCTTTAATTCCTCACAGCAGCTCGATCTTCCCTTCTCATCTCCTGCATCTGCTCAAGGCACCAGCCATAACTCACGTAGCACTCAATAGCATTCAATATGATGGTAAATTAGGGAGCGCCGCATTAAAACCCCATTCCTCTCGCTCCTCCAGCCATCCCATCGTCTTAGCTAGTGACGCATCTTCTCATTTCCGGTAACGCCCCCAGTCACACATTGGCGCCTCCTGATTGGGTGAATTTGATAGACAGCGTTTTCAACCAATCAGAAGGCGCCATTGCCTATTTTCTTCCGGAAAAGTCTCCGGGAGCCTTATTAGCGTCAGGGATGTCCGTGAGTGCGGATGTGAGTATTTTTTTTTTTTTTTTTTACAGGGCGGGGCAGAAGAGGAGGAGGAGGAGGCCGGAGACATTGCGGGGAGGTAAGTACAATGTAGATTATGTTTATTTTATTTTGTTTTTATGTTTATGTATGTGTATTAATGTTATGTTTTTTTTAACAGGTGCCGCGCCAGAGAAGGAGGACGGGACACGCCGGAAAGGTGAGTATAATATTTAGAATGTTTAGAATGTTTAGTATTTACTGTAAACGTGTTGCACTTATTTTTTTATTTTTTTTTCCCTAGGTGGTTGATCTGAATGGACATCTGCAAAGGTAAGTGGTCTTAATTATTTTATTTTATCTTAGAATTAGATTATTTTATATATAGATAGCATTTATTGTATGTTAAATAGGGGTATGTGTTTTATATAGGTGGCATAGCATGTATTGTATATGAGATTGTGGTATTTATTTAGATAGATTGGGCTATGTATATTAGATAGATAGTGTATTGTATTGTATTGTATTTGTATTGTATTGTATTATATTGTATGTATTATATTGTATGTATTGTATTGTATGTATTATATGTATATCCTTTTCAGGTGTGTAATTTTTTTTTCCTGCAGTGTGGGATGTTGTAATGTGTTTTTTTATTTTCTGTAATGTTGCTTTTTTTTATTTTTTCTGACTTAGGTTTTTTTTATTTTCTGTAATGTAGATTTTTTATTTTTTGTGACTTAGGTTTTTTTATTTTATGTAATGTAGATTTATTATTTTTTGTGACTAGGCTTTTTTATTTTCTGTAATTAGAGTGGTGGGGATTATTAGGGGGTAGGTAGGTAGTGTAGTTAGGTAGTGTAGGTTTTAATAGGTTAGTGTAGAGGCTGTTTAGTTGATATTTAATGTTTTATTGGCGGGGTATAGTGCAGTGTAGTGTTTATACTTAGTGTCATGATGGTCCTTGAGGACCGTCATGGCACTTAAGTGGTTAATGTTGGGTTGTAACAGGCCCATAATGGTCTTAATATACCCTTATGGGAATGATGGGGTTAAAAAGAGGCTTATGAGGGTCTGTATGGACCCCCATGATTGAAAGGATTAATTAGTGGTTTATGGGGGTCTGTATTGACCCCCATGAGTGAGGGGGTTAATTAAGGGCTTATGGGGGTCTGTATTGACCCTCCTGAGTGATGGGGTTAATTAAGGGTTTATGGGGGTCTGTATTGACCCCCATGAGTGAGGGGGTTAATGAAGGGCATATGGTGGTCTGTATTGACCCCCATGAGTGACAGGGTTAATGAAGGGCTTATGGGGGTCTGTATTGACCCACATGAGTGACAGGCTTAATGAAGGGCTTATGGGGGTCTTAATATACCCTTATGGGAATGATGGGGTTAAAAAGAGGCTTATGAGGGTCTGTATGGACCCCCATGATTGAAAGGATTAATTAGTGGTTTATGGGGGTCTGTATTGACCCCCATGAGTGAGGGGGTTAATTAAGGGCTTATGGAGGTCTATATTGACCCCCAAGAATGACAGGGTTAATTAGGGGTTTATGGGGGTCTGTATTGACCCCCATGAGTGACCGGGTTAATTAAGTGCTTATGGGAGTCTGTATTGCCCCCCATGAGTGACAGCGTTAATGAAGGGCTTATGGGGGTCTGTATTGACCCCCATGAGTGACAGGGTTAATGAATGGCTTATGGGGGTCTATATTGACCCCCATGAGTTACAGGGTGATAGTGTATATTTGTTTTCTTTTATAACGGGTCCTTTAAAGACCTTTACGGTCCTTTAAGGTCCCATAATGCAGGAATTTTACATTTTCATTGTAGCGGGGGTTCCCGATCGTGTGCGATCGGAACCCCCACTGCAGTAATTAATGTGGGGTTAATGCAGGTCTCCGAGCTTATCTCGGATCCCTTCTTGGGTAAGTTGTACGTGGCTGGGCTTTGAGCTTTGTTTTCGTTTTTTTCGGTGGACATTTTTTCTCTCACTTAAGGGATTTTCGTGTGTCTGAACTCATGAATTTGGACTTAAATGGAGGTGTAACTTCCCTTTCAGAGGTCCTGGATGCCCCCCCCCCCCCCTTGCTATGGGTAAGCTTTTTATGTATTTTTTGTGAGTATTTGGTGTGTTTTGACTGTTTTTAGGTGCCCGCGGTTCGGCTGTTATGTTCTTATTTTTCATGGGTGTGGGTGTTTGTTATGTTAAGGTTGGTTCCGAGGTCGTTTATTTTTTTTAAGTCGTGCGCGTGTGTGTGTGTTTTTAACTGTGTGTGAGGCGCCTTTGAGCCTCCACCTCCGCAAATGCGGACCCTCGCAAAGCGATGGAAGCATCTTTTTCCATCTCCCTGTTCATCCATGCCATATACACGTCCCCTAATAGTGGACGTAACAGGGATTAAACCGATAGGAATAGTACTACTTAACAGTACACACCTTATAATAACGCAGACAGAGGCAACGCGTATAATCTTCCATGCTAAGCAGGGGAAGCCCCCAGACTCTGACCTGTGTATTATTATTATTATTATTATCTTTATTTATATCGCGCCAACATATTCCGTAGCGCTGTACAGGGGTTGAGTACATAGCAGAAAACAAATTAAACACCTTGTAAAGAATGGAGGGCCCTGTTTTCGAGCATAAAATCAAATGTACATAGAGCTTGTTTCCAAGGCCTGACACAAGATTGAAAACTCGCAAACTTACAATCTAAGGGTTTAGGTGTGATACAAGAGGGTGACAAATACAATTGAAAGCAATTGGTTCAGTAAAGTGGAGGGGTCTGTGTGTTGTACTGTAGATTGTGGGTGTGAGTGTTATTAAGCTGTGGAGTGTTCAGTTGTACATGTTAAGGCTGAAGATGATAAGATTTTTTAAACAGGTGTGTTTTTAATAATTTCTTAAAGGTTTTGAGGCAGGAAGATAATCTAATGGAGCGGGGCAAGGAGTTCCAAATGGATGGGGAAGCACGAGAAAAGTCTTGAAGACGGGAGTGAGAGGAGGTGATGAGAGAGGAGGAAAGAAGAAGGTCGTTAGCAGAACGAAGGGGCCGGTTGGGAGAGTATTTTGAAACAAGAGCAGAGATATAAGGGGGTGCACTGTTGTTGAGGGCTTTATGTGTTAGGGTCATGATTTTAAATTTGATTCGGGAAGCTATGGGAAGCCAGTGGAGTGATTGACAGAGAGGGGCTGCCGACACTGATCGTTTGGTATTGAAGATGAGTCTAGCGGAGGCGTTCATTATGGATTGGAGGGGAGACAGACGAGAGATGGGGAGGCCAGCAAGGAGGGAATTGCAGTAGTCGAGTCGAGAGATGATGAGAGAGTGAATTAGAATTTTAGCTGTGTCTTCTGTAAGATAATGACGAATTTTGGAGATGTTTTTTAGGTGAAACTGACATGATTTTGTTATTGCTTGGATGTGAGGAATAAAAGAGAGGGCGGGATCCAGTAGAACCCCAAGACAACGGGCCTGGGAGGTAGGGGCGATGATGGTGTTGTCAACAGTGAGAGATATTTGAGGTGTGGAAGCTGTAGTAGAGGGTGGAAAGATTAGAAGTTCAGTTTTAGACATGTTGAGTTTGAGTTGACGGGTGGACATCCAGGAGGATATGCTAGAGAGGCAGTTGGAAACTTGAGCTAAAAGAGAGGGGGATAGATCGGGTGCAGAGAGGTAGATTTGAGTATCATCTGCATAGAGATGATACTGAAATCCAAAGGATTTTATAAGGGTGCCAAGGGAGGAGGTGTAGATGGAGAAGAGGAGGGGGCCTAGGACAGAACCTTGGGGAACGCCAACAGACAGAGGGAGAGGTGAAGAAGAGGTGCCAGAGAAGGAGACACTAAATGTACGATCTTTAAGATAGGATGTGAACCATGAAAGAGCTGTGTCCTGGATGCCAAAAGAGCGGAGCGTTTGGATTAGAAGAGGGTGGTCAACTGTATCGAAGGCAGCAGAGAGATCCAGGAGAATTAGAATAGAGTAGTGACCCTTTGATTTGGCGGTTAGCAAGTCATTAGTGACTTTTGTAAGGGCTGTTTCTGTAGAGTGTTGGGACCGGAAGCCAGATTGGAAGGGGTCAAGTAGGGAATTGGAGGAAATAAATTGAGTGAGGCGATTGTAAACAAGCCGCTCAAGGAGTTTAGACGCAAGGGGAAGTAGTGAGATAGGGCGATAGTTGGAGGCAGAAGCTGGGTCAGAAGAGGGCTTCTTGAGAATGGGTGTAACTGTGGCATGTTTTAAGGAGGATGGAAACTTGCCAGTGTTTAGGGAGAGGTTGAATAGATGTGTGAGAGCTGGGATAAGTGTGGTGGATAGGGGAGGGATTAGCTGTGATGGAATAGGATCATGAGGACATGTGGTAAGGTGAGAGGTTGATAGTAAAGTAGATACTTCATCCTCGGTTACAGGGTCAAAGGAGTCCATAGTGGAGGTGGGATTGGGGAAGGGTAAGGGCTGGGTGTTGTCGGTTTGGGGAGAGGGTGGTGGGGTAGGGCCAAGCTGGGAGGAGAGCTCATTTCGGATGGTATCGATTTTATTTTTAAAATGGCTGGCAAAGTCATCAGCAGTGAGAGAGGAAGGGGCAGGAGGTGGGGGTGGGCGGAGGAGGGTGTTGAATGTAGCAAATAAACGTTTAGGGTTGGAGGACAGGTTTGATATTAGAGATGAGAAGTAGTGTTGTTTGGCAAGATTGAGGGCAGAGAAGTAGGAGCGCAAGGTAAACTTGTAGTGGAGAAAGTCTGCTGAAGTGCGAGATTTCCTCCATAATCGTTCTGCAGTGCGTGAGCATCTCTGTAGATAGCGTGTTTGTGTGGTGTGCCATGGTTGTGGGTGAGAGCGAGGGCGTTTGCTTGTGATTATGGGGGCAAGAGAGTCAAGGGTGGAGGTTAGAGTAGTGTTGTATTGTGAAGTGGCGACGTCAGGGCAGGCAAGGGTGGTGAGGGGGCTGAGAAGGGGTGTTAATACATTTGAAAATTGTTGTGGGTTGAGTGCTTGCAGGTTTCTGCGTGTTCTGATGGCAGGATTTGAAGAAGGGCGGTGAGCGGAGGATGAGGTGAGGTTGCAAGTTAGCAGGTGGTGGTCAGATAGGGGAAGTGAGGAGATGTCAAGGTTGGAGATAGTGCAGAGATTAGTAAAAATAAGGTCAATAGAGTGTCCACCACTATGAGTTGTGGAATCTGTCCATTGTGAGAGGCCAAGGGAAGAGGTGAGTGCAAGTAATTTTGCAGTTGTTGGGGAGGTGGGTGTGTCAGTGGCAATGTTGAAATCGCCAAGAATGAGTGAAGGTATATTGGAGGAGAGAAAGTGAGGGAGCCAGGCGGCAAAGTTGTCCAGAAATTGAGAGGGTGATCCAGGCGGGCGATAGATCACAGCTACTCGCAGAGGGATGGGAGAGAAGATGCGGATAGTGTGGACTTCAAAAGATGAGAATTGAAGGGAGGGAACAGGGGGTATGCAGTGAAAAGTGCAGCGAGAGGATAGCAGTATGCCCACACCTCCACCTTGTTTGTTCTCAGGTCTAGGAGTGTGGCTGAAGTGTAGACCACCATAAGAGAGAGCGGCAGGGGAGGCAGAGTCAGATGGAGTGAGCCAGGTTTCCGTGATAGCCAGTAAATTGAGGGAGTTGGAAATGAAGAGATCATGAATGAAGGTAAGTTTATTGCAAACAGACCTTGCATTCCAGAGGGCACAGGAGAAGGGCAAAGTAGATGGTTTGTGACAAGTGATGGGTATTAGATTATGGGTGTTTTGGGCATTTGCTGCCCTGGGGACTCTGCGTGGCTGACAGCAGGTGGGAATGAGTGATGGGCCTGGGTTAGGGGATATATCCCCACAAGCCATCAGAAGAAGGAGAGAGAGTAAAAGGAGATGGGAATAGGACTTACAGGAGCATTTCCGCTTTTCACCTTTAGGGGGGGGATGAGATAGTGACTGGAGGAAGGAGAAGAGCTCATGGGAGCAGAGAAGAGGAGATGAAAGCAGGGAAGGTGAGATAGTTATATTATTGGAGACATGATGTGTAGAGACAGTATAAGAGAGTCTGAGAAAGAGGCAGGAGGTTATAATAAGGAAGGTGGTGTGAGGAAACATAGTGGCACTGTGTAAGCAAGTATTCTTGTAGGGAGTGGTTAGAGGTGATAATCAGATGTCACTGATTAACCATGTGCAGGTAATTAGTATGCCTCAATATATTAAGTGTAAACAAGGGTGGGTGGGTAGAGGGGCAGGGAGGGAGGGGACTGATTTCAGGTGGACTTCTGATGGGAGATGTTTCTTTGCAGTATGCTTTAAAGGTGTCTATAAGACAGAACAAGAAGATATTTCAGGGGGAGGGTACATTGGAGCAGTAAAATGGATCAGTGAACACAGAGCATTTCAGGTTTACAGATAAGAAATAGTATAACAATCTGACAGTAAAAAGTCTATCTCAGCAATTATCATAACACAGATATTAATTATAATAAATAGTCCTTTGTAAACGTTGATATGGATCTGGTGAGCATCTGTTCTTCTGAAATTACCTTAGACTGATTTCAGGTGGACTTCTGATGGGAGATGTTTCTTTGCAGTATGCTTTAAAGGTGTCTATAAGACAGAACAAGAAGATATTTCAGGGGGAGGGTACATTGGAGCAGTAAAATGGATCAGTGAACACAGAGCATTTCAGGTTTACAGATAAGAAATAGTATAACAATCTGACAGTAAAAAGTCTATCTCAGCAATTATCATAACACAGATATTAATTATAATAAATAGTCCTTTGTAAACGTTGATATGGATCTGGTGAGCATCTGTTCTTCTGAAATTACCTTAGACTGATTTCAGGTGGACTTCTGATGGGAGATGTTTCTTTGCAGTATGCTTTAAAGGTGTCTATAAGACAGAACAAGAAGATATTTCAGGGGGAGGGTACATTGGAGCAGTAAAATGGATCAGTGAACACAGAGCATTTCAGGTTTACAGATAAGAAATAGTATAACAATCTGACAGTAAAAAGTCTATCTCAGCAATTATCATAACACAGATATTAATTATAATAAATAGTCCTTTGTAAACGTTGATATGGATCTGGTGAGCATCTGTTCTTCTGAAATTACCTTAGACTGATTTCAGGTGGACTTCTGATGGGAGATGTTTCTTTGCAGTATGCTTTAAAGGTGTCTATAAGACAGAACAAGAAGATATTTCAGGGGGAGGGTACATTGGAGCAGTAAAATGGATCAGTGAACACAGAGCATTTCAGGTTTACAGATAAGAAATAGTATAACAATCTGACAGTAAAAAGTCTATCTCAGCAATTATCATAACACAGATATTAATTATAATAAATAGTCCTTTGTAAACGTTGATATGGATCTGGTGAGCATCTGTTCTTCTGAAATTACCTTAGACTGATTTCAGGTGGACTTCTGATGGGAGATGTTTCTTTGCAGTATGCTTTAAAGGTGTCTATAAGACAGAACAAGAAGATATTTCAGGGGGAGGGTACATTGGAGCAGTAAAATGGATCAGTGAACACAGAGCATTTCAGGTTTACAGATAAGAAATAGTATAACAATCTGACAGTAAAAAGTCTATCTCAGCAATTATCATAACACAGATATTAATTATAATAAATAGTCCTTTGTAAACGTTGATATGGATCTGGTGAGCATCTGTTCTTCTGAAATTACCTTAGACTGATTTCAGGTGGACTTCTGATGGGAGATGTTTCTTTGCAGTATGCTTTAAAGGTGTCTATAAGACAGAACAAGAAGATATTTCAGGGGGAGGGTACATTGGAGCAGTAAAATGGATCAGTGAACACAGAGCATTTCAGGTTTACAGATAAGAAATAGTATAACAATCTGACAGTAAAAAGTCTATCTCAGCAATTATCATAACACAGATATTAATTATAATAAATAGTCCTTTGTAAACGTTGATATGGATCTGGTGAGCATCTGTTCTTCTGAAATTACCTTAGACTGATTTCAGGTGGACTTCTGATGGGAGATGTTTCTTTGCAGTATGCTTTAAAGGTGTCTATAAGACAGAACAAGAAGATATTTCAGGGGGAGGGTACATTGGAGCAGTAAAATGGATCAGTGAACACAGAGCATTTCAGGTTTACAGATAAGAAATAGTATAACAATCTGACAGTAAAAAGTCTATCTCAGCAATTATCATAACACAGATATTAATTATAATAAATAGTCCTTTGTAAACGTTGATATGGATCTGGTGAGCATCTGTTCTTCTGAAATTACCTTAGACTGATTTCAGGTGGACTTCTGATGGGAGATGTTTCTTTGCAGTATGCTTTAAAGGTGTCTATAAGACAGAACAAGAAGATATTTCAGGGGGAGGGTACATTGGAGCAGTAAAATGGATCAGTGAACACAGAGCATTTCAGGTTTACAGATAAGAAATAGTATAACAATCTGACAGTAAAAAGTCTATCTCAGCAATTATCATAACACAGATATTAATTATAATAAATAGTCCTTTGTAAACGTTGATATGGATCTGGTGAGCATCTGTTCTTCTGAAATTACCTTAGACTGATTTCAGGTGGACTTCTGATGGGAGATGTTTCTTTGCAGTATGCTTTAAAGGTGTCTATAAGACAGAACAAGAAGATATTTCAGGGGGAGGGTACATTGGAGCAGTAAAATGGATCAGTGAACACAGAGCATTTCAGGTTTACAGATAAGAAATAGTATAACAATCTGACAGTAAAAAGTCTATCTCAGCAATTATCATAACACAGATATTAATTATAATAAATAGTCCTTTGTAAACGTTGATATGGATCTGGTGAGCATCTGTTCTTCTGAAATTACCTTAGACTGATTTCAGGTGGACTTCTGATGGGAGATGTTTCTTTGCAGTATGCTTTAAAGGTGTCTATAAGACAGAACAAGAAGATATTTCAGGGGGAGGGTACATTGGAGCAGTAAAATGGATCAGTGAACACAGAGCATTTCAGGTTTACAGATAAGAAATAGTATAACAATCTGACAGTAAAAAGTCTATCTCAGCAATTATCATAACACAGATATTAATTATAATAAATAGTCCTTTGTAAACGTTGATATGGATCTGGTGAGCATCTGTTCTTCTGAAATTACCTTAGACTGATTTCAGGTGGACTTCTGATGGGAGATGTTTCTTTGCAGTATGCTTTAAAGGTGTCTATAAGACAGAACAAGAAGATATTTCAGGGGGAGGGTACATTGGAGCAGTAAAATGGATCAGTGAACACAGAGCATTTCAGGTTTACAGATAAGAAATAGTATAACAATCTGACAGTAAAAAGTCTATCTCAGCAATTATCATAACACAGATATTAATTATAATAAATAGTCCTTTGTAAACGTTGATATGGATCTGGTGAGCATCTGTTCTTCTGAAATTACCTTAGACTGATTTCAGGTGGACTTCTGATGGGAGATGTTTCTTTGCAGTATGCTTTAAAGGTGTCTATAAGACAGAACAAGAAGATATTTCAGGGGGAGGGTACATTGGAGCAGTAAAATGGATCAGTGAACACAGAGCATTTCAGGTTTACAGATAAGAAATAGTATAACAATCTGACAGTAAAAAGTCTATCTCAGCAATTATCATAACACAGATATTAATTATAATAAATAGTCCTTTGTAAACGTTGATATGGATCTGGTGAGCATCTGTTCTTCTGAAATTACCTTAGACTGATTTCAGGTGGACTTCTGATGGGAGATGTTTCTTTGCAGTATGCTTTAAAGGTGTCTTAGACTGATTTCAGGTGGACTTCTGATGGGAGATGTTTCTTTGCAGTATGCTTTAAAGGTGTCTTAGACTGATTTCAGGTGGACTTCTGATGGGAGATGTTTCTTTGCAGTATGCTTTAAAGGTGTCTTAGACTGATTTCAGGTGGACTTCTGATGGGAGATGTTTCTTTGCAGTATGCTTTAAAGGTGTCTTAGACTGATTTCAGGTGGACTTCTGATGGGAGATGTTTCTTTGCAGTATGCTTTAAAGGTGTCTTAGACTGATTTCAGGTGGACTTCTGATGGGAGATGTTTCTTTGCAGTATGCTTTAAAGGTGTCTATAAGACAGAACAAGAAGATATTTCAGGGGGAGGGTACATTGGAGCAGTAAAATGGATCAGTGAACACAGAGCATTTCAGGTTTACAGATAAGAAATAGTATAACAATCTGACAGTAAAAAGTCTATCTCAGCAATTATCATAACACAGATATTAATTATAATAAATAGTCCTTTGTAAACGTTGATATGGATCTGGTGAGCATCTGTTCTTCTGAAATTACCTTAGACTGATTTCAGGTGGACTTCTGATGGGAGATGTTTCTTTGCAGTATGCTTTAAAGGTGTCTTAGACTGATTTCAGGTGGACTTCTGATGGGAGATGTTTCTTTGCAGTATGCTTTAAAGGTGTCTTAGACTGATTTCAGGTGGACTTCTGATGGGAGATGTTTCTTTGCAGTATGCTTTAAAGGTGTCTATAAGACAGAACAAGAAGATATTTCAGGGGGAGGGTACATTGGAGCAGTAAAATGGATCAGTGAACACAGAGCATTTCAGGTTTACAGATAAGAAATAGTATAACAATCTGACAGTAAAAAGTCTATCTCAGCAATTATCATAACACAGATATTAATTATAATAAATAGTCCTTTGTAAACGTTGATATGGATCTGGTGAGCATCTGTTCTTCTGAAATTACCTTAGACTGATTTCAGGTGGACTTCTGATGGGAGATGTTTCTTTGCAGTATGCTTTAAAGGTGTCTTAGACTGATTTCAGGTGGACTTCTGATGGGAGATGTTTCTTTGCAGTATGCTTTAAAGGTGTCTTAGACTGATTTCAGGTGGACTTCTGATGGGAGATGTTTCTTTGCAGTATGCTTTAAAGGTGTCTTAGACTGATTTCAGGTGGACTTCTGATGGGAGATGTTTCTTTGCAGTATGCTTTAAAGGTGTCTTAGACTGATTTCAGGTGGACTTCTGATGGGAGATGTTTCTTTGCAGTATGCTTTAAAGGTGTCTTAGACTGATTTCAGGTGGACTTCTGATGGGAGATGTTTCTTTGCAGTATGCTTTAAAGGTGTCTATAAGACAGAACAAGAAGATATTTCAGGGGGAGGGTACATTGGAGCAGTAAAATGGATCAGTGAACACAGAGCATTTCAGGTTTACAGATAAGAAATAGTATAACAATCTGACAGTAAAAAGTCTATCTCAGCAATTATCATAACACAGATATTAATTATAATAAATAGTCCTTTGTAAACGTTGATATGGATCTGGTGAGCATCTGTTCTTCTGAAATTACCTTAGACTGATTTCAGGTGGACTTCTGATGGGAGATGTTTCTTTGCAGTATGCTTTAAAGGTGTCTTAGACTGATTTCAGGTGGACTTCTGATGGGAGATGTTTCTTTGCAGTATGCTTTAAAGGTGTCTTAGACTGATTTCAGGTGGACTTCTGATGGGAGATGTTTCTTTGCAGTATGCTTTAAAGGTGTCTTAGACTGATTTCAGGTGGACTTCTGATGGGAGATGTTTCTTTGCAGTATGCTTTAAAGGTGTCTTAGACTGATTTCAGGTGGACTTCTGATGGGAGATGTTTCTTTGCAGTATGCTTTAAAGGTGTCTATAAGACAGAACAAGAAGATATTTCAGGGGGAGGGTACATTGGAGCAGTAAAATGGATCAGTGAACACAGAGCATTTCAGGTTTACAGATAAGAAATAGTATAACAATCTGACAGTAAAAAGTCTATCTCAGCAATTATCATAACACAGATATTAATTATAATAAATAGTCCTTTGTAAACGTTGATATGGATCTGGTGAGCATCTGTTCTTCTGAAATTACCTTAGACTGATTTCAGGTGGACTTCTGATGGGAGATGTTTCTTTGCAGTATGCTTTAAAGGTGTCTTAGACTGATTTCAGGTGGACTTCTGATGGGAGATGTTTCTTTGCAGTATGCTTTAAAGGTGTCTTAGACTGATTTCAGGTGGACTTCTGATGGGAGATGTTTCTTTGCAGTATGCTTTAAAGGTGTCTTAGACTGATTTCAGGTGGACTTCTGATGGGAGATGTTTCTTTGCAGTATGCTTTAAAGGTGTCTTAGACTGATTTCAGGTGGACTTCTGATGGGAGATGTTTCTTTGCAGTATGCTTTAAAGGTGTCTTAGACTGATTTAAGGTGGACTTCTGATGGGAGATGTTTCTTTGCAGTATGCTTTAAAGGTGTCTATAAGACAGAACAAGAAGATATTTCAGGGGGAGGGTACATTGGAGCAGTAAAATGGATCAGTGAACACAGAGCATTTCAGGTTTACAGATAAGAAATAGTATAACAATCTGACAGTAAAAAGTCTATCTCAGCAATTATCATAACACAGATATTAATTATAATAAATAGTCCTTTGTAAACGTTGATATGGATCTGGTGAGCATCTGTTCTTCTGAAATTACCTTAGACTGATTTCAGGTGGACTTCTGATGGGAGATGTTTCTTTGCAGTATGCTTTAAAGGTGTCTTAGACTGATTTCAGGTGGACTTCTGATGGGAGATGTTTCTTTGCAGTATGCTTTAAAGGTGTCTTAGACTGATTTCAGGTGGACTTCTGATGGGAGATGTTTCTTTGCAGTATGCTTTAAAGGTGTCTTATACTGATTTCAGGTGGACTTCTGATGGGAGATGTTTCTTTGCAGTATGCTTTAAAGGTGTCTTAGACTGATTTCAGGTGGACTTCTGATGGGAGATGTTTCTTTGCAGTATGCTTTAAAGGTGTCTATAAGACAGAACAAGAAGATATTTCAGGGGGAGGGTACATTGGAGCAGTAAAATGGATCAGTGAACACAGAGCATTTCAGGTTTACAGATAAGAAATAGTATAACAATCTGACAGTAAAAAGTCTATCTCAGCAATTATCATAACACAGATATTAATTATAATAAATAGTCCTTTGTAAACGTTGATATGGATCTGGTGAGCATCTGTTCTTCTGAAATTACCTTAGACTGATTTCAGGTGGACTTCTGATGGGAGATGTTTCTTTGCAGTATGCTTTAAAGGTGTCTTAGACTGATTTCAGGTGGACTTCTGATGGGAGATGTTTCTTTGCAGTATGCTTTAAAGGTGTCTTAGACTGATTTCAGGTGGACTTCTGATGGGAGATGTTTCTTTGCAGTATGCTTTAAAGGTGTCTTAGACTGATTTCAGGTGGACTTCTGATGGGAGATGTTTCTTTGCAGTATGCTTTAAAGGTGTCTTAGACTGATTTCAGGTGGACTTCTGATGGGAGATGTTTCTTTGCAGTATGCTTTAAAGGTGTCTATAAGACAGAACAAGAAGATATTTCAGGGGGAGGGTACATTGGAGCAGTAAAATGGATCAGTGAACACAGAGCATTTCAGGTTTACAGATAAGAAATAGTATAACAATCTGACAGTAAAAAGTCTATCTCAGCAATTATCATAACACAGATATTAATTATAATAAATAGTCCTTTGTAAACGTTGATATGGATCTGGTGAGCATCTGTTCTTCTGAAATTACCTTAGACTGATTTCAGGTGGACTTCTGATGGGAGATGTTTCTTTGCAGTATGCTTTAAAGGTGTCTTAGACTGATTTCAGGTGGACTTCTGATGGGAGATGTTTCTTTGCAGTATGCTTTAAAGGTGTCTTAGACTGATTTCAGGTGGACTTCTGATGGGAGATGTTTCTTTGCAGTATGCTTTAAAGGTGTCTTAGACTGATTTCAGGTGGACTTCTGATGGGAGATGTTTCTTTGCAGTATGCTTTAAAGGTGTCTTAGACTGATTTCAGGTGGACTTCTGATGGGAGATGTTTCTTTGCAGTATGCTTTAAAGGTGTCTTAGACTGATTTCAGGTGGACTTCTGATGGGAGATGTTTCTTTGCAGTATGCTTTAAAGGTGTCTATAAGACAGAACAAGAAGATATTTCAGGGGGAGGGTACATTGGAGCAGTAAAATGGATCAGTGAACACAGAGCATTTCAGGTTTACAGATAAGAAATAGTATAACAATCTGACAGTAAAAAGTCTATCTCAGCAATTATCATAACACAGATATTAATTATAATAAATAGTCCTTTGTAAACGTTGATATGGATCTGGTGAGCATCTGTTCTTCTGAAATTACCTTAGACTGATTTCAGGTGGACTTCTGATGGGAGATGTTTCTTTGCAGTATGCTTTAAAGGTGTCTTAGACTGATTTCAGGTGGACTTCTGATGGGAGATGTTTCTTTGCAGTATGCTTTAAAGGTGTCTTAGACTGATTTCAGGTGGACTTCTGATGGGAGAT
This sequence comes from Discoglossus pictus, assembly GCA_027410445.1. Taxonomy (NCBI): domain Eukaryota; kingdom Metazoa; phylum Chordata; class Amphibia; order Anura; family Alytidae; genus Discoglossus; species Discoglossus pictus. Next base: position 205,123,568 of record CM050163.1, read on the forward strand.
GTTTCTTTGCAGTATGCTTTAAAGGTGTCTTAGACTGATTTCAGGTGGACTTCTGATGGGAGATGTTTCTTTGCAGTATGCTTTAAAGGTGTCTTAGACTGATTTCAGGTGGACTTCTGATGGGAGATGTTTCTTTGCAGTATGCTTTAAAGGTGTCTTAGACTGATTTCAGGTGGACTTCTGATGGGAGATGTTTCTTTGCAGTATGCTTTAAAGGTGTCTATAAGACAGAACAAGAAGATATTTCAGGGGGAGGGTACATTGGAGCAGTAAAATGGATCAGTGAACACAGAGCATTTCAGGTTTACAGATAAGAAATAGTATAACAATCTGACAGTAAAAAGTCTATCTCAGCAATTATCATAACACAGATATTAATTATAATAAATAGTCCTTTGTAAACGTTGATATGGATCTGGTGAGCATCTGTTCTTCTGAAATTACCTTAGACTGATTTCAGGTGGACTTCTGATGGGAGATGTTTCTTTGCAGTATGCTTTAAAGGTGTCTATAAGACAGAACAAGAAGATATTTCAGGGGGAGGGTACATTGGAGCAGTAAAATGGATCAGTGAACACAGAGCATTTCAGGTTTACAGATAAGAAATAGTATAACAATCTGACAGTAAAAAGTCTATCTCAGCAATTATCATAACACAGATATTAATTATAATAAATAGTCCTTTGTAAACGTTGATATGGATCTGGTGAGCATCTGTTCTTCTGAAATTACCTTAGACTGATTTCAGGTGGACTTCTGATGGGAGATGTTTCTTTGCAGTATGCTTTAAAGGTGTCTTAGACTGATTTCAGGTGGACTTCTGATGGGAGATGTTTCTTTGCAGTATGCTTTAAAGGTGTCTTAGACTGATTTCAGGTGGACTTCTGATGGGAGATGTTTCTTTGCAGTATGCTTTAAAGGTGTCTTAGACTGATTTCAGGTGGACTTCTGATGGGAGATGTTTCTTTGCAGTATGCTTTAAAGGTGTCTTAGACTGATTTCAGGTGGACTTCTGATGGGAGATGTTTCTTTGCAGTATGCTTTAAAGGTGTCTTAGACTGATTTCAGGTGGACTTCTGATGGGAGATGTTTCTTTGCAGTATGCTTTAAAGGTGTCTATAAGACAGAACAAGAAGATATTTCAGGGGGAGGGTACATTGGAGCAGTAAAATGGATCAGTGAACACAGAGCATTTCAGGTTTACAGATAAGAAATAGTATAACAATCTGACAGTAAAAAGTCTATCTCAGCAATTATCATAACACAGATATTAATTATAATAAATAGTCCTTTGTAAACGTTGATATGGATCTGGTGAGCATCTGTTCTTCTGAAATTACCTTAGACTGATTTCAGGTGGACTTCTGATGGGAGATGTTTCTTTGCAGTATGCTTTAAAGGTGTCTTAGACTGATTTCAGGTGGACTTCTGATGGGAGATGTTTCTTTGCAGTATGCTTTAAAGGTGTCTTAGACTGATTTCAGGTGGACTTCTGATGGGAGATGTTTCTTTGCAGTATGCTTTAAAGGTGTCTTAGACTGATTTCAGGTGGACTTCTGATGGGAGATGTTTCTTTGCAGTATGCTTTAAAGGTGTCTTAGACTGATTTCAGGTGGACTTCTGATGGGAGATGTTTCTTTGCAGTATGCTTTAAAGGTGTCTTAGACTGATTTCAGGTGGACTTCTGATGGGAGATGTTTCTTTGCAGTATGCTTTAAAGGTGTCTATAAGACAGAACAAGAAGATATTTCAGGGGGAGGGTACATTGGAGCAGTAAAATGGATCAGTGAACACAGAGCATTTCAGGTTTACAGATAAGAAATAGTATAACAATCTGACAGTAAAAAGTCTATCTCAGCAATTATCATAACACAGATATTAATTATAATAAATAGTCCTTTGTAAACGTTGATATGGATCTGGTGAGCATCTGTTCTTCTGAAATTACCTTAGACTGATTTCAGGTGGACTTCTGATGGGAGATGTTTCTTTGCAGTATGCTTTAAAGGTGTCTTAGACTGATTTCAGGTGGACTTCTGATGGGAGATGTTTCTTTGCAGTATGCTTTAAAGGTGTCTTAGACTGATTTCAGGTGGACTTCTGATGGGAGATGTTTCTTTGCAGTATGCTTTAAAGGTGTCTTAGACTGATTTCAGGTGGACTTCTGATGGGAGATGTTTCTTTGCAGTATGCTTTAAAGGTGTCTTAGACTGATTTCAGGTGGACTTCTGATGGGAGATGTTTCTTTGCAGTATGCTTTAAAGGTGTCTATAAGACAGAACAAGAAGATATTTCAGGGGGAGGGTACATTGGAGCAGTAAAATGGATCAGTGAACACAGAGCATTTCAGGTTTACAGATAAGAAATAGTATAACAATCTGACAGTAAAAAGTCTATCTCAGCAATTATCATAACACAGATATTAATTATAATAAATAGTCCTTTGTAAACGTTGATATGGATCTGGTGAGCATCTGTTCTTCTGAAATTACCTTAGACTGATTTCAGGTGGACTTCTGATGGGAGATGTTTCTTTGCAGTATGCTTTAAAGGTGTCTTAGACTGATTTCAGGTGGACTTCTGATGGGAGATGTTTCTTTGCAGTATGCTTTAAAGGTGTCTTAGACTGATTTCAGGTGGACTTCTGATGGGAGATGTTTCTTTGCAGTATGCTTTAAAGGTGTCTTAGACTGATTTCAGGTGGACTTCTGATGGGAGATGTTTCTTTGCAGTATGCTTTAAAGGTGTCTTAGACTGATTTCAGGTGGACTTCTGATGGGAGATGTTTCTTTGCAGTATGCTTTAAAGGTGTCTATAAGACAGAACAAGAAGATATTTCAGGGGGAGGGTACATTGGAGCAGTAAAATGGATCAGTGAACACAGAGCATTTCAGGTTTACAGATAAGAAATAGTATAACAATCTGACAGTAAAAAGTCTATCTCAGCAATTATCATAACACAGATATTAATTATAATAAATAGTCCTTTGTAAACGTTGATATGGATCTGGTGAGCATCTGTTCTTCTGAAATTACCTTAGACTGATTTCAGGTGGACTTCTGATGGGAGATGTTTCTTTGCAGTATGCTTTAAAGGTGTCTTAGACTGATTTCAGGTGGACTTCTGATGGGAGATGTTTCTTTGCAGTATGCTTTAAAGGTGTCTTAGACTGATTTCAGGTGGACTTCTGATGGGAGATGTTTCTTTGCAGTATGCTTTAAAGGTGTCTTAGACTGATTTCAGGTGGACTTCTGATGGGAGATGTTTCTTTGCAGTATGCTTTAAAGGTGTCTTAGACTGATTTCAGGTGGACTTCTGATGGGAGATGTTTCTTTGCAGTATGCTTTAAAGGTGTCTATAAGACAGAACAAGAAGATATTTCAGGGGGAGGGTACATTGGAGCAGTAAAATGGATCAGTGAACACAGAGCATTTCAGGTTTACAGATAAGAAATAGTATAACAATCTGACAGTAAAAAGTCTATCTCAGCAATTATCATAACACAGATATTAATTATAATAAATAGTCCTTTGTAAACGTTGATATGGATCTGGTGAGCATCTGTTCTTCTGAAATTACCTTAGACTGATTTCAGGTGGACTTCTGATGGGAGATGTTTCTTTGCAGTATGCTTTAAAGGTGTCTATAAGACAGAACAAGAAGATATTTCAGGGGGAGGGTACATTGGAGCAGTAAAATGGATCAGTGAACACAGAGCATTTCAGGTTTACAGATAAGAAATAGTATAACAATCTGACAGTAAAAAGTCTATCTCAGCAATTATCATAACACAGATATTAATTATAATAAATAGTCCTTTGTAAACGTTGATATGGATCTGGTGAGCATCTGTTCTTCTGAAATTACCTTAGACTGATTTCAGGTGGACTTCTGATGGGAGATGTTTCTTTGCAGTATGCTTTAAAGGTGTCTTAGACTGATTTCAGGTGGACTTCTGATGGGAGATGTTTCTTTGCAGTATGCTTTAAAGGTGTCTTAGACTGATTTCAGGTGGACTTCTGATGGGAGATGTTTCTTTGCAGTATGCTTTAAAGGTGTCTTAGACTGATTTCAGGTGGACTTCTGATGGGAGATGTTTCTTTGCAGTATGCTTTAAAGGTGTCTTAGACTGATTTCAGGTGGACTTCTGATGGGAGATGTTTCTTTGCAGTATGCTTTAAAGGTGTCTTAGACTGATTTCAGGTGGACTTCTGATGGGAGATGTTTCTTTGCAGTATGCTTTAAAGGTGTCTATAAGACAGAACAAGAAGATATTTCAGGGGGAGGGTACATTGGAGCAGTAAAATGGATCAGTGAACACAGAGCATTTCAGGTTTACAGATAAGAAATAGTATAACAATCTGACAGTAAAAAGTCTATCTCAGCAATTATCATAACACAGATATTAATTATAATAAATAGTCCTTTGTAAACGTTGATATGGATCTGGTGAGCATCTGTTCTTCTGAAATTACCTTAGACTGATTTCAGGTGGACTTCTGATGGGAGATGTTTCTTTGCAGTATGCTTTAAAGGTGTCTTAGACTGATTTCAGGTGGACTTCTGATGGGAGATGTTTCTTTGCAGTATGCTTTAAAGGTGTCTTAGACTGATTTCAGGTGGACTTCTGATGGGAGATGTTTCTTTGCAGTATGCTTTAAAGGTGTCTTAGACTGATTTCAGGTGGACTTCTGATGGGAGATGTTTCTTTGCAGTATGCTTTAAAGGTGTCTTAGACTGATTTCAGGTGGACTTCTGATGGGAGATGTTTCTTTGCAGTATGCTTTAAAGGTGTCTATAAGACAGAACAAGAAGATATTTCAGGGGGAGGGTACATTGGAGCAGTAAAATGGATCAGTGAACACAGAGCATTTCAGGTTTACAGATAAGAAATAGTATAACAATCTGACAGTAAAAAGTCTATCTCAGCAATTATCATAACACAGATATTAATTATAATAAATAGTCCTTTGTAAACGTTGATATGGATCTGGTGAGCATCTGTTCTTCTGAAATTACCTTAGACTGATTTCAGGTGGACTTCTGATGGGAGATGTTTCTTTGCAGTATGCTTTAAAGGTGTCTATAAGACAGAACAAGAAGATATTTCAGGGGGAGGGTACATTGGAGCAGTAAAATGGATCAGTGAACACAGAGCATTTCAGGTTTACAGATAAGAAATAGTATAACAATCTGACAGTAAAAAGTCTATCTCAGCAATTATCATAACACAGATATTAATTATAATAAATAGTCCTTTGTAAACGTTGATATGGATCTGGTGAGCATCTGTTCTTCTGAAATTACCTTAGACTGATTTCAGGTGGACTTCTGATGGGAGATGTTTCTTTGCAGTATGCTTTAAAGGTGTCTATAAGACAGAACAAGAAGATATTTCAGGGGGAGGGTACATTGGAGCAGTAAAATGGATCAGTGAACACAGAGCATTTCAGGTTTACAGATAAGAAATAGTATAACAATCTGACAGTAAAAAGTCTATCTCAGCAATTATCATAACACAGATATTAATTATAATAAATAGTCCTTTGTAAACGTTGATATGGATCTGGTGAGCATCTGTTCTTCTGAAATTACCTTAGACTGATTTCAGGTGGACTTCTGATGGGAGATGTTTCTTTGCAGTATGCTTTAAAGGTGTCTATAAGACAGAACAAGAAGATATTTCAGGGGGGGGGGTACATTGGAGCAGTAAAATGGATCAGTGAACACAGAGCATTTCAGGTTTACAGATAAGAAATAGTATAACAATCTGACAGTAAAAAGTCTATCTCAGCAATTATCATAACACAGATATTAATTATAATAAATAGTCCTTTGTAAACGTTGATATGGATCTGGTGAGCATCTGTTCTTCTGAAATTACCTTAGACTGATTTCAGGTGGACTTCTGATGGGAGATGTTTCTTTGCAGTATGCTTTAAAGGTGTCTATAAGACAGAACAAGAAGATATTTCAGGGGGAGGGTACATTGGAGCAGTAAAATGGATCAGTGAACACAGAGCATTTCAGGTTTACAGATAAGAAATAGTATAACAATCTGACAGTAAAAAGTCTATCTCAGCAATTATCATAACACAGATATTAATTATAATAAATAGTCCTTTGTAAACGTTGATATGGATCTGGTGAGCATCTGTTCTTCTGAAATTACCTTAGACTGATTTCAGGTGGACTTCTGATGGGAGATGTTTCTTTGCAGTATGCTTTAAAGGTGTCTATAAGACAGAACAAGAAGATATTTCAGGGGGGAGGGTACATTGGAGCAGTAAAATGGATCAGTGAACACAGAGCATTTCAGGTTTACAGATAAGAAATAGTATAACAATCTGACAGTAAAAAGTCTATCTCAGCAATTATCATAACACAGATATTAATTATAATAAATAGTCCTTTGTAAACGTTGATATGGATCTGGTGAGCATCTGTTCTTCTGAAATTACCTTAGACTGATTTCAGGTGGACTTCTGATGGGAGATGTTTCTTTGCAGTATGCTTTAAAGGTGTCTATAAGACAGAACAAGAAGATATTTCAGGGGGGGGGGTACATTGGAGCAGTAAAATGGATCAGTGAACACAGAGCATTTCAGGTTTACAGATAAGAAATAGTATAACAATCTGACAGTAAAAAGTCTATCTCAGCAATTATCATAACACAGATATTAATTATAATAAATAGTCCTTTGCAAACGTTGATATGGATCTGGTGAGCATCTGTTCTTCTGAAATTACCTTAGACTGATTTCAGGTGGACTTCTGATGGGAGATGTTTCTTTGCAGTATGCTTTAAAGGTGTCTTAGACTGATTTCAGGTGGACTTCTGATGGGAGATGTTTCTTTGCAGTATGCTTTAAAGGTGTCTATAAGCCAGAACAAGAAGATATTTCAGGGGGAGGGTACATTGGAGCAGTAAAATGGATCAGTGAACACAGAGCATTTCAGGTTTACAGATAAGAAATAGTATAACAATCTGACAGTAAAAAGTCTATCTCAGCAATTATCATAACACAGATATTAATTATAATAAATAGTCCTTTGTAAACGTTGATATGGATCTGGTGAGCATCTGTTCTTCTGAAATTACCTTAGACTGATTTCAGGTGGACTTCTGATGGGAGATGTTTCTTTGCAGTATGCTTTAAAGGTGTCTTAGACTGATTTCAGGTGGACTTCTGATGGGAGATGTTTCTTTGCAGTATGCTTTAAAGGTGTCTTAGACTGATTTCAGGTGGACTTCTGATGGGAGATGTTTCTTTGCAGTATGCTTTAAAGGTGTCTTAGACTGATTTCAGGTGGACTTCTGATGGGAGATGTTTCTTTGCAGTATGCTTTAAAGGTGTCTTAGACTGATTTCAGGTGGACTTCTGATGGGAGATGTTTCTTTGCAGTATGCTTTAAAGGTGTCTATAAGACAGAACAAGAAGATATTTCAGGGGGAGGGTACATTGGAGCAGTAAAATGGATCAGTGAACACAGAGCATTTCAGGTTTACAGATAAGAAATAGTATAACAATCTGACAGTAAAAAGTCTATCTCAGCAATTATCATAACACAGATATTAATTATAATAAATAGTCCTTTGTAAACGTTGATATGGATCTGGTGAGCATCTGTTCTTCTGAAATTACCTTAGACTGATTTCAGGTGGACTTCTGATGGGAGATGTTTCTTTGCAGTATGCTTTAAAGGTGTCTATAAGACAGAACAAGAAGATATTTCAGGGGGAGGGTACATTGGAGCAGTAAAATGGATCAGTGAACACAGAGCATTTCAGGTTTACAGATAAGAAATAGTATAACAATCTGACAGTAAAAAGTCTATCTCAGCAATTATCATAACACAGATATTAATTATAATAAATAGTCCTTTGTAAACGTTGATATGGATCTGGTGAGCATCTGTTCTTCTGAAATTACCTTAGACTGATTTCAGGTGGACTTCTGATGGGAGATGTTTCTTTGCAGTATGCTTTAAAGGTGTCTATAAGACAGAACAAGAAGATATTTCAGGGGGAGGGTACATTGGAGCAGTAAAATGGATCAGTGAACACAGAGCATTTCAGGTTTACAGATAAGAAATAGTATAACAATCTGACAGTAAAAAGTCTATCTCAGCAATTATCATAACACAGATATTAATTATAATAAATAGTCCTTTGTAAACGTTGATATGGATCTGGTGAGCATCTGTTCTTCTGAAATTACCTTAGACTGATTTCAGGTGGACTTCTGATGGGAGATGTTTCTTTGCAGTATGCTTTAAAGGTGTCTATAAGACAGAACAAGAAGATATTTCAGGGGGAGGGTACATTGGAGCAGTAAAATGGATCAGTGAACACAGAGCATTTCAGGTTTACAGATAAGAAATAGTATAACAATCTGACAGTAAAAAGTCTATCTCAGCAATTATCATAACACAGATATTAATTATAATAAATAGTCCTTTGTAAACGTTGATATGGATCTGGTGAGCATCTGTTCTTCTGAAATTACCTTAGACTGATTTCAGGTGGACTTCTGATGGGAGATGTTTCTTTGCAGTATGCTTTAAAGGTGTCTATAAGACAGAACAAGAAGATATTTCAGGGGGAGGGTACATTGGAGCAGTAAAATGGATCAGTGAACACAGAGCATTTCAGGTTTACAGATAAGAAATAGTATAACAATCTGACAGTAAAAAGTCTATCTCAGCAATTATCATAACACAGATATTAATTATAATAAATAGTCCTTTGTAAACGTTGATATGGATCTGGTGAGCATCTGTTCTTCTGAAATTACCTTAGACTGATTTCAGGTGGACTTCTGATGGGAGATGTTTCTTTGCAGTATGCTTTAAAGGTGTCTATAAGACAGAACAAGAAGATATTTCAGGGGGAGGGTACATTGGAGCAGTAAAATGGATCAGTGAACACAGAGCATTTCAGGTTTACAGATAAGAAATAGTATAACAATCTGACAGTAAAAAGTCTATCTCAGCAATTATCATAACACAGATATTAATTATAATAAATAGTCCTTTGTAAACGTTGATATGGATCTGGTGAGCATCTGTTCTTCTGAAATTACCTTAGACTGATTTCAGGTGGACTTCTGATGGGAGATGTTTCTTTGCAGTATGCTTTAAAGGTGTCTATAAGACAGAACAAGAAGATATTTCAGGGGGAGGGTACATTGGAGCAGTAAAATGGATCAGTGAACACAGAGCATTTCAGGTTTACAGATAAGAAATAGTATAACAATCTGACAGTAAAAAGTCTATCTCAGCAATTATCATAACACAGATATTAATTATAATAAATAGTCCTTTGTAAACGTTGATATGGATCTGGTGAGCATCTGTTCTTCTGAAATTACCTTAGACTGATTTCAGGTGGACTTCTGATGGGAGATGTTTCTTTGCAGTATGCTTTAAAGGTGTCTATAAGACAGAACAAGAAGATATTTCAGGGGGAGGGTACATTGGAGCAGTAAAATGGATCAGTGAACACAGAGCATTTCAGGTTTACAGATAAGAAATAGTATAACAATCTGACAGTAAAAAGTCTATCTCAGCAATTATCATAACACAGATATTAATTATAATAAATAGTCCTTTGTAAACGTTGATATGGATCTGGTGAGCATCTGTTCTTCTGAAATTACCTTAGACTGATTTCAGGTGGACTTCTGATGGGAGATGTTTCTTTGCAGTATGCTTTAAAGGTGTCTATAAGACAGAACAAGAAGATATTTCAGGGGGAGGGTACATTGGAGCAGTAAAATGGATCAGTGAACACAGAGCATTTCAGGTTTACAGATAAGAAATAGTATAACAATCTGACAGTAAAAAGTCTATCTCAGCAATTATCATAACACAGATATTAATTATAATAAATAGTCCTTTGTAAACGTTGATATGGATCTGGTGAGCATCTGTTCTTCTGAAATTACCTTAGACTGATTTCAGGTGGACTTCTGATGGGAGATGTTTCTTTGCAGTATGCTTTAAAGGTGTCTATAAGACAGAACAAGAAGATATTTCAGGGGGAGGGTACATTGGAGCAGTAAAATGGATCAGTGAACACAGAGCATTTCAGGTTTACAGATAAGAAATAGTATAACAATCTGACAGTAAAAAGTCTATCTCAGCAATTATCATAACACAGATATTAATTATAATAAATAGTCCTTTGTAAACGTTGATATGGATCTGGTGAGCATCTGTTCTTCTGAAATTACCTTAGACTGATTTCAGGTGGACTTCTGATGGGAGATGTTTCTTTGCAGTATGCTTTAAAGGTGTCTATAAGACAGAACAAGAAGATATTTCAGGGGGAGGGTACATTGGAGCAGTAAAATGGATCAGTGAACACAGAGCATTTCAGGTTTACAGATAAGAAATAGTATAACAATCTGACAGTAAAAAGTCTATCTCAGCAATTATCATAACACAGATATTAATTATAATAAATAGTCCTTTGTAAACGTTGATATGGATCTGGTGAGCATCTGTTCTTCTGAAATTACCTTAGACTGATTTCAGGTGGACTTCTGATGGGAGATGTTTCTTTGCAGTATGCTTTAAAGGTGTCTATAAGACAGAACAAGAAGATATTTCAGGGGGAGGGTACATTGGAGCAGTAAAATGGATCAGTGAACACAGAGCATTTCAGGTTTACAGATAAGAAATAGTATAACAATCTGACAGTAAAAAGTCTATCTCAGCAATTATCATAACACAGATATTAATTATAATAAATAGTCCTTTGTAAACGTTGATATGGATCTGGTGAGCATCTGTTCTTCTGAAATTACCTTAGACTGATTTCAGGTGGACTTCTGATGGGAGATGTTTCTTTGCAGTATGCTTTAAAGGTGTCTATAAGACAGAACAAGAAGATATTTCAGGGGGAGGGTACATTGGAGCAGTAAAATGGATCAGTGAACACAGAGCATTTCAGGTTTACAGATAAGAAATAGTATAACAATCTGACAGTAAAAAGTCTATCTCAGCAATTATCATAACACAGATATTAATTATAATAAATAGTCCTTTGTAAACGTTGATATGGATCTGGTGAGCATCTGTTCTTCTGAAATTACCTTAGACTGATTTCAGGTGGACTTCTGATGGGAGATGTTTCTTTGCAGTATGCTTTAAAGGTGTCTATAAGACAGAACAAGAAGATATTTCAGGGGGAGGGTACATTGGAGCAGTAAAATGGATCAGTGAACACAGAGCATTTCAGGTTTACAGATAAGAAATAGTATAACAATCTGACAGTAAAAAGTCTATCTCAGCAATTATCATAACACAGATATTAATTATAATAAATAGTCCTTTGTAAACGTTGATATGGATCTGGTGAGCATCTGTTCTTCTGAAATTACCTTAGACTGATTTCAGGTGGACTTCTGATGGGAGATGTTTCTTTGCAGTATGCTTTAAAGGTGTCTATAAGACAGAACAAGAAGATATTTCAGGGGGGGGGGTACATTGGAGCAGTAAAATGGATCAGTGAACACAGAGCATTTCAGGTTTACAGATAAGAAATAGTATAACAATCTGACAGTAAAAAGTCTATCTCAGCAATTATCATAACACAGATATTAATTATAATAAATAGTCCTTTGTAAACGTTGATATGGATCTGGTGAGCATCTGTTCTTCTGAAATTACCTTAGACTGATTTCAGGTGGACTTCTGATGGGAGATGTTTCTTTGCAGTATGCTTTAAAGGTGTCTATAAGACAGAACAAGAAGATATTTCAGGGGGAGGGTACATTGGAGCAGTAAAATGGATCAGTGAACACAGAGCATTTCAGGTTTACAGATAAGAAATAGTATAACAATCTGACAGTAAAAAGTCTATCTCAGCAATTATCATAACACAGATATTAATTATAATAAATAGTCCTTTGTAAACGTTGATATGGATCTGGTGAGCATCTGTTCTTCTGAAATTACCTTAGACTGATTTCAGGTGGACTTCTGATGGGAGATGTTTCTTTGCAGTATGCTTTAAAGGTGTCTATAAGACAGAACAAGAAGATATTTCAGGGGGAGGGTACATTGGAGCAGTAAAATGGATCAGTGAACACAGAGCATTTCAGGTTTACAGATAAGAAATAGTATAACAATCTGACAGTAAAAAGTCTATCTCAGCAATTATCATAACACAGATATTAATTATAATAAATAGTCCTTTGTAAACGTTGATATGGATCTGGTGAGCATCTGTTCTTCTGAAATTACCTTAGACTGATTTCAGGTGGACTTCTGATGGGAGATGTTTCTTTGCAGTATGCTTTAAAGGTGTCTATAAGACAGAACAAGAAGATATTTCAGGGGGGGGGGTACATTGGAGCAGTAAAATGGATCAGTGAACACAGAGCATTTCAGGTTTACAGATAAGAAATAGTATAACAATCTGACAGTAAAAAGTCTATCTCAGCAATTATCATAACACAGATATTAATTATAATAAATAGTCCTTTGTAAACGTTGATATGGATCTGGTGAGCATCTGTTCTTCTGAAATTACCTTAGACTGATTTCAGGTGGACTTCTGATGGGAGATGTTTCTTTGCAGTATGCTTTAAAGGTGTCTATAAGACAGAACAAGAAGATATTTCAGGGGGAGGGTACATTGGAGCAGTAAAATGGATCAGTGAACACAGAGCATTTCAGGTTTACAGATAAGAAATAGTATAACAATCTGACAGTAAAAAGTCTATCTCAGCAATTATCATAACACAGATATTAATTATAATAAATAGTCCTTTGTAAACGTTGATATGGATCTGGTGAGCATCTGTTCTTCTGAAATTACCTTAGACTGATTTCAGGTGGACTTCTGATGGGAGATGTTTCTTTGCAGTATGCTTTAAAGGTGTCTATAAGACAGAACAAGAAGATATTTCAGGGGGGGGGTACATTGGAGCAGTAAAATGGATCAGTGAACACAGAGCATTTCAGGTTTACAGATAAGAAATAGTATAACAATCTGACAGTAAAAAGTCTATCTCAGCAATTATCATAACACAGATATTAATTATAATAAATAGTCCTTTGTAAACGTTGATATGGATCTGGTGAGCATCTGTTCTTCTGAAATTACCTTAGACTGATTTCAGGTGGACTTCTGATGGGAGATGTTTCTTTGCAGTATGCTTTAAAGGTGTCTATAAGACAGAACAAGAAGATATTTCAGGGGGGGGGGTACATTGGAGCAGTAAAATGGATCAGTGAACACAGAGAATTTCAGGTTTACAGATAAGAAATAGTATAACAATCTGACAGTAAAAAGTCTATCTCAGCAATTATCATAACACAGATATTAATTATAATAAATAGTCCTTTGCAAACGTTGATATGGATCTGGTGAGCATCTGTTCTTCTGAAATTACCTTAGACTGATTTCAGGTGGACTTCTGATGGGAGATGTTTCTTTGCAGTATGCTTTAAAGGTGTCTTAGACTGATTTCAGGTGGACTTCTGATGGGAGATGTTTCTTTGCAGTATGCTTTAAAGGTGTCTATAAGACAGAACAAGAAGATATTTCAGGGGGAGGGTACATTGGAGCAGTAAAATGGATCAGTGAACACAGAGCATTTCAGGTTTACAGATAAGAAATAGTATAACAATCTGACAGTAAAAAGTCTATCTCAGCAATTATCATAACACAGATATTAATTATAATAAATAGTCCTTTGTAAACGTTGATATGGATCTGGTGAGCATCTGTTCTTCTGAAATTACCTTAGACTGATTTCAGGTGGACTTCTGATGGGAGATGTTTCTTTGCAGTATGCTTTAAAGGTGTCTATAAGACAGAACAAGAAGATATTTCAGGGGGAGGGTACATTGGAGCAGTAAAATGGATCAGTGAACACAGAGCATTTCAGGTTTACAGATAAGAAATAGTATAACAATCTGACAGTAAAAAGTCTATCTCAGCAATTATCATAACACAGATATTAATTATAATAAATAGTCCTTTGCAAACGTTGATATGGATCTGGTGAGCATCTGTTCTTCTGAAATTACCTTAGACTGATTTCAGGTGGACTTCTGATGGGAGATGTTTCTTTGCAGTATGCTTTAAAGGTGTCTATAAGACAGAACAAGAAGATATTTCAGGGGGGGGGTACATTGGAGCAGTAAAATGGATCAGTGAACACAGAGCATTTCAGGTTTACAGATAAGAAATAGTATAACAATCTGACAGTAAAAAGTCTATCTCAGCAATTATCATAACACAGATATTAATTATAATAAATAGTCCTTTGTAAACGTTGATATGGATCTGGTGAGCATCTGTTCTTCTGAAATTACCTTAGACTGATTTCAGGTGGACTTCTGATGGGAGATGTTTCTTTGCAGTATGCTTTAAAGGTGTCTTAGACTGATTTCAGGTGGACTTCTGATGGGAGATGTTTCTTTGCAGTATGCTTTAAAGGTGTCTATAAGACAGAACAAGAAGATATTTCAGGGGGAGGGTACATTGGAGCAGTAAAATGGATCAGTGAACACAGAGCATTTCAGGTTTACAGATAAGAAATAGTATAACAATCTGACAGTAAAAAGTCTATCTCAGCAATTATCATAACACAGATATTAATTATAATAAATAGTCCTTTGTAAACGTTGATATGGATCTGGTGAGCATCTGTTCTTCTGAAATTACCTTAGACTGCTTTCAGGTGGACTTCTGATGGGAGATGTTTCTTTGCAGTATGCTTTAAAGGTGTCTTAGACTGATTTCAGGTGGACTTCTGATGGGAGATGTTTCTTTGCAGTATGCTTTAAAGGTGTCTATAAGACAGAACAAGAAGATATTTCAGGGGGAGGGTACATTGGAGCAGTAAAATGGATCAGTGAACACAGAGCATTTCAGGTTTACAGATAAGAAATAGTATAACAATCTGACAGTAAAAAGTCTATCTCAGCAATTATCATAACACAGATATTAATTATAATAAATAGTCCTTTGTAAACGTTGATATGGATCTGGTGAGCATCTGTTCTTCTGAAATTACCTTAGACTGATTTCAGGTGGACTTCTGATGGGAGATGTTTCTTTGCAGTATGCTTTAAAGGTGTCTATAAGACAGAACAAGAAGATATTTCAGGGGGAGGGTACATTGGAGCAGTAAAATGGATCAGTGAACACAGAGCATTTCAGGTTTACAGATAAGAAATAGTATAACAATCTGACAGTAAAAAGTATATCTCAGCAATTATCATAACACAGATATTAATTATAATAAATAGTCCTTTGTAAACGTTGATATGGATCTGGTGAGCATCTGTTCTTCTGAAATTACCTTAGACTGATTTCAGGTGGACTTCTGATGGGAGATGTTTCTTTGCAGTATGCTTTAAAGGTGTCTATAAGACAGAACAAGAAGATATTTCAGGGGGAGGGTACATTGGAGCAGTAAAATGGATCAGTGAACACAGAGCATTTCAGGTTTACAGATAAGAAATAGTATAACAATCTGACAGTAAAAAGTCTATCTCAGCAATTATCATAACACAGATATTAATTATAATAAATAGTCCTTTGTAAACGTTGATATGGATCTGGTGAGCATCTGTTCTTCTGAAATTACCTTAGACTGATTTCAGGTGGACTTCTGATGGGAGATGTTTCTTTGCAGTATGCTTTAAAGGTGTCTTAGACTGATTTCAGGTGGACTTCTGATGGGAGATGTTTCTTTGCAGTATGCTTTAAAGGTGTCTTAGACTGATTTCAGGTGGACTTCTGATGGGAGATGTTTCTTTGCAGTATGCTTTAAAGGTGTCTTAGACTGATTTCAGGTGGACTTCTGATGGGAGATGTTTCTTTGCAGTATGCTTTAAAGGTGTCTTAGACTGATTTCAGGTGGACTTCTGATGGGAGATGTTTCTTTGCAGTATGCTTTAAAGGTGTCTTAGACTGATTTCAGGTGGACTTCTGATGGGAGATGTTTCTTTGCAGTATGCTTTAAAGGTGTCTTAGACTGATTTCAGGTGGACTTCTGATGGGAGATGTTTCTTTGCAGTATGCTTTAAAGGTGTCTTAGACTGATTTCAGGTGGACTTCTGATGGGAGATGTTTCTTTGCAGTATGCTTTAAAGGTGTCTTAGACTGATTTCAGGTGGACTTCTGATGGGAGATGTTTCTTTGCAGTATGCTTTAAAGGTGTCTTAGACTGATTTCAGGTGGACTTCTGATGGGAGATGTTTCTTTGCAGTATGCTTTAAAGGTGTCTTAGACTGATTTCAGGTGGACTTCTGATGGGAGATGTTTCTTTGCAGTATGCTTTAAAGGTGTCTTAGACTGATTTCAGGTGGACTTCTGATGGGAGATGTTTCTTTGCAGTATGCTTTAAAGGTGTCTTAGACTGATTTCAGGTGGACTTCTGATGGGAGATGTTTCTTTGCAGTATGCTTTAAAGGTGTCTTAGACTGATTTCAGGTGGACTTCTGATGGGAGATGTTTCTTTGCAGTATGCTTTAAAGGTGTCTTAGACTGATTTCAGGTGGACTTCTGATGGGAGATGTTTCTTTGCAGTATGCTTTAAAGGTGTCTTAGACTGATTTCAGGTGGACTTCTGATGGGAGATGTTTCTTTGCAGTATGCTTTAAAGGTGTATAATATTCCATGCTGGGCAGTGGAAGCCCCCAGACTCTGACCTGTGTATAATGTACCATGCTGTGCAGTGGAAGCCCCCAGACTCTGACCTGTGTATAATATTCCATGCTGGGCAGTGGAAGCCCCCAGACTCTGACCTGTGTATAATGTACTATGCTGTGCAGTGGAAGCCCCCAGACTCTGACCTGTGTATAATATTCCATGCTGAGCAGTGGAAGCCCCCAGACTCTGGGAGTCTGAAGAAGAGGAGTCAGAGGAGGAAGGTGGCTTTGAGGAAATGGAAGACCAAACACAGCAGGCGTCCCAGGGGGCTTGTTGTCACCTTTCGGGGACCCTTGGTGGCTGGGTGGAGGAAGAGACCTTCAATGACATCAGTGAGGACAAGGAACGGGACATGGCTAGCTTGGTATCCAACCTTGTGCAAATGGGGAGTTTGCGGTTGTGCAAAGGGACTGTTTGCTGTTGTTTGCGGTGCATTAAATGGGGAGATTGGTCTGTTACTGTGAAGCGGGTGTAACCCTTACACTACCTGAACGATACAACATCATACCTGATGTTTTAAAGCATGTTATTCCAAACATTTTAGGAATGTTAGTTGATTTATGCACTTTATGGCTTAAAACCAGACTCTGCATCAACTATGTAATTTTCCGTGGGAGTTTTGCCATGGATCCCCCTCCGGCATGCCACAGTCCAGGTGTTAGTCCCCTTGAAACAACTTTCCCATCACTATTGTGGCCAGAAAGAGTCCCTGTGGGTTTTGCAATTCGCCTACCCATTGAAGTCTATGGCGGTTCGCCCGGTTCGCCCGTTCGCGAAAATTTGATGGAAGTTCGTGTCCGCGGTTCGCGGTTCGAACCGAAAATTTGATGTTTGCGACATCACTACTGTCCAGTCATGAGATTCATACCACGATGTTTACATAATGCCTATTAAGTCCCATTTTCTTGTACCGATTTCCATCCAATATCAGAGTTCTGATTATTATTAGTAGAAAATAATAATTTCATTTCTCATGCAGTTTGGTCTCTGAAATTCAGACTGGTTACAAACATCTCATTAAGTCTTCATGAATCGGGTGGCCTGTATTTAGGACCTAAGTCAAGTGACATACTAACTAATGAGTGGTCAGACCAGGTACATGGGTGAATATCTATTCAGTGTATCTAGGAGGGAAGAGTCTTAGAATAAGAGTTATGCATTGGTGAGTAAAAGGTATATTCCTTGTCATGAGGATGTATCTGTCTCCAGGCATCAATGAGATGAAGTTTTTGTAATAGAGAATCAATTTGTTTCAATTTGTTCGAATACCTGTCACCTTGGTCTTGGGATGACTTATCAAGTTGGGGGGTTAAAGCCAAATTAAGCCCCCCCCCCCCAAAAAAAAATATTTTGCCAGTATCTACTGACTTAAATTATTTGAGTAATTTGATAAATGTTGTATGAGGTATATTTGTTGGTGAATAATAGGCAATTAAGGAGATTTTAGTCCTTAGGAGGGAACCGGTAAAAATAAGGAAGTTGCCATTTGGATCTATTTTTTTATGCTCAATATTGAAGGGAAAATCTTTATGAATTAAGATGGCTACTCCGTCTTTTTTACAGGGTTGACTGGAGGCAAAATAAGAAGGGTAATGTTTATGCATACTGTATACTTAGGGATATTATTATGGGTGAAGTAATACTGAGCGGACGCATGGAGTTGGAGCTCCGCAACTAAATTGCTTAAAAAACAGCTATACTTGAAATACATCGCTATAATTACCTCCTAACCTACTCTACCGAGCTTCCCTCCTCAGGCGGAGCAGATTAATACCAAATAGAAGCGGGGCACTCATCTGACAGATGAAACCCAAAATGTTCACACTCTAGCTTACCTGACTTTACACCACGGCTGAAGGAAGCATCGCACGCTCATCCTCGAAAGACCTGGGACTAAAGGCAAGGATCTGGGTAGTCCATCGGAGGCACAGTTGAGCCGGGCAGAGCGGTAGGTGGTTGGTGATCGTGAGGAGACAGTCGCAGGAAGGACGAGTGGAGGCCTGAAAGAGGCCAGCAAATGACCTGCGGCACTCCCAGATGCAGAGTGGATTCTGAGCCCCTGAAGAGGCTGATGGAGATGTGAGCCATGGACAACAACAATAGTGGTGGTTGAAAAGGGTGCGGCCTGCCTGAGAGGAGTGGGGGCAATTGGGAAGCAACGCAAGACGGACCTGATAGAGGTTTTGGCGGGAAACCCACCAGAGAGACAATGGAAAGCCCAATAAAGAATGGCTCAGAGCTATACATTAAGATCTTTTTAATAATTTACACCCCAAAAGTCTGCATACGTAGGATCTAAACCTGGAATCTCCGCCATTTTTAAAATTTAGGGGGCTCCCGAGGCCCTGACTCCATTTTGTTGAAAGTTGCTGAGCCACATTGTAATATATACATACAGCCACTGAGCCACCAATAGATTATCTAAATAATATTAGATGCTTAAATAAACCAATGGTGGAACTGACCCTTTTGCTCTGACACAATTCTGGTGGCACTTGGGACATAAACAAACATCATTTTAGAGGGTGTGTGTTACACTGGGTGCCTTATAATGATAAAAGGACTGGAGATGATGCTCAAACTACACCTTGCTTGAAAGCCTTGCTTGTAGTGTAGCTTATGCGGTATATATTTACTCTATATGAAAACAAACTGACACCTTATAGGAATTACTGAAATCAGCTCCAACATACTGAAATATTACAGCTTATGCATCTTTTCATAGCCCTACTGCCACCTACGGCCTACTTAGAAATGTATAACTTGCATACTGGCTAACGCTAAGCACATTGTTAAAGATTGTTAAGGGGCACAGAAAGAAGAAAAATGTGTAAGTGAACTGACTATTTGCTTGTCTACACACTAGTGAGCTGCAGCTCAGGAGGTGTACTTATAAATGGATCAAGATCATGTGGTCTTACCCCCATCCATGCTCTCAATCTTTCAACACCTCATTTGGAGAATGTAATTAAACATATGTATAACAATCCTTCAATCTTTGACTGAGAAGTCTAAAGGACAAACCTTCAATACGCTGCATAATAAAGCAAACCTAGCTTTAAGAAAAGAGAAAGCCTCCATACATACAGCCCTATTAAATTAGAAGCCAGTAGGTGCAACGTGAGACTCGCAAGAGTTGTGGGCTTGAAAAAGTTAGAACGGGCTGCGAGTTACAAGTTTGAGACGCAAACCCGTAAACCATATGTCGACCGTTGGATTTGCTTCCTTGAACATGATCAATTAGTCAAACCCGTAGTTACGGGTTTAGATGGAGCCAAAGGAAACAGAGATCGTCATAACTGCGTCACAGAAAAATTGAGGTTGGATTTCAAAGTCTTACGGGGATCAATTACGAGTTACGATCAGACCCACATTCCAGATATAGTGCAATATTAATAAAGCCGTAAATATTATATTCTATTAGATGCGAGTTACATTATATATTTTAACACATTGATTGCCGGGATCGATATAAAACTGAATATAAACATGAAATCAAGTATTTTTGGGGGTGATTTGCGAACTTGAGAATGTTGTGCTTATAATTCTAAGATCTAACATCACTTTCCCTTGTAATAAAAGTACAGTAGTGGGGTGATATTTGCATTTAAAGTGCTACGGATTGGACTTTACCACCCTTGCGAGTCCTCTCCAGCACTTGTTGGCTTTTGGGCTCCATTTGCATGTTACAGGGTTGAACGCAAGTGAACTTTTTGTAATTTGATAGCATGATTGAAATTAAAGTGGTTACGGGCTTGAGAGAACAAAGAATTTGCGGCCGCAAAGTTCCACGTCCCGTAGGCTTTTTTCGCTCCAATCCTCAGATCGGCAGCAGCTTACTTTACTAGGCTAATTCAATAGCAGGAAGTCTTACAGGCTACATTATGTGCTACGGTTTTCACCATTGAGCTAATTTAATAGGGCTCATAATCGAGTATTATTCAGAAATTGAAAGAATCTTTACATAACTACCGTGTTAAAATGGGTAAGGCCAAAATAAGTATTTCTACAAAGAGTATTCCTGAGCACTTAAAAATGCAAACTCCTAGTCAATCTCCTTTGCATAAATCAACTGCAGCCTAATCGGAGGGGTCAGATGTTAAATGTCAACCTATCTGATTTCTCGCTCTCAAAGTTTGATCAATAACTACTGTAATCTCGTTTATCTCTTGTGGATAATTCAATTAAACAAGATTTACAGGACTTGGGACGGTGCACACATACTCTGGGTTTCCACCAGTTGGTCTGATATAGTTTCTGATCACAGAATAAAGCAGAAATGACCTCAAACTCCAACCGCATTCTCAATTTAGAATCCAAACTGGAGGATTTGGAAAATAGGTTCAGGAGGCACAATATATGCTTGAGAGGTGTATCATCTTCAATTTCGAATCTACTTCCATATTTAAAGGTGGTTGTTAGTACTATCTTACCTACTCTTTTGCATGAATCATCCGCTTGCCTACCTAAAGATGTAATTATACGCTTCTTGTGTCAGAAAATTAGAGATCTTCTGATTCAGACAGCTAGGAAAATGCCTTCTATTGTGGGTCCAGATAGCACGCTGCTCCAAGAATTTGCTGGTCTTGCCCAGACCACCATATTTCAATGCAAACAATGGAGGCCAGCCCTGCTAATTCTAAACAAAAATAACATTAAGTACACATGGGGGTTTCCATTTAGCCTCACATTTCAAATTGGATCTAGCTTGCATACTGTACATAATTAGGAGGCATGTCTCTCACTACTTGTACACCTAAAGTTAGCTCAAGAAGAGGAGATACAAGGACCCACAGAGCTAAATACCCGGCCACAGCCTACTAGGCAATGGACTCAGATATCTAGGAACAAAAGACCCAGGCTGCGGAGGAAGACTCTTTAAACAGGGATGAATCCAACCCCTACACAATTTAATGGATTCTTAGATTCTTCTCACAGGATCTGCAAACTTATGTGCAAACTGTGAAGCCGATGGACATAAGTTTTTCCAACGATGGAACTAAATGGTACTGTACTGTATACCAAAAAGGAATTAGTGTCTAAGCCTGAACACTTCTAATTTACTGTTGAACAAATGTTGCAGAAAATTATACAAATATCCTTACTTTTTTAGTGTATATATATATATTTATATCACATATATAGTTGTGAGCATGCGAGCCCACTCGAGCCGTTGCTAACGTTTAGCACGCGTAGCGAGCCTGCGGCCCTCGCAAAGCGAGGGCCTCAGTTTCTGGCATGGAGCGCCGCAGGCGCTCCTTGCCAGCAACTGCGACCCTTACAAACTTGCCGCCCGGCCCTCCCTCTGTCTCGTACCCCGCCCCTCTCCTGGCGGAAGTCACCACACAGACGTGTCTCTCCCCGGTTCTCCGTGCCCCGGGTTCCCTGTGCTTTTGCCCTCCCTCCCTAGGCTCAGGCCGCCCCTCAGCTCTATAAGCTATGAATGGCTGGTGGTGATGCAGTGGCCGGGCCGGCTGTACGTTCAGAGGCTGCTCTGCCTGATGGGCCGGAGGCGCTGAGCTACGCTCTCATCGTGGCACTGAGGGTCAGCTGCAGGTACCGGCCTGGGGCGGACATGGAGGAGGGCGGCACTGACAGGGGATGAGTGTGACAGGGATAAGGAGATTATATATATATATATATATATATATATATATATATATATATATATATATGAAGATGTACTGTGTATATATATATATATATATGTATATATATATATATATATATATAATCTCAATGACTCTGTGTGTGTACAGATATACAGTCAGTGCATACACCTATATGTGCATGTATAACATATATTGCACGGTACATTACAGTCAGTCTTTGTATATGTGCCTCATCTCCATCTTATTGTGTGTGTGTATATATAGTGTGTGTGTGTATATAGTGTGTGTGTATAATGTGTGTGTGTATATATAGTGTGTGTGTGTGTGTGTGTGTACAGATATACAGTCAGTGCATACACCTATATGTGCATGTATAACATATACAGTATATATATACAATTAGCACTTTTTACAGTGTGTGATATTTGGCTGTGATATAAGTACTAAACTAGTAATTTTACATTGTAAAGGCATTAGTTATGAAATAGTTTAATACATCTGAACCATGACTTGGCAATTTCATTTACAGACAGTACACAGATTTTTATACATAATAAATCAGCCACCCCCACAATAAATCAGGCACCCCCAGATAAGTGTTATGTACTGCGCACAAGTGTATCATATAAAGTAGATTTATGCACAGATATACCAAAGTATGTGTCATATTCTTATTGGATCTGATATATAAATAAAATTTAATTGGCTGCTAGATGGATTTTTTCCTTGTCTTATGTAAACAAATATAAAAGTCTATTCTGGTGATATTTCTGTAGTTGCAGTTCAGTGAGTGACTAAGTGGCAGCCATTTTGAGTGTCCTTGCTTCTAAGTCACATATTTTCTAAATAAACTCTAATAATAAGAAAATGAAGAGGACTCTGTTTTTCTTGGTGTCATGCCTGAGTGAGAAGTGGTGTGAGTATGGTTATTTTCCACGACACAAACAGACTTTAATATATCCTTTTTGGAACCCTTAATGACTATGGGCCTCATTCTATTACGGCCGCAGCCGCTGCGGGGCCGCAAGGACCGGCCGCAAGCTTTACGGCTATTCTATTCCCCTCCGGCCGGGGACTCCGGCAGGCTTGCGGCCGGCGCCTTGCTATCGCTTGCGGCCGATCGCGCCGGAGGAAAGCCTTTGATCTAAAACGTCCGCAAGGAAATCGGCCGTAAGAAAAGCCTGGTTGCGATTCTATTGCACCGGGAACCCTGTCTGCAAAGCTAAAAACGAGCCGCAGCTTACTTGTAGCAAACAGGTCCCGCTAGCACCAATTAAGCACATAAAATAGCTCAAATAAAGTCATCCTGCACTTTGAGAAGACTACAAAGTGATATTCGGTGTTAGAAAAAATAGCACATAATTACCCTATACTCAAATCCGTAAAATATTTTATTTTTAATATACGTAAAATATCCATGTAAAAAGTCCAGAGTGCTTGGAGCACCTCAGACACACCCACGCCGCAGCCGGAAAATAAACAGTTAAGTCGAACTCGGGTTTGGGCTGATGTGCAAGCTTGAGAGTGGGTTACTTTTAATCCTCATGTCCCCCAATATGATCCCTAGCATTTACAGAGCTGTACAGTGCAGGCTTGAATTTATTTTTCCGTTTAAAGATTTCAGAGCTTACGGCCGGTTCCAAGATATGCGGCCGGCCGTAAGGGGAGATCCTTGCGGGGCCGTATAATAGAATCGCGAGTTAACTGAACCCCCGCAAGGAATCGCAGCCTTACGGACGATTTACGACCGGTAATAGAATGAGGCCCTTAGGGTTTAATGCAATTTAATATTGGATACAGTAATAATGGTTATTATATTTTGGTACAGTTTTGAATAAAGAGAATATTTAGCCATAACATAATACAAATGCTGGTATTCCACCAAACGTGGTGTAAACGATAGAAATGACTGCATATATATGCATACAGATCCAGCTTCAACATATCTATAAACTTCCAATTTATCAGCTGTATATAAATGATGATTGGTATAGCTAAGTTTTGCTCTCTGGAGTGTTATATTGAATTGTAAATGTATTTGGAGTTTTGTTACAGCTCACCTGCACAAAGTAGTTAAATCAAAATATTAAGTATCAAACCTAGTATGAATATCTTTGGGATTTTATAAGATTATAGGGAGCTATTAACTATTCTGGGTTTAATACAACTTAGTCCTGGATACAATAACAGTGGACATTGTACACTAATATGTTTCTTTTTTGTAATATGAATACTCATACTTTTTTTTAAATTTAATTTAATTTTCCTTTTTATTTAAATGTATCAAAACAATACATGTTGTACTACATACATACCAACAACGATCAAAACAAATAAGTACATCATTTATACAAGAGAGGTAAGAAAAAATCTTATAAAAAAATAAACTATCCACGGGCTGATTTATATCAGTAGTGCAAATTTTTCATTTCATTTCATCCCTCTAGATTTATAAAATGGGGCATTAGCAAATATAACTTTACTACACTTGGAGATCAAATGAAGGTCTTTTCCTTAATTATCCATTCTTCCATTACCGATAGACTTTTCTTATTCATCTTTTTAAAGCCACCCTGCGGTAAAGATTTTTCCAAGGCTCTATAATTTAACTAGGTAAAGCCACTTAAATCAAATTTATTTTGAATCTCTGATAGTTCTAATAGGGTACCCACTAAATACAAATCACCTATATTATAAACACCTTTTTTTCCCCAAAATGATATATCTAGATTTTTATTTTTGGATGTGAGAATTTCTATTGGTGCAGCAAAAGATGGAAATTGTGATAACTTCATTCTAGTTTGAGTTTTATACCAAAATTTCGCCAAAGATTTTACACCCCTAGAAACATTTTTGAATATTAAAGGCATAAATTCAGGCAGCCACAAAATAGTTTCGATAGCCATCTCTGATAAGGTGAGCTCCATCCAATAACTTGTGAGATTGCTATACTATCATGAATATCTTTAATTGATGATATTGCTAAACCTCCCATTAAAATTTTTCTATTCTATTTTTTATTCTAGGTTATTTGCCCATATATATAAATCTATCCAGTATTTTTTGTATTCTTCCAAGAATACACTTTGGTATTCGTTCAGGAAGGCACCTATAAAGATACGCTATCTTGGGAATTATATTTATCTTTATTGATGCTAATCTTGCAGACCATCATAGATGTAAACATTTCATATAGCAATAATCTAATCTGTTTAATAATTCCTTCCAAATTATTTTTTAGTAAACTCTCCAGTCTAAAAGAGAATTTAATTCCCAAATGAGTTATAAATTTTGACCCCCAATTATATGGATATAGATTTGCCAAGTTTTTTATTTGTTACATATCAATTCCTCTGGAAATCCTATCCATTTTTAGATAATTGATTCTAAAATAGGAAACTTTACTAAATTCTGACAACAATTGATATAAATAAGAACAAAACACTTCAGGCTTTGATAAGCTTAATACTATTTCATCCGCAAACATCATTGTTTTATAATTAGTATCTCCAATCGGTACTCCATGAATATTCTTGTATTCTCTAATCAATGACACCATGTGTCTATAAATAATATAAATAAAGTCGGTGATAGGGGGCAACTCTGGGGCATACTCTTTAGCTACAATGTAATGCCAATAATACTCTTTAACCAATTATGGCCGGATTTAACATTTAACATTTTTATAATGTATTTGAAGGTTGGTTTGCATAGCTATGTTTAGCTTATTGGATTGTTATACAGAATTGTAAACTTATTTAAAATTTAATGACGGCTCACCTGGACCCGCCCTCTTCGTTCTGCTAATGACCTTCTTCTTTCTACAACTCTTGTCACCTCCTCTCACTTCCGCCTCCAGGACTTTTCTCGTGCTGCCCCTAGTCTCTGTAACTCCTTGCCTCGCTCCACCAGATTATCCCATTCCCTTAAAACATTTAAAACCTCACTGAAAACGCATCTCTTTAAAGAAGCGTATCACCTTCCACCCTAACACACTTATCACCTCTCTCTCTCTCGCTCTTTTACCACTCACTATCCCTTAGATTGTACGTCTGAGAGTTTCTATCCTAAGTACTTTGGGAATTCACCATGGACATTGGATTCCTAGCTCAAAGACAGGGCCCTCCTTCCTTTGCTAAATGTTAATCTGTATTTATCACTGTCTGAACCTAATTTATGTACAGCGCTACAGAATATGTCGACGCGTTATAAATAAACTATAATAATAATAATTTATTCTCCTATGGTAATGCCCCATAAAGTTCTAATATCAATATCAATAAATCTCAAAACCTAGGGGAAATAATCCTGGGAGGCAACCTGAATCTGGTCTTGAATAGATCTGGACAGCAATGAGACAGTCAGTTCTCTAACAAGTTTAAGCAAATTCATCTACTGTTAAATAAGTTACACCTTGTAGATGCCTTGAGGTTATTGCATACAACAGAAAGGGAATACACCTTTTACTCCCCGGTACATAAGACCTACTCCAGCATTGATACTTTTCTAATTGATTCCGCTTTTACGGACCATAATCTCAAAGCCAATCGATATCCATCAGTCCAACCATTCTGTTGTCCCCTCCCCCCACCACCATGGAGTTTAAATAAGATGCTCTTGTCCTGCCCAGATTTCAGAGAGCAGATTGCTCAAGATATTGAGCTTTTCTTTTCAACGTGACTCCAGGTTGTGATATTGTTTGCTCACAAAGCTTATATAAGAGGCTCTTGCATTAAACTTGCCTCGGCTTATAAAAAACAACAGAGAAATAGGGTGGAAAGTTTACAGAAATCTCTAGGTGGCCTAGACTGTAGAAATCAGCACAATGCTTCAAAGGTTCTGTGTAGTGATAGACATAAAATTAGATGAGAACTTGATCCGGTGTTATCTGACCACACTGAAAAGGAGATGAGGTGGGCCTAGCACAAATTTTATACAAAAGCCAATAAATTAGACTTGTTACTTGCTAGAAAATCGAGGAAGAAACCTACTCAGCTACTCAATCTCCCAGATTAAAATCAAATCAGGACAGGTCACTACTAGTCCCAATGAGATTCAAAAAATAGTTTTAGACTTTTTCCAAAAAATTATACTCTCCCACTGCACAACCAATGAAACCACAAATTAGCTCATTTTTAAATTCATGTGCTATACCTTCTCTATCACTTCAAGATCAAAATTGTCTTATTACGGAAATGACTGAGAATTAAGTAAAAGAGACTATACAGGACCTGGCACATGAAGTAAAATTGACCATACAGGCCCCAGGACAAGATGGTTCACTAACCTTTATTTTTTTTAAATTGCGGATCTTCTGGCCCCTCATTTGGTAAATCTTTACAATAGAATTTTGAAGGGATATTTCTTCCCCGCGAAACTCAATCAAGCTGATATGGCCTTTTTCCCAAAGGAGGGTCGGGATCCTCCTGAAGTGAAGAATTATAGTCCAATCTCACTACTGAATAGGGTCATAAAGATCCTTGCAAAACTCATGGCTAATAGAGTAGCTCAATTTCTTCCTAGACTTATTCATAAGGACCAGGTGGGGTTTATCCTGCATAGACACGCAAGTGTCAACGTTGAGTGTTGAATGCCATTCACCTTGCCAACCTTCATAACATTCCTAACTGTCTCCTAGCCTTAGATATTGAAAAGGCTTTTGACTAAGTGGAGTGGTCATACGTTCGGGCAGTACTCTTGAAATTTGGCTTTCCCGATCAGTTTATTAATTTGATTAACTCCTATTACAGCTCTTCCAAGGCCCAACTAAAACTTCCAGGAGACTCCAGAGTGTATATCAACATTTAAAGGGCTACCAGACAGGGCTGTCCACTTTCTCCCCTCCTGTTTACCCTAGCAATAGAGCCTCTGGTGCAATCTATAAGGTGTAATTCTGGTATTAAAGTTGTGATGGTAGGTTCACACCATCTTAAATGCTATTTGTTCGCAGATGTTTTCTATTGCTCTCTTACAGAACTGACTGCCTCCATTCCAGCTTTATTTCAAGTTATGAATAGCTTTGGGGAATTCTCGGGCCTAAGAATAAATCAGAAAAACAAATCAGAGGTGATGGTGTCTTGCTTCCCCAATGGGATGTTGAGATACTATGTAGGGACTACAATTTCTCTGGGTCTAGATCTCATATTAGATATTTTGGAGTCAACATTACATGTAAAATATCAGGCCTCTATATGGTTAATTACCCTGCTCTCTACAAGGAATTGAGTCAGGACATACAAAGATGGTCAAGGGGCCAAATATCTTGGTTGGTGTGGATAAATTCAGTCAACATGAATGCACTTCCTTATCTACTATATTTATTCCGCACTTTACCTATAAAAAACTTAACTACAAAGATCTAGAAAGATTCCAAAGACTAATTTTTAACTTTATATGGGGCAATACATCTAATTGAATAACTAGAAAAGTGATGTTCAAACACAGAACCAAAGGTGGACTATCATGTCCAAATGTATTTTAAGCCAGCCCAACTGTCTTTTCTACCATTGGCTCACTCTACTACATATGAGCCGTTATGGGTAGTTTTAGAAAATATGTTGATGCGCCCATATTCATGGGATACTATTATATGGCTACCCAGGCCTCTATCCTTGACTGGGACCATATCTAATTCCTTCATAAAACAGACGCTCATTCTATGGGTGTGGGCTAACCAAAAGATTTCTCACTGCTTCCTTCACTTACTACGATCATCCCTCATCCTGCTTTTACATTAACGCTTCCTCTGAATTCCCTAGACTGGTGAAAAAAAAAGGTGTTACTGAAAAGTGGGACGTGGTTTAGAGATAAGATGGTACTAACGTATGATTGCCTGAGGGATAGCTTTGACTTCTTCTTGGGGGAACATTTTACTTAATGCTGAAGAAAGCATTTTATCATGACGCTTATGGAAATCTCGGGAGGTCTAAAGCTAAATTGGTTTACCAAAATATGAGAATTTCTACCCTTCTACAAAAACATAGTGAGATTGCTATATGAAACTTTCAACGCAAACCACCCTAACCAAAAATTTAACTATATGACCCTTTGGGGGAAAAAATAGGACATTGCAGATATCAGAATGAGTGGCATAGGTCATGGAACAACCCCACTAAAGGGTCATAAAATGACAGCATCTTAGAGACCTCCATTAAAGTTTTACATAGAACATACATAACATCTGACAAACTATCTAAATGGAAAGCCATAACGGACCCTAGCTGTTGCCATGGTTGTCCAGATGTGGGATCATTTATTCATACATGGCGTTCTAGGTTGCAACAGCTGTGGAAAGAGGTTGCATCCTTAGGCTACACTCTTTTTAATTCTCAGATTGTTGCGAGCATTGAATTATGTTTGTTAGGCCTCTCATGCTGAGACTTACCAAACCCACAAAATAAGCTTCTACAATTTATAATGTTGACTACGAAAAGCCATATTGCCAAACAGTGGAAATCAAATATACTGAACTTACAGGCTGTTATAAATAAATTAAACTATGTACTGTTGGGGAATTTCACTGATTACACTAGGTGACTGCCGGGGTAGCCCTGGACTCCAAGACGTCTTGGGGACCTGTCTGGAAATATACACACACACAAAGCTTTTTCAAACAGATTTCATTTATTTCAGTTTCGGCAGAGCTTATAGAGCAAAAAGGCAATAAATCATGACATATCTTCTTTGTACCAGGAACACCAGGAGATCACGTACACACACTCATTAAATGTTGGCAGAGGATATATAAAACAAAACTTGTAAAAAATAATTGGGAGACACTTGGTTTCAAGGATGCATACTTTTGGAGATAAGAAAGCAGCTTCTAGCTGAGAAAAAAAAAACAGTGAGTTTCAGCGAAGCTGATTAAGACAACATTTTAACCCTTCATTCCCCTCTTAGATCACAATGTGATCTCACCTAGGTAATCTTCTAACAGAAGTGTAATAAATTCTAACAAAAAGCCGTTGGCATTAGTATATCTCTAGCCTTATGGTTAAACTAATTTGTGAAAATATAATATGCTTCAATACCCTTGGTCAGGTCACAACCCATAATGTATTTCTTACAGTTTCTGTGATCTTTTCATTTAGACTAAAATCTCACTTCCTGTGTGTTTCCTACAATGTGGAAGTATTACATCACACAGAGACCTTTACACAGTGTATCTGGAGATTAATCTATGATTCTTGTGAGCAAAGTCTTACAACACGATACAAAAACACATAAAAGGATGAGGGCCCCTATTACCATGAGGAATATTATCAATATCTTTTGACCTAGTTTCCATATCCAGGAAAACATGTCTTCCCATACACCACCTTGGAACTTTTCGAGACGCTCTGCTATTTCTCTTGTTTGTTCTAAATCCTCAGCGACTATAGCAGAATTATCATCAATGTAGGAACAACATTCTTTGCCTATGAGAGCACACACCCCTTCCTTTGGAGACCAACACTTAATCTAGGGCCATTCTGCTTTGCAAGGCCACCATCCTAATCTGTACTTGTTCTTGGTTTAATTTTTCAAAAGCTGCGGTAGTACTATTCAGGGCCTTTTGTATGAGTAAAGAAAGAGTCGAAAATTCTATTTGTAGATTAGCTACACCAAAATGGGGAGACATCACTCCTAATGTGTCTATGAACCTCTGCCACCCTGACTTTCCTCCTGTATCTCTTACTTCTATTATACAAACTAGTGTCAGTGACATTGTGTTCCCCACAAATTGATCTTAATGGTCCCAGTTCTTCTGGGTTGTAATAGCAGTTAAGAACTGTCCATAAGGGAAAAAAGATCAGGAGCATAATGCCCATCAACAGCAGGAAGTTCTTCCATGCATTTTGCGGATGCAGAAGAAGAATTTACATCTTTATTATTGCTGTCTTCAAACGCTTTTATGGGGACTTTGTCACCTGCTTAACCCCTCTTTGCACACAACTTCAGTCATGATCCGTGAATCCAGATATCCTGCGAATCTGTGAGGTCGGCTGTCCTAGTTACTGCTACCACAGTTGTCGGTGGTCCGAATGGGAACCCTCCATTCTTTGTTTCATTCAGCTGGTTGGAATGGATGTGTTGGTTCCTGCCAGGGTAAAGGTAAATGAGAAGACACATCGCCATAGATGCCATTCAATTTATCAATCAAGTGTCGCACATACTGTTCTCTTATGAGATCAAGATCTCCTGGCATAATTACAAGTGGGCCTTTTCCCCAAGGTGTTGGAAATGGTCTTCCCATAAGAATCTCATAAGGGGACAATTTGGTAGATTTATTAGGTGTCATCCTTATTTCTGCTAGTATGGCAGGTAAATATTTCTGCCAGTTCACCCATGTACCTGCAGTGGCCTTTGTAAGTTTCTCTCTAATAGTGCAGTTCATTCTTTCCACTATGCCTGAACTCTGAGGATGGGCATTCATTCTTCCAGTGTCCCTGTTGTCCACAGTTAAAACAGTGAGTACGTCCTGAACTATAGTTCCCTCCACATCCTTTACCTCTCCCTCTGCCTCTTCCCCTACTGTTAACTCTGAGCTCCTGTATCATCTCTAAGTCTTGCTTGATATGGGTCACAATGTTGCAATCCCTGATTCTGGTAAAATGACTTCTCTTTTCCTGTCTGCTTCTTAATGTCAAAACAACCTGCTGCGTTCTCATGAATCTTGTTCAGAAATTCAGAAGCAGATGGCCACTCAGAGACCATTTGTTTGACGAGTAATGAATACAGAGAAGCATATGCAGTGATTGGGTTTGGTGGTTGGGTACAATCTGACCACAACCAAAGTCTAGCCTTAGCGCTTGGTAGATCTTGTCTGATCCGCGATGGTATTTAATAGGTTCGAATCACACGAATCCTAGTTGTATACTGCTTGGTGTATATGGCGGTCGGATGTGCTGCTATTCCCAAAAGTACTGTTCACGCCGGTTGATATGTGAAGGAGGTGTGGAGAGGGAATCTTTGCAAAGCTCACAATCTTGAGTGTGTCTAACACGATGTACCCGGCCGGTGTCTTCAGTCACTTGGTTCTAAGACATATGCCGTATATGGTGGTGCTAATCCACGGTATAATATCTGTATATGTGATGACGCCTTGTGTTGGGTGTAACCGCTGAGTCTGATGTTGTGTACTTTCCACGTGTGCGTGAAGGGGTGAAGCACAAGTACTTCAGACAGTTTTCATAAATAAAAGTATCTTTATTGGTAAAATTCCGATACAATTCAGGTAAATAAAATCCTTTGATAAGAACAATAAAACCAAGTAAAAGTGACAGACGCGTTTCGCTGCTGCAATCTGCAGCTTCCTCAGTGACAAAAGATTTCCTTCCTCTATTCAGGCTTAGACAGGCCTGGTTGTGAGAGGATGAAGGGTGTGGGGTATCCCTCAGAGGAAACTTAGGAAGCTACAGATTACAGCATCTGACACTTTTACTTGGTTTTATTGTTCTTATCAAAGGATTTTACTTACCTGAATTGTATCGGAATTTAACCAATAAAGATACTTTTATTTATGAAAACAGTCTGAAGAACCAAGAGACTGAGGACACCGGCGGGGTACGTTGTGTTTGACACACTCAAGATTGTGCGCTTTGCAAAGATTCCCTCTCCACACCTCCTTCGTATATTACCTATGCAGGTCTGACCCTTTAAGGGACCCTTGGCTCTCTCAGAAGACAGACCTGCCTCATCTTTCCAACTTTTATAAAACCTTTTTGTAAATTCGTTCACTGTCTCTTTCTGATCCTGTTTACAGGATAAAAAAGTAGACAAAGACTGTTTATCTTTCCATATCCTTTCCATTTCTTCCTTCACCTCATCCCACATTTTATCTACTCCTGCCTGGGTAGCTAACCCATAAGGGGTGGTAATGTTATTGGGGTCATGGACACTGACTGTTGGCACCTTACAGTCTGTCAATTATCAGTCGGATGTCAGTCTAAGTAATACATTATCCTTGACACATTTGTTTCAGATACATCATACATGCAGAGGGTTTAGTTCTGCGGTTTAGGGCTCCCTTTATAATATATTTTAGTTCTCTGGGGGTTAAAGCTTTCATAACTAGCTGATCATCAACAGTTAAGAAGGGATAAGTCCCTTCGGGCTTTATATCTGGGCTCTCAGCATCCGACTGCGCAGGGTCACTGGGGCATTCAGGCTATTCTGTGTCACATTATCCTGAGTTTTTATGGTGGCCCTTTTTCCCTTCTTGTTCATTTTCCCTCCCATTTTACGCACTTCCTTTCTCTCTGATTTTACTTTTGGTTTAGTGCTAACCTCGGGAGAGGAATGGGGGTAGCTGCAGCAGCTGCTGGTGCCCCT
The DNA here is from genome assembly GCA_027410445.1 of Discoglossus pictus. Taxonomy (NCBI): domain Eukaryota; kingdom Metazoa; phylum Chordata; class Amphibia; order Anura; family Alytidae; genus Discoglossus; species Discoglossus pictus. The sequence goes on from CM050163.1 coordinate 205,157,178, forward strand.
ACAGGACCTGGGGGTATAGGTTGCTGTTGGTGTCTTCATATGTAACTACATATAATAGCTTCCATATCAGTATCTAGGATTGGATACAGGGACACAGGAGGTATGTAGGTAGGGGGTGCTGGTGGAGGGGCACTACGTGTATGATTAGAGGTCTTTTTCCTAGAAAGTCTCTTAAATTTACCCTTTTTGTTTCCGTCCGTAGGAATCGGATGCCAATGTGGTGCAATCCCTAGCCAATTCTTTCCACCCTCACTCATATATGTCATGTCCCACCCAGGATCTCCTGTGTACCACGGGAAAGCTTTTTTTATCTTCCAAACACAGTCCCTTAATCTCACATGTGAAATTCATAATTTGCTCCCTCCCTCGGGAAGGGGCTAGAGCTCCTCATTCCCACAGTCCATCCTGCTAAATTATCCACAAAGGGGTCCACGTAAAATTCTCCCTTTAGTGATGTTCTATACACATATTCTTTACAGGAATTTTCCCGGATTGAGAGGTGGATATTGGTTAGACTGGGAAGTACCCATTTTCAACCATCCTTCTATTCTCTTAAGTGGTAGGCAGTTGTCTAATCAGACAATGCAACCTTATATTGTTATCACGATTGCTAATCAGGGAACAAGTCATGAGCTGGAGAGCTCCGGCAATTCCGACAGGTGTTCTCGAGCTGAATGATTAAACCAATCATGGCACAATATCCCTAACCTGCTTCTTTCAGCTGTCACTTGCATTTGCCTTCTCTGGGTCAACTGGTTTCCCCTAGAGGGACAGGGCATCTTACTGCTTCCAGAAACCTAACCTCTTATCTTAAACAGCACAGCAATACAGCACATTTCATAAGCAAGCAGAAGCTCTTAAACAGCACAGCAATAAAGCACAATTCATAAGCAAGCCAAAAGCAATTGAGTTTGGGTACCCCGGCGTCTAGCAATTATTTCATAATTTTCCTAACGTCTACCAAAGAAATCCCATTACTTATACAGCCTACTAAAGGCCTGTCTGTGCTATAAGCACTTAAAGTCTACCAAAGACTAAAGTCTACAAAAAACTATTCCCATAAATTCCCCTAAATAATCTGGTTGGACTTTGGGATAAATAAGGGCAAGAGAAGAGGTCATAACAAGAGAAGCTGTTCACTTACCTCTCAGATTTCCCGTCCATCCCAACGATTCTGGCACCAGCTTTTTGGGGAATTTCACTGATTACACTAGGTGACTGCCGGGGTAGCCCTGGATTCCCAGACGTCTTGGGGACCTGTCTGGAAAAATACCCACACACAAAGCTTTTCCAAACAGATTCCATTTATTTCAGTTTTGTTAGTTATAAAGCAAAAAGGCAGTAAATCATGACATGTCTTCTTTGTACCAGGTATACCAGGAGATCACAAACACACACGCATTAAACGTTGGCAGAGAATATATAAAATGAAACTTGGAAAAAATAATTGGGAGATGTTTCAAGGATGCATACTTTTAGAGATAAGAAAGCAGTTTCTAGCTGAGCAAAAAAAAAAAACAGTGAGTTTCAGCAAAGCTGAATAAGACAACATTTTAACCCTTCATATACTGTACTTGTTAATAAGAGAATATCTCCTATTGTACTCTATGTATAATGTTTTTGAGATATGAGGCCCATGGTTGCAATCTCCACTTAGCATATCCCATATGGGAGGTTGGACGGTCCCACAATGTCCTTGTACATAGTGGAGAAGGATGAGTGGAGTCTGGGATCTTGGTGTGGATCTTAGCATCGACAGCGGGAGATAAGAACCTTATCTCATGAAGTCATATCTGGTCATATTTACTACTAGTCTGAGATATCCAGGCTGCTCCCCCCCCCTTTTCTTTTCCCCTCATTTCTCCTGTTTTTTCTCTTTGTTGTTGCTATTTTTTTCTCCTTTATTTCAGTTAGCATTAATGTTGTGAATTTATATCTGTAAAAGCAAAAACTTTTAGGTCTAGATCCTGAAATACTGATGAATTGAAGTTAGTGACAGATTTAATAGAGTTGCTTCACAGGTTTTAACCCTAGATATTTATGATTGTTTTGTATCAATATGCAAGCTACTCTCACTGTATATTGTATTCTGTGTATCAATCTATACCCAATAAAAAAACGTATTGTAAAAAAAAACAAAAAAAAAAACAGGTTTGGTCAAGATAAAGTAGGACCAAAAGACCCCAAACTGTAACCTGGATATTTAACAAATCATGTTTTCGTGCCTTTGTGTAAGGAGCCAGAGTATAAGTGAGCATGATCATTCATAAGAAGGCACTGGTAAAATTACAGTATTAACAATCATGCTAATTATCACAATAGTTTTCCCAGTTTTGAGACAGGTTTTAAAGTGGAGTGCCCAAGACAAAGGAGGATCAATTGGAGTAAACTAAGCTTTCCTGTTGCCTTTTGTTTAGCTGGGGTTCTGTCCATTGCCTGACAGGTCTTGGCTAGAGAGTTTACTCTAGAGATTCTTGAAGGTCAGTGTCACGGACCCTTTTCCAGGGCCTGGAATTTGTCCCAGTGAGCCACCATAGACAACAGACTTCCCCATTGGAAAATGGTTAGGGGAATTATATTGCCCCTGCTTCATCCTGTATACTGTATGGAATTTCCCATGTAATATTTCTGTGTTTAAAATAATTAATGTGTGAGTATAGTTACTGCCATGGTTTCTTAATTGCAATGTATATGCTGATATTGATAGTCTGATGCAATTCCCAGATGTTCCCTACCCCCATAAGTTCCTCAGGCATCAAATAAATATCCATAAAGCTTGAATCTAATTTTATTGCCATTTGAGGTTGTAAATAGAGCAAAGGAAAAACTCCCCCTCTAATGACAACCGATATATACCAGATCAATGAGGTCAGAGGGGGGAGGAGGGAATGTGGGTTGTATTTTTGTTCTGTGTTTTTGTCTGTAATTGTTTTAGTTGTGTTTTGGAACTGAATAAAGGCAGTTCACTGCTGAGAAATATAGAAATTGTAGGTCTCTCATTTTGCTCCTGGTGGCTGCGATACTGATCCTATCTTTACCATGCAAGTAACTTACCCTGGTCACTACTACAAATAAGTTACTGGAATTTCTGGAAGGATTGATTCCTGATGGAGAGATCTTGATTGGTACAGAAGCCAGATATCAGGATGCTGGAGCAGAGATTTCCAAGAACCCAAACACTCCTTGTTGGTAGTTAGCCTGTAGTCTATAGCAGGTGGCTCTGGGCTTGTATAGCCCCTACCAGCTCAAATTATCACAGTCAGTTTCTGATATGAGGTTGAGCCTAAGAAGATGTCTGTAGCTCTCGTCTAAGTTATGTGCACGTGAGCGGACGCTCGCACAGTCTGATGGAGGAGACCACGCTGGAGACTGGGATTCCCTAAACCTTTTCCCTCAGCCCTTCCCAAGGTACAATCACTCCAAGCCCGATACGGGTTCAGCAGCACGGGACCGGCTGCATGAAGAGCAGGACCGTTAAGGAGATATAGCCCCAGCATTTGCCCCCGGTCTCGATGTCCCGCGAGCGGTGAGAGCGCACAAGCTGTGCAAAGAGACTGGAGGGGGCTAAGCTAAGCATAGCAGTGATTTGGAGAACTCTGGCAGGGGAATGCCAGACTGCGGGCCCGCAGAAAGGAGCTTTGACTACCTAGAGTATTGGATATTCCAGGCCTCTCACAGCAGTTCGTGCAGCTATTAGCTGATATCACCTGGAGGCCATGAGGTCTGGTAAGGCTCTAATAGAGCACTCTTTATACATAAACACTGACTCTTTTCTGTAAGGCCCTAAGATATTAACTGGCATAATATATACACAGGTCCTATAAAGGATATAAGGTCCAGTTCAGCAAGTAAGGACCTGAAGTATAATTTTGTGGGGTCTATAATCTCTTCAAGAATGAAAACCATTATTGGGGCTTTGGTCTGGGAAAAGTGAGAGTAATAATACAATCTAATTGCTCCCCGACAGACCTTATGCAAAAGCTATACATTAATGGGAAAAATCTTACGGACCCATATCTCAAAGGAGTTAATACTAATATGGTTAAAAGTAATTAAGGAATAAAGGTCTGGAATGGACTTCACCAATCGACTAAAGGAATTAATCCCTAAAAATAGGGGACCTGGCTCCTAACCTTTATATTACCTATAATTGTGAAATAAAACCATATATACTTAAAAGACAAAATATTCCCAATTAAAGTATTGGATCAGGACCACGGAGGGGGAAGAGAGAAAGAGAAATATATAAAAGAAATATATATCCCCAAATAAAAGTTTGTGATCAGGACCACATCTACTGTAAAGCGGATTTGAGACTACCTCTGTTTTTGCATGTTTTTTTTTTTTTTTTTGGGTGTTTATTTTTTTGGTATATCTTTTTTTCTCTTTTATTATATTCCAGGAACTTGATTCTATGTAAATTTCATACAATGCCTCCGAAAAATAAAAACAAAGATAAAATAAGATCTCCTCCTAAATCCAAACTATTTTTTTTGCCTAAAATGGCGCAAAAAACTATGGAGTTATCCCTTTTAGGTTCTCCAATAGGGGATAAATCTACAGAGGCATATGTAGATAATACGGTAGATACCTCTTCGGAAACAAATACAGTTAATTTAGAGGAGGAAATCCTCACGGTTGGAAAACTGGAAAATATCCTAGAGAAGTTTCAAAACAAATTCTTGGATGAATTTAAAAATCAAATTCTTCTAAATATCAAGGCAACACAAGGAAACACAGTCAAAATTGCAGAATTGGGGAACACTTGTGAAACAATTAAAAAGGAACAAACTTATTCCAAAGAAAACATCAAAGCAATGGAAGGGAAATTAAAGGCATTGGAAAATAAGGTGGACTTCCTTGAAGATAGATCAAGAATTAATAACTTAAAAATACGAGGGATTGATGAAAAAATACCCAAAGAGGACCTGGGATTATATCTTACCAAGTTTTTTTTATATTTAGTGCCTGATTTTGCGGATATAAAGTTCAAGTTCGATGCAGCCTATAGACTCTCTAAGCCGAAAAACATTGAGGTAGAGTTTCCTAGAGATGTAATGGTAAAAATCCATCATTTGCCACTGAAAAATCAACTATTAAAAGCTAGCTATGGAATAACATCCTTTGATCCTCCCTATTCAAATATTAAAATATTTTCGGACATTTCTACTTCCACGAGAAATAAAAGAAGACAATTTTTTCCTATTACCCAGAAACTGAGGGAAAACGAAATACCATACAAGTGGACTTTTCCCATAGGACTTTCATTTTTAAGAGACTCTATATGGTATAAAATCACATCACTTAAAGAGGGAGAAGATTTACTTAGTAAATGGGATATTTGAGAGTCTTTGCCTCATTGTCATTTGGTGGGATTGCTAGATTTCCAAAAAAAAGGGAGGAATACTTTACTAATTCCTCGCTACTATCCCTTTTATTTTTAGGATATATTACCATTTCCTCACAAAAATGATGGATTCCAATGTTTAAAGGGTTTGTGATTGTATATTGCGTTCCTCCTAAGAAATTGCACAGCACTTTTTTGTAATGAATGCACTTTAAACTTTATTATGTATTAGGAGTATTAAGGAAGGAAATAGGTGGTTTAGATAGGTTTTTTTTTTTTTTTTTTTTTTTCCTTTTTTTTTTTTTGTAGTCATGCAATTATGATTAGATGCAATATTTAAAGGGTCTAAGATTGCATATTGACTTTCCTCATAAGAAATTGCACAGCACTTTATTTGTATTGAATGCACTTTAACCTTATTATGAATTTTGGGTATTAATGATGGTTTTCTTTTACTTTTTTTTTCTTATCTAAATGTATTGAAGCCACGTAATTTTAATAAGAGGTTCACCAGCTTATGATTGAATCAACTATAGGGTGATTTTAAAGGAAAGGAATGGAAGAGAAAGGAAAAAGGAAGGAATGTTTGGATGCACAAATTTTAATGTAATAGATTGAACCAGTATATGAAATGAAATGGAATGATTCTACACGTAAAATTATGCTAATTTGCACATGTAAATTGTATATAATAATTAATATTATGATTAAGAAGGATTTGTAGCACATGATTGCATTACAAGATTAAGGGGGATATGTAGCTTAATTTAATTTTAGAAATCAAGAGTGATAGAGTAAGTAAATGAAAAAGGGGTGAAGACAACTTGATCATGGTAAAAATGTTGTATAATTACGATTTAGAACTCATTTTAAGGAATAGCATCTGCACAAAATGTAACAATAGAACATAAATATAATATTATAAATTGTGGAATGTTCAAGGAAATTTACGAAGAATATGAAAATTAAGAAAATTACAAAAGCGAATAAAAATAGAAATATAAAATGACAGGAAGGGAGGAGAGGGGTATATTTACAACAGGAATTGTGATTAGGTAAATTATTAATTAATAGAAATGAACAGGCAAAGAGAGCATATCCAGGATTAAAAAGGCTTGGAGAGAGCAGGGGTAAAGTAACATAATTGTGTGTGGGGGGGGGGGGGGGGGGTAGGGGGACGGTTGGGAACCAGAAGGTAAATTAGGAATACAAGATATACAGGCGTGGGGAAACCTCCATGGAGGATTTAACATATCCCTTCATCGTTCACGTCCATAAGGTACAACTGGGTGGTTGCAGTTGTAATCCCCTTGGAAGGGGAAGGGAGCGAATGGTTAAACTGGATAGGTATGACTCCAAGAGAGAGTGTGGTATGTTTGGAAGTATGGATGTAGCCAGGGGCTGCGGGATGGGAGGCGGGGGGGAGGGCCTAGTGGAGGGAAGATAATGCCGGGTTTGAAGATAGTGAGTTACAACGTTAGGGGATTAAATTCTCCGTCAAAGAGAGCCTCCATTTCGAGAATGCTGATCAAAACAAATCCAGATATTGTATTAATTCAGGAATCCCATTGGGATAAGGGAAACATAGATTCCCTCAAGTATTTAATGCTTGCCATAAAAAAAAAACTCAGGAGGAGTTTTAATGATGTTTAATAAAAAATTAAAATTAAAAGAAGAATTAGTGGTCTTGGATAGTAAAGGCCGTTATATTATCTGGGTAGGAGAAATAAATGGCGAACATATGACAATAGTAAATGTATATGCCCCTAATAATAAACAAAATATATTTTTGAAGGGAGTATTAAAGAAACTGGATAAGATAGCTATAGGAGGACGCATAGTAGGTGGTGACTTTAATATGACGCCCGATGCTAAGATGGACAGAAGCTACAAAAAAGTTCCCAAAAACTATAAAGGTATAGAAAAAACAGCTCAGGACTTCTCCAAATTATTGGTGGAAAACCACTTATATGATGCATGGCGCCTTATAAATATAAATGAAAGAGACTATACCTATTATTCTGCATCTCATAAAATGTATTCAAGAATTGATAATATAATAGTGAATGAGTCTTTGTTAAACGCAATTCAATCAGTTAAAATTGGTTTAATAACAATCTCGGACCATGCTCCAGTCACCCTTCAAATACAGGAAAAGGGGGAGATAAAATCTAGCAGGGCATGGAGAATGGATGATAAAATCTTAGAAAATAAGGAAAGACTAAATACTATTAGAATGGAAATTAAAAAATTTTGGGAAATTAATATGGGGTCGGTTCCATTAAATACAACAATATGGAACTCACTAAAAGCATATACAAGAGGTATATTAATCAAGTTGAAAAGCATCTGGGTTAAACAGAGAGGATTGTCCTTACGACTTTTACATATAAAATTGTATAAATTGGAACAAGAAAACAAAATAGAAATAAATTATACCCTTACACAAGAGATAATAACAGTTCGGAACAAAATTAAAAACATTAACCAAAAACGCTCAGACATGAGTCTTTGGCAACTACAACAAAAATCATTTCATTTCAATAATCGAATAGGAAAAGATCTCGCGAATAAGATTAAAAAACAAAAATATCAAGATTGTAATATTCCTTATCTTGTAAAACAGGGAATAAAAATTTTTAAGCCTAAAGAAATCACGGATCAATTTGCAAAATTTTATCAAGCTTTGTATAATCTAAACTCGGAAGAAAACTTTATAACACCCAAAAGTGAAGACATATCATCATTCTTAGATCAGAATGACTTTCCAGTTATCTCAAATGAGGAAAAGGAGGCTTTAAATAGTTAGATAACGGAACTAGAAATTAGACGAGTTATTAAAAACCTAAAAAACTACACGGCACCAGGCCCAGATGGATTTTCTACAACATACTATAAAATATTTGAGGAAGAGTTAATGCAAACCTTAGTAGCTACATTTAATGAAATTAAAACCACAGGTACATTCCCACCAGAGATGCTTAGAGCCAATATAATCACTATACCAAAATCAGATAAGGAAGCACACTCTTGCAAAGAATTTAGACCAATTTCGGTTATGAATATAGATACCAAAATATATGCGAAAGTTTTGGCTCTAAGACTTACAGAAATATCTAAATCATTAATAGCGTCCGACCAAACAGGATTTGTCCCAGGGAGGCAGGGAGCTGATAATTCCCATAAACTGATTCATTTAATAACTTATGCGAAGAAAAAAGACACCCCCACCCTATTCCTATCCATGGATGCTGAAAAAGCTTTTGATAGGGTAGGGTGGGATTTTATGATGCAGACCCTCCATAGATATGGGTTTGACTCATTTGCATCGAAAGCTATAGCTGCCCTATATAAAGCTCCCTCGGCATCGGTTTTGGGGAAAGGGGTACAATCAGATTATTTTATGGTAACAAATGGAACCCGTCAGGGTTGTCCCCTGTCTCCCATTTTATTCGCATTGACCCTAGAACCCCTCGCTATAGCTATTAGGGCTTCGTTGGACTTTAAGGGGATTAAAGTAGGCAAAAGGGAATACAAGATCTCCCTCTTCGCGGATGATGTAGTAGTATATATGGAGCATCCTCATATATCTATGAAGGCGCTGATGGAAATCATTGCAAACTACAGTAAGGTGTCGAATTATAAATTAAACATAGAGAAATCTGAAGCACTAAGTGTTAATATTCCAGAGGAAGACGAAGAGCGCCTGACTAGTAGGTATAAGCTGGCCCACACAAAGGGATTTACACACCTGGGAATTAACTTTAGTGATGATATAAGAAGTATTCACACCTCCAATTTGAACAATTTATATAAATCATCTAAAGAGCTTATTGAGAACTGGCCGGTCAATCAAATATCCTTCTCTGGTAGAATTGCATCAATCAAGATGTCTCTCCTTCCTAAACTTAACTATGTATTTAGATCTTTCCCTTTTTCAATCTCAAGCCAATGGACAGCTAAATTCCAGAAGATGATCGATAGATATATTAATAAGAACGGTCAGATCAGAGTTAAAAAAGCAATAATGAGTCGAAAATTTATAAATGGTGGCATTGCATACCCAATGGTTTTTCACTATCAGGGAGCAATTAAATTGGCGCAATATATAAAGTGGAGTCAACCTCTTTCCACTCACCCGGAGAACCAGATTTTAAGTGATATGCTACACAATATCGACCTTAATGCTCTATTGTTCACTCCAAAACTAGCATTAGCATACATTGACCCGAGAGCAACTATTTTGACTATAATGGTAAAAGAGTGGATAAAAATGAACAAAAAATGTAAATTCATAGAGCAATATAGTGAACTTACTCCTTTGACAACATTAGCACGCATGAATTATATCTACTTAGAACCAGAATGGAAAGACGAAGGAATATATCTACTGGGGCACATTATAGATAAAGAAAAAGGAAATTTTTTAGATTATAACATGCTAAAGTTGAAATATAATATATCAACTAAACTTTGGTTCACTTCACATCAAATTTCACGAGTTTTGAAGAATATAAATAAAAACATTACTCGGCAAAGCTTAAACAACGTTGAAATTTTAATAAAGTCCCAAAATACTAGACACTTGATTTCTAAGTGTAGTGAGATCATTTATAAGCAAATACAAACGGATACAACTAGACCTATGGACCTCTGGGCTAAAGATATGCAGCTAAGGATACCTAAAGAGTCATGGCAACAAGCCTTAAAATCTTTAAATAGGTTTGTTAAAAATACAAACTAGAGAGAAATTCAATTTAAATTACTTAATAGATGGTACTGGGTTCCCTCCAAAATCTACTTTATAACATTTAAACCAGAAATTAAATTATGCTGGAGGAACTGTGGGAAATCTGCAGATATGTTCCATATATGCTGGGAATGCCCTATAACCCTTCATCTTTGGAAGGAATGTTCTGAATACTTATCTATTATATTTAAGACAGAAATGATAGTAAAACCGCAGATGGCCTTGTTTAATATTTTTCCCCCTAAGATGGAAATAAAAAATAAAGCGTTTATGACTCAAATTTTTCAGGTAGTAAAAACTGCAATTGCACGAAATTGGAAGAAAGAGGATCTTCCAAAACTAACTGAAATATTGGCCATGATGGGATACAATAGGGAACTAGAGAGGGATTTTAATATGGCATTTCAGCTAAAACAAGACCCTGTAAAATGGGTAGTTTGGGACTAAATTTTTAAGTAACCTCTACGGTGTAATCTCACGAAAACACTTCCTCCCTACCTTCACCAAGCTGGCTAGAATATGAGTGAATGAAAGGGTGTGATAGGATATGTAAGTAATTTAAGAGAGAAGTTTAACTGGTTAATCTCTCCATTAGGTTGAAGAATATTCAACCAAATATTAAAGTTTGGATTTCATTCATAGCCATATGTAAGTTTAATACAATGATACACTTAAAGTCTATTAATAGCAATAAACATGAAAGAACAGTTACACTCTTATGATTATTGTTATAATGTCAGGGCACAAATGTATGCCTTCCGTATTTTTGTCTGGTTGTGTATATAATATGTAAGGTATTATTTATGTAAATGGAGATTAAAAAAAAAAAAAAAAAGTTATGTGCAAAAGAGAGCCATCCGGGCCAGAGATGGTGTGACATTTTCTAGCCGCTGCAAGGAGATCATACCTGGTCTTTGGCGTAGAAAAAGTGGTATTACATCCTTAGGTTGATCAGAAGTATTGGGACCTCAATTTACCATGAATTTTCTTGTTGTGTTGGGGGGATGCCATGAATAACTGTGCTCAAGTATGGCATAAGGTCCATGATGGATCTGGGTATACCCTAAAACGTATATTATGCAGTCTGGCTCTGTTTTCTAGGTCCTCTGGTTTGCTTTCTAATGCAAGAATTTGACTGGCATTTTGTGTGACCAGTCTTTGGACTGAGTGTCCATTTTTTGATCAGTGGTGGTTCAAGGGCTTGTGTCCATTGTCCTAGGTCAGAAATATCTCGTCTGATTTATTTTACTGCATTGGATAAGTATGATTGCAGCAATTTTTGAAACTGGGCCAGAGTGAGATCCGTTAGTTTCGCAGTTTGAATAGATTGGCTTTGGGTCCCCTCTGAATCGGAGCCATAGGAGGAATCTGCACTAGATTCAGGTTGAGGAGTTTGGCTCTGGGATTGTGACTTAAAGTGCTCTGGGATGCTCTTTGCTTGAAGGTTTTTCTTTGATTTACCCATGGTTAAAGAATGTTGAGAGTAATCTAGTAACCAAGCTATGATGCTATGGTTACTTTATGGATAAGGGTGGGTAGGAGCAGTCAGTAGATTATTTGGGGTTCCTGAGGATATAAAAAGGTCTTCCATTTAGTAGGTTAGTTTGAGAGTAAGACAATAACCCATTTAACAGTGGGTAGGCTACATTTTATTAGTATTGGTGTTTGAGACTAGGGTTTTCTCAGAATAAGCTGCATTTAGTATACAATTTAGTGTCTTTCTGTAGGAAGGCTGTTAGGCTAAAGCTCGAAGTGTAAGCAAAGTTATTTGTGGCTGCGTAGTAGTAATCTAGATTGAATATGCTTGAAAAGTGCCTGTGTTAAGATTAAAATATAGAACACCTTGGCCCCTATTCAATTGAGCAATTTTTGTTTACGGGAGTCGTAAATTAATTTGCTATTCAATTGACAGATTTTAGCGAGCCGCAAAAATCTGCGGGTTACAGCCTGAAAATACCTGCGGTTTTCAAAATCGTTACTTACAACCCATCTAAGCCTTTGATCTTTCAAGGCTTCAAATGTTACAATCACAAATCGCTATTCAATTGCTACAATTACCCAAGGCCGCAATTGTTTATAAACCCGAAAACAGCAAATGTCGGCCTTAATAGTACGGGTTCCAAATGGGACCCCCAAAGGGTTTACAGACTAGTTTGTAACACTTCGAAAGACTATTAAAACACACCAATGGACTTTAAAATATGGGGAAAGCAATGGAAGGCATTAGAATTAATTGCACAACACTTTCCAATGAACAATTATGTTGTTATGGTCATATGTTGGAATGGTCATGCATATGCCTAAATAAAAAGTATGACTGCAAGATGCTGATAACAATTAAAGACACAATACCTGATTAAATTGCAACACAAAAACATGAAACTGCCACCCATAAATATCCCTTTCTCACTATAGTGGACCCTAAAAATACAATCATCTTATATACATCTCACTCATCACATCTACATTGGAAAAATAAATAGTGACCAAATTACACAGCCACATGACATATATCAAGTACCAAGGGAACCTATTCTATTTGGTTGTTCAGTCCTTCAGTCGTGTCTGACTCTCTGTGACCCTATGGACTGCAGCACACTTAGCTATGTCTCTGTCTGTGCTTTTCCACAAGGTTTGCATGCCAAAGATACTGGAGTGGGTCACCAGTGTTTTCTCCAGTGGACTGTGATTTGTCTAACCTCTCTGCTAGTACACAAGCCCCTTCACCACCACATGGTAGAAATCCAGAAAGGGACCAAGGGGAACATACACCACACTAATCTAATCTAACCCATCAGGAAGGGCCGCAAACACACAAGGAGGCTGTGCAGAGGTATGTGGAGCAACAGCAAACTCACCTCCATCAGGGATAATCTCTGCTACACCCATCCTGATGTGTGATCCAAGATGTGTACCCATTATAACTTGGTGAAATTCCATCAAGTGTTTTGCTATCAATCAATTTACATTATCACTTGTCATATTCTTATCAGGCCTTCAGTTGAATGCTGATACTCCCCAGTATAACAAATTGGACCTCTCATTTGTGTAAACCCTATATTATTATATTATTTTTTTGTATTGTTATTTTTTGAAGGAAACAGGGTTATAGCAGAGTTACATGAACATTACAGGTAAAACATAACCAGTAACCACATAACATTTAAAGAATGGAGAAATACACTTATTTCAAAACCCCAACCATTGAAAACACACTGACACAGTGATAACGGTATAACAAAGCTTTATTTCATACACAGAGCACAATCAGAAATGTACAAGACTTGCATATTAATATCATGGGTGTGGTATGGGCAGATCCGGAAGGGCAAGAGGCTTTTTGTAAAAAGGGGATGCCTAAGGGGGTAATGTCATAATCTAGAATAATCATGATGCATAGCACCTACCAGGGTCTCATGCAGTCACTACACCACTGCAACCGGAATCTGATGAAAAGAAGGATCATAAGAAATCATTCCATTTAATAGAAGTAACCAGTAATGCGCATAGCACTTACTTTTGGTTAGCATCTGCTCAATTAAATAGATGCAATAAATCATAGATAATGTCATCACAATCTATTTCAAAAAAATTAAAAAGAGGCTACATGACCCCGGACCGTGCAAAACACTGCCAAAGGCGTAGCACTTTACACATCACACTACGACCTACAAAATATACTTTTAAAAAAAGCCGGAAAAGGCTCACGAGACGCGTACCACATTAATAACATTAAGACTATACAATGCCGCTTTACACAATAAACCAACGGCTTTACCTCGCACACGCAGCCTTTTTAGAATGCACACTTCAAACATTCATTACACTTTATAAGCAGGGCACTAACACACAAAATGTATATTCTATGCAGACGCAAAATACAAACAGATTGTTAGCTCTTCAGCCTATTGCTCGCTGCATATATCAATTATAAAGTATATTAATTGATTTAATAAATCCTTCATTATTACTTAACTACATGTACATAGAAATATATATATATATATATATATATATATATATATATATATATATATATATATATATATATATCTCAGAGGACCAAAAGTACACAACAGGAGAGGCTCACAATGAGCGCCGAGGGTCCTCACAGTACAAAACGGTTTCAATTATGTGTCAAATGCTATATATATATATATATATATATATATATATATATATATATATATATATATAGGGACAGCTCCACTTCCACATTAGGGATTCAGTGAGACTCTAACTCTGTCGGAAGGAGCTCTCAGACTTTTGGTTTCGCTGGAATGTCTCCAGCTGTTCATCAACTTCAAGCTGACACTCAACAGATAGGCTAGTACACATCTTAGCAGCCTCTTGAATTTAGGATTCCTGAAAAACACATTTGATTTCAGCATCCTCAGCTTTCACCTGTGTTTCTGCCTCTTTTAACTGCGTCTCTACTTGCTTTGCCTTCCAGCTTTTCATTTTTCCCGGCTTCATCCAGCTGCAGTTTCTCTTCCTTAGTTTGTTGCACTGGTTCGTTGATGCATTTTCAACTGAAGCATCTCCTCTGACTTTTTGATCAAGTCCTCCCTGAATACCTCTGGCTGTTCCGCCATATATTCTTTGCCCATCGGTCTCTCCTGTACAAGCTCCTTCGGTATGCCTCACATATGAGCTTTCTGCAAGTATCGCTCTGCATTCAATGTAGCATCTTGTGCACAAAGTTCCTGAAGATCGGTGTTAGTCTCTTCTGGACAAACCACACTGCTTCAACTGTGCCTCAATATCAGAGAGTGTGCTCACCCTCTGCTTTTCTGGAGCATGGAACAGGAGCCCCTTTTAAAAATTACAGCTGCTTCCCTCTGGGATATACGGTCAGTGAGGAGATCTTGTTTCACCTGTTCGCCACTGTGCAGCAGTTTCTGCATATATTTCTGATTCAGCTTGTGCATAGGAGGACTCTCCCTCTGCTCCCAAATGGACATTTGTGTCTTCTTCCTATAGGACACTATGTTGTCCTCAAAAACAGGCTCCCTTCTCCATTCAGAAATAAATTCTGTCATCACCCTGATACCCTTCATTTTAGTAGCAACTTGCCTGTCTTCCACTTCAGGCTCTTTCAGACCCCCTGGGATAGAGTTCATCTGTACTTCTTGCTTTAATTATTTCCAGTCTTGCCTCTCCTTGTCCATAGTACTTTTTTTAATTGTCACCTGAGACAGAGCGCTCTCGGGATACTTTACTCATGTCCTCGCAGGATGGTGGTTCATCTTTCATCATCTCAATCTCCAGACTCTTTCCTTCCTTATCTTTTACATTAGTAAAGATCCCAGTTTCTTCATAATATTGAGGACATTCTTCCTTTGTAAGAACACTCGCTATATTCATCCATTTGATCTCTTCTTTCTCTGGGTCAGGGATCTTTGTCGGGCACTTTCTTTCTCTAGTATTCGCCACCTCATGAATATTCACCAAGGAAAGGTGGCTGTGTCTGTCCGGGTTTCTTATGGAGGCTTCTTCATTGCTCTTACTCATAAGGTTTCTGCAACTATTTGGGTTTAACTCTTCCCCAATGACTTTATCAGCATGCTTCACACTGAGACTGGGTTTGCACCCAGTAGGTAACACCTTGTCCTTTTCCCTTTGGTCTGTGCTCATAAGTCCAGTCACTTTAATATCATGATCTTGCTCCAGGAGCAAAGGTTTTTTTATCTGCACTTGCGGCCTCTTTTCCAGCAATCTCTGTTATTTTCTTAGCAATTTCTGTTACTTTTTCAGCAGTCTCACTTGCGCTCTCTGTAATCTTTGGCGCTGTCTGCAGTCTCACTTGCGCTCCCTGCAGTCTCTTAGGCTGCTCCAACAAATCTTTTCTCCTTCTCCGTACTGAACCTGTTGGCTTCTTGCACTTTCTCTGCCATCAAACAGGTATCCAACTCTTGATTTCCTTCTGCACCGGGTTCTGTTTGCAATCCCTCAACAGGGAAACTGCATTTTAAGCTTGGGTGGACAAGCATGCCTCTTGGGTAGTGATAAGCATGTACATGACTACAATATTTGTACTGTGTTCACTCCTACACTTTTAATGATCTCTTCTCTCAGAATGCAATCATTTGTTGCATTTTCCTCTTCTAAAACAACATATACTTTCTGAGTATCACCACACAGATAGGGGCCTAGGGCTGTTGCCCAGTGCTTTTTAGGCCAACATTTTCTATTGGCAATTTTGTAAAAATTCAGGAGGTATGTTTCTACATTATCCTGAGCAGTCATCTACTTTAGGAAGCGATTAGGATTCATACTTCCACTTGACTCTGGAACCACAGGATTTGTTGCAGACCTCAGTTGCTGCAGCTGCGCTTTCTGTGCTTCCAAAAAATCTCTCATTTGCGCTCTGTCCTCTTCTGCTGATCTCCGTCATTGCTCTGCGGTGTCACTCAGACTTTTTTTTTTGAAGCGCTGATTAAACACTTTGCTGAAGTTCCCTCACTGCCCAAAATAACGTCTAAACAAAGTACAGTCCAATTCACATAAGACAGGCCTGGGGACTTATCGGTTTCAGAAGTTGTTAGAGAAAAACCCATACTAACTCATGATACCAAAAAATAGAGTCCTCATATAATTTTCTTATTATTAGAGTTAATTTAGACAAAACGTGGGTCAGTAGCAAAAACATCCAAAATGGCTGCTACTGGCTGGCTGAGCATACATTTTAAACAAACACAGCTTTTATAATAATTAAATACAGAGAATGGTGCAATCCATTATCACCCATCTAGGAAAAGTAGACATTCCCACAAACAGCCAATATATGATTATTACATAAGGTGATCCAATAAAATATAACACATGTGATCAGCACTTATAAAGCATGTCTTGGTACGTCACACTAGATGCTCAAAAATACTCCCACCTGTTATCTCTGCGCATAGGTCACAAGCTGGCCTTGTTGAGCTATTTAAATACAGTACATATTTGTTTAGAACCGATTTCTATTATGGGAAGAAGGACTTGTTTACAGTTATAGAATAAAAAAACAATTATTTTAACTAAATGCAGAAGTAACAGTTTCATACCTAACAGCCTGTGATGGACGGAGTACTGCTTCAGGGCTAAAGGCTAAAGTTCACAAGTATTACAAAAGTGATGAATTATATATATATATATATATATATATATATATATATATATATATATATATATATACACTCTTAGGGATTTGCCTTCAGTCTTCCGAGGAGCCATGTCCCCTTGACCTCCCAGGTCGCTGAACACTCTTGCCAGTGTCTCTCAATTTTGCTGTCTGTATGCTTCAGGCAGTCTTGCTCAATTGCTAGGCTATACAGACCTCTCTATTTGTGTCCACACAGAGCTTTCTCACAATCTCCATCCAAGCCCAGACTGAGCTCAGACTTCAAGCTTCCAAACAAATATCTCCCTGCATGAGGCCCTGTATTGCAGCCACACCCATGCCTTTTAAGCTGTGTGCTAACCAGAAATCATGAAGTGTTCTCTTCTGACCTCTGGTGGCACTTAATCACAATAATATATATATATATATATATATATATATATATATATATACCGTATTAGTACGAATATAAGCCACACCCGCATATAAGCTGCACCCGTAAAGTTCAAGGGGAAAAAATAGAAAAAAGATAGTACTCAAATATAAGCTGCACCCATAAAATAGGAGAGAAAAAGACTCTCAAAGTGATCAGCCATTGCAAGAAACAGGCTTTTTTTGCAGATTACAGACTTTACAGGATGTTAGAATCACTAAAACCATAAATCGCTATTCTATACCGCAGTCTAAAGCACAAAAATCGGCACCCTTAACTCGCAATCGCGCAAATCGGAAGTAATTTTGCATTCGTGAATAGAAGTTGCACGCGTTACAAGCAATGTTCGCAAATCGGCAAAATCGCAAATATAAGCCGCACCCTTAAAAAGGTGCAGCTTATATTCGGACCAATACGGTATATATATATATACTAGCAACTTGCCCGTCAAAAATGACGGCAATAAAATTATAAGGCAGGTAATGCTGTTTGGTCCAGACATTAATTTTGTTGGTGGTCCGAGATCCTTCGGCGCTCATTGAGAGCCTCATGCTGAGCCCCTTTGGCGCTCATTGCGAGGCTGTTGGTTGTTGTATGTTTTTTTCTGATAGGCTCTTTTGCTGTTATTGTTTGTTCTGCGGTGATCTGTTTTTCGCGCTTATTGC
>CM050163.1:205180480-205201821 GCA_027410445.1 Discoglossus pictus
GGGATCAGCGACCAAAAAATATTGCTTAGCGGGTTTAGTGCAAAGCAGAAAATTACAGTGAAAACATTGCTATTGCGAATCAACGCTATAAGGGGTATCGTTAGTTGGGGTATACCTGTACATAGTGAAAAAAATCTTTTAGTCCATTGAGTTAAACCTTTTTAAATCTCTGCTGATCCTTGTAATATGTGGATTAATTGTTAATTTAAATGTAAATTAAATGAATTACCTACTTTCAAGATACTTTATATGATCAGATGTTAAAAGTACATTTTTTTTTTGATGGTTAGTTTTATCTCTGCCATAAAATCACATGGATTGCAGCCAAGGAGATCCATATAAGGGATTTATAATTGTTTCATACTTTGCTGTAATTTGTAGTCACAGACACTGGACTAGACAGGTCACACACTTACTGCGCCCTAACACATTGTACACATATTAGGTGAACAGGGCAAGCACAATATGAACTGTTCATGAATGGCTGGAGGATTTGAGGAATGGGGGAGCACAGAAAGTATCAGTAGCTGTGCATTATAGGCTTGGGATATTCAGTTAAATATACATGGAGATCCCATTTTGTCTAGTTTGCTTTTAAAAGAGCATATTTAAGACACTACAAATGTTATTTTTTATTGCAAAAAGGATGAAGGGCTATATACACCTTGGAGGTCCCCTGGGTTATGGGAAGGAGCTCCTTGTCTAGGCAGGACCAGGTGTGAAAGGATATGGCTAACAGGCGGGGAAACCTCTTATAGGCTCTTTTCTGGCTTCTAAACTATTCTGCCCCCAGCTAGCCACGTGTGAGGCGCCCATCCCTGTAGAAGAAAAGAAAGGAGTAAATTTTCAGGTTGAATTGTTTTAGGAGCTTATGGTTGAGTTTTAATGGTGTGTGATAGTTTGACCTGCTACACTCAGTGAGAAGTGAATGTATTCTTTCAATCTTTTTATTAAAAGTCCAAAAAACACACCACATTATGGCTTACATCAGCCAAAGGTATGACAAAACACATAGTTCTCTTGTATATATGTTCCCCAGTAGAAAAGGGGAGCATTCGGCCCGCCCGTCTCTCCGAAATGCTCCAACTGCCAGGGACCCTTAAACAGTCTTTTGAGGGACTCTGTCCAGTTTGCAGTTAGACTACTGCCTTCTCCCTGGGGTTACTTTACACAGATTCTTGTAAGGAACATAGCTTCCTTTGGGACACAGCTCCCTCTGGGACACAGCTCCCTCTGGGACACAGCTCCCTCTGGGACACAACAGTCTTCTGACTGCAATCATGAAAAGGCACCTCTTGGGGCACTCTTTGCTTCACTCTGTTACAGGTGTTTTATATGTTGTTACAGCGGCAGATGGTGAGGTGAGGCTAGTGGGGAATGAGTGCCTACACCCTACTGTGGTACGGCTACACCATCACTGCCTACACCCTACTGTGGTACGGCTACACCATCACAGTAGGCCCTGGATACAGGTTCAGGGTCCAGGGAGTACGGTCTCTGGCCTGGCTCCTCCCCTCATTTTATTATTTAATTATTTTTCTTGGTTACTGTTTCTGTGGCCTGTTCTCATCAAACAAGTTGTCTGGGTCTGTTATTATGGGGTAATATAACTTCGGTCATGCTTGGGTCATGTTTAATTCCTCTGCAGACTGCATTTGTTTCCCTCTGACAGACAGCTGGGATGTGGAGCTCTGTAGGGAGATAATTTAGCCCTTTGCTAATGATTGCCTATAGATCAAATCAGAATTTTTCAGATGGAGATCCCAACAATGCTTCAAAGCTGTATCCACATTATTACAAACATAAGTTTTAACCATTGCAATAATTATTGTTGGTCCTTTCCTGTTATAGCTTTGGCAGCAGTCCGCCAGCAGTGCCAGTAGCAGTGGCACTATCATAGCATTAGGGTTAGTGTAACATTCTAAGGTTCGAACTTCACCACAAATATCGGCAGCACTGTAAAATATTGGCAGCGCCATCTAGCAGCTCCTTGTTGTAAATGCTGCTGTTCCTGCTGCCGTAACTATAACAGGATAGATCCTTATTTCTTTATGCATAAAAATTAAGTAGTACTTTAAAATCCCAGTGTGTATTAATATTTTGATAAACAGTAAAGTATACATTATACATGCCTAACGTTTATCTTTTACTGTCTTTTAGATTCAAACATGTTTTTTATTTTGATGCTCTTTGTGCTTCTGAGCACAAGGCTGCTATTACCCATCCGCAGAGGTAAGTGTAACTGAACTGTTCTAAATTTAAATATTTTGCATACATATTTAAGTGTATGGTGATCTTGTAAATGTGTATATCTATCTGTATGTTTATAGCAATGATTCTCAAATGTCTCTTCCATGTCCCCCAGACAGGACAGGATTTAGGTTTAACACTGTGTAAACACAGATGAGTCTCCAAGGTCTGTTGAATACTAAATGCCTCACCTGTGCTTACACAGTGGTAAATCTAAATCCCTGATCTGTTTCCCAGCCCCTGAGCAGAGGTTTGGAAATCACTGGTCTAGGGAGAGCTGAAAAGGCAAAAAAAGACCTGGCCTTTTGTAGGTAAAGTTACAGATCAATGGTTTTATTTTATTTTGTCCCAAACAAGTGTATTTGTTGTGTTTTTTTAATGGCACTTAAATGGTTAATAAGTGTGAATTTGTTAGAGGGAGTTAATAGAATAGTATAGGGTAAGAAAGGGTTAATAGTGTAGTGCTTAGACTTTGTGTCATGAGGGTCCTGGAGGACCCCCGCAGCAAGGGGTTAATGTAAGGTGCCTGTGGGGGGCCCGATTGGGACCCCTGCAACATGGGGATTTGTTTTGGGAGCAGGGGAGGTTTAGAGGCCGGAGGGGGGGGGGGGTTTGGGGGCTGAAGAGGGTCTCTTTTGCTGCTCCAGTAGACAGGGCTGGTCCTACCTTTTTGGAGCCCCTAGGCGGTGAAGTACTGAAGCCCCTGTGAGTGCGTGCGCATGGTATGCACGCACTTGAGCACACACACAGAGTTACAGATATAAACAGATTCACACATACAATGTTACAGACTCACAAACACATACACAGATTTACCCATACACAATAACAGACTCACACATACACAGGTACATAATCACATACACATTTACAGCCACAAACACATACACAGACACGCACACAGGCTCACACATACATGTACACTGGCTCACACATACATAGACTCACTGTTACAGACACATACACATACATAGACTCACACATACACATATATAGGCTCACACAGGCTCGGCTAACACATACATAGACACACACATACATAGACTCACGCATACATAGGCTCATGCATACACATACATAGACTCACACATACATAGGAACACACATACACATATAGAGAATCACACATACATAGGATTATACATACATAGGATCACACATACATATACATAGGCTCACACATGTACATAGGCTCACACATACACATACATAGGCTCACACATACATCAGATCACATATACATATTTATAGGATCACACATACACAAAAAAAGGATCAAACATACATAGGATCACACATACACATACATAAGATTACATACACATAGGATTACACATACATAGGCAAATAATTTTATTTAAAAAGCCAACAGATGACTTAGCTTGTTCAGTAGCTCCTCGTGGTCAGGGCTCTCTCACAACCTGGTTCTCACACGCTGCTGCTCCTCCAGTAAGTAGGACACGGGAGGGGAGGGAGGGGCTGGGCTAGGGGTGGAGATCGGGTTTGTTTATTTTTTCGTAAAATGTTTAATTTTTTTAATTAAAATGAGGCGCCTCTTACTGATGAGTGCCTGTAGGTGCCTGCCTAGGTTGCCTAATGATAGATCCGGCCATGTCTGCAGCATACATAAGGGGAATTTGAATTATACATGCAAATTTACTGTAGGGCAGGCTTTATTGACGTCATGATGACGGTTTCATTTCCTATTGGCTCTGTGCAAGCAGTAACTACAGGCTTGCATGAGCAAGCCCTGATCTGCTTACATACTGAACCAGGGTTTACGGGTTGGAGGCTGCAGGTCTGTAGTTACAGGCTAGTTTAATTTAATCTCCCTGTAACTCCAGCAGATTTCAAGGCCACAGACATACGGACTGTACCATAGCTGCTGCGGGCTTGAAATTTAATAAAGGCCCAAGACTTTTTTTCCAGAGCCCTGAACGCATAAATCCTCTCAGACCAATTCTGTCTTGGGTGTTTAACAGGATTAAAACGATTCTCAGAGAAGCCCTATTATTATTATTATAGTTTATTTATAACGTGCCAACATATTCCGTAGCGCTGTACATAAATTAAGTTCAGACAAAGACAAATACAGATTAACATTTAGCAAAGGAAGGCTAGGAATCCAATGTCCATGGTGAATTCCCAAAGTACTTAGGTTAGAAACCTGCAGACTTACAATCTAAGGTATAGTGAGTGGTAAAAGAGGGTGAGAGAGGTGATAAGCGTGTTAGGGTGGAAGGTGATACTTTAAATCTCATATACAATAGGAAAAGGAACCCCCATAGACAGAATTTTTTGTTTTACTTTGCACTGTTAAGTCCACTGAAACAGCTGAAGTTGAATGGCTCTCAAGAATATAATAAGAATATATGGTCCAATAATAGAAGGAGAATGCTCTCATTAAGATCTATGATCCATTTGTGAAATGTCAAAATAAAAATTGATATGTCTCAATGTTTCATGAGAATATTCGTTCATGATGCAGCAGAAGAATATTGTCTAAGTAGAGATAGATTCTTAATCCCCTTTTTTTGATCTCAGCAAGGAATGTCACTAAAATATTTGAAGGACCCAAGCGGCTGATGCAAGACTAAAGGAAATGCAGGAACTTTGAAGGCCAATTTTATGACCCCCCCCTCCCCATTGAAATATAGCCAATCGTTTCAAAGTGGCAAAAAAAATAATTTCTTCCTGACCCCAGACCCTGGCGATTTGACTACTCCCTGGATCAATACTGTCTGTGTAATGATACAGTAAAAGTGCAACAGACATACAATAATCCCCCTAATGACCCTCCCCTAAAACTGCTAAATATATACATTGCAAACCCTAACTAAATACAATGCAAGTGATAATTCCATTCAATGATACCCATAGCGACAGGAGACATAAACTCAAAATACATATAATATGACTTCAAAAGTACATACAATTAAAGTACTAACTATATGCAATTAACCAACTAACTATAACATTTGAATCTTTATTATGCTCATTTACATTCTTTTTGGGGGGGGGGGTTGAGTGGTTCGTCAAGTTTTATGAAGGCCTGCTTGGTTTTGTTGTTTGAATATTTGGATAAATTAGTGGTTTCTCTAAATAGGGCCCAGCAGATGACTAATGTTGCATTTGGGATATAACCACTGTACTGTTCGTGGGATTTTTTTATTTCGGAAAAGTGGTTTTGCTCATCAGACGTTAAAGTTATTCCTTGGGATGTAATCACTGTTTGATATGTTGTCATTTCTTTTTTCTAATGCCATTTTTTTCTAGTTGTTTTCTTTGTGCTTTTTGAATTTGGCACATTGAGTTGTTGATGTTAACAAGTGATTCCTCTAAAAAGAGCTAGAACTTTGTCTTTGGTATTTAAGCACTGTTTTTTTCTGGGAACTCAAGTTACAACACCTCATAATACAAAATATTTTTAGTAAATACTCTACCATCATGTAGTAGGTCCCCATGGCTTTCATTTTTTTCATGCGAACTTTTATTTGTGATGGATTTGTGCATCTTAAAAATGCAACATAGAGTTGACCATGTGCAAATACTGGTTCCTCTAAAAATAGTCCAACAGATTGAAAAGTCTGACCTTGTGATTTATTAATGGTCATTGCAAATGCCATGATAATGGGAAATTCTCTCCTTTGTAGTACACAAGGCAAGCTACTGTCACTTGGAGCCAAATCTATTCTTGGTATGAAAACTCTTTCATCTTTATGTGTTCCATTCATAATTTCTGCATGTATGAAATGGTCTCTTAAATCTTGAACAATTAATCTTGTTCCATTACAAAGACCTTTTTTGGGGTTTATATTTCTCAGTAACATTACACTTGCTCCTTTTTTAGTTGGAAAATATGTGGTGGCATTGTGGAGGGAGTTAATGTATTTATAAATTCTGTGTTAACATTTGATTGACTCTGTCATCAGCTAGTACGGAATCTGCACTGTAATACTTTTTTTGCGGTGCATCTATTAATTTCAAGATGTCGTTATTTATATTCAATGCATCTTTTTTTTTGGATGTTAATATTACTTTCTGTGCAAGCTCCTCTGAATCCTTATTGCTTATTCCATTTTGGAATATAGCTGATATTAGTGAATTTGGCAAATCATTTCTGCTGGTATTTCAAATAATGTCTGCTAAATAAGTTACATAGCTACATAATAATTGAGGTTGAAAAAATAATTTTAGCTCATTAAGTTCAACCTTTTAAGATCTCATCTGATCTGCAATATGCGGATTAGTTGTTAATTGATCCAGAGGAAGGCAAACAGAAAAAAAACCAAGTAAAACTTTGCCAATTGTCTCAAAAGGGAAAAAAAAAATTCCTTCCTGATCCCAGATACTAATGATCGGATTTCTCCCTGGATCATAACTCCCTCGCTAATTATCCAGAATATCCCTGAATACCCTTTTAATTTAAAAATATATCCAATCCCTTTTTAAAGTTATCTATTGAATCCACTGTCACCCCCTCCCTTGGTAGAGAAGTCCACAGATTAATTACCCTTACTGTGAAGAACCCTTTGCTTTCTTTACGGTGGAATAATTTTACTTTTAACCTCAAAGGATGTCCTTGTGTCAATTGAAACCCTCTTGGCACAAAAAGATCCCTTGACAAATCATTATACTGACCCTGGATGTATTTATATAAGGTAATCATATGTCCTCTTAGACGCCTTTTTCTAGAGAAAATAAGTTTAATTAGGTTAGTCTTTCTTCATAACTTCATTCCCCTTATTAGTTTTGTTGTCCTTCTCTGTACTTTTTCAAGTTCTAAAATGTCCTTTTTATGAAGTGGTGCCCAAAACTGTACTCCATATTCCAAATGAGGGCGTAGTTATTAGCTCTGTTTTTCCTTTCACCAATTTTAATTAGCCAATTATTGAATTCATTTTGTCCTTCCGATCGCATGTTTTTCTCTAATCTGAGGTGTGTAAATTCTTTCTATAGTGGACTTGACTTTATACATGTTTCCACTATGTCTGTTCTATTTCCATGGACAACAACAGGTAAGGTTTGTCTGAAATCGCCACCTAACAATATCACCTTTCCTCCGAAAGGCAAACGGTCAATGCATTGCAGAGCATGGCATGACATCATAGTGGCCTCATCTATGATAATTAACTTACATTTTTTTAAAGTATTTGCTTGAAATTATTTAATTATAATATCTGAGACAGATACTATATTTCCAAAATTGGAACTGGAAGTTTAAATCCACTATGTACTGTTCTGCCACCTTGTAATAATAGTGCGTCTTTACCTATAATTGAACTCATCAACAAATTATTGACATACGTTTTTCCGGAAAACATCCACACAGCATGATGGTGCCACCACCGGCCTGGTGTCTCTGCCTCATCCAATTAGGCCTTCCCTTCCTAGTGTACTAATTTCCACTCTAAATCAAGTTTTTGTTAAATTAAAATAGCTTTGTCCGACTCCACCCATCTGTCCCAAATTTGACTAAAAGTGGAGAGGGAGTTGTTTATTGAATGCGTCATTTTTTCATAAATCATGATGTGGTTTAATTTTTTTATAACCTCTTGGCCGTCTAAATGGGGTGATTTCCAATTCTTTGCAATGTGGCTTTTGGTTGCCAGCATGACCATTTGTATCCACTTGTTATGGTTCTTATTAACGTTCAGTACTGGCATTCCCAGTAAGCATGTCTCCCTAGAGGGGTGTATTTCCCTGTCTAATACCTCAGAGATCATTGCATTTACCCTTCGCCACAGGGCCTGTACTTTTGGGCAGTCCCACCAGATGTGGCCAAAGGTTCCTCTATCTGAGCAGTGCAAGCTTCCACATTGATGTTGGCATTATACTTCATTAATAGATGTGGATTATATAGCACCACATATGTGTTATCTACTTTTTTCCCACAAATAATTGCATTTTGCCCTTATCCTCTTCTATACAATGGATAGCTATCACAATTTGCAAATGTTTGATCTTTGTATTTTTTAGGGAAATCTTTTGTGCATTTTTGTATTTTTTATACACAGTGAATTTAGATTGAGCTCACCACATGGGCCATGAATCATGTGATGTGCTACTATCTCATATAGGCTTGCATGTTTTTGTGGATCAGGTAGTTCAGCAATAATAACAGAATCAACTTCATCATCTGTATTCAATTTATAATTTTCTTGAATTATTATAAGAATATGTGCATGTGGCAGGCCACTTTTTTGGAATAAGCCACACACTTTCCAAATAAATGACTGGTGGTTATGTTATGTATTAAAGCTGTTAATTTTATTTTGAAGACTCTAGCCACTAAGTCTGGTCTATCAGAAGCATTTTGGCCCGGGTTCAAATTCTCAACAATCTTTGGCCACTGAGGATTACATGTAAAAGTAATAAATACATTTGGTTTTCCAAATTTTGTTACAATTGCCGTGACATTGTATCTTTCTTGCATATTGAGAGGAGATTCTTGGAAAGAGGTTGGTAAAATAATGGCTCTGCCAGCTTATAGCCACTTCTGCCACATAATCCATGAGGCCAGAATACTGTTCAACAGGTAGTTTATTTTGTTGATATTTTATGAAATTTTAATTATTGGCTTTCACTTGTAGGTATGATCTATTGTTGTGTCAGTTTTCCAGCACTTAAGATGGGCGTAAATGCTTCTCGAATTGCAGTTTGCGCCACTTTAAATTCAAGCATGGAAATATTATTTCTGATTACTGTTTGGGTATCTTTCAATGATTCATTTTGGTTGCCATCCTGCCACCCCATTGTAATACAAAATTGGATACGTCATTGGATCCATATTTGTACTTAATATACTGATGTTAATGAAAGGTTCCTCTTCATTTCTTGGAATTTATTTTAATATCCCTTTGAAAAGGTGGCTCGCCCTCCTCATTTTTGAAAGACCATTGCAATTTCATAAGCTGTGGGTAAGTTATAATATCGTTTATCAGAATTGGCGATCTTTTTTAAGAATCATATTGAATCTTGGGATTGGCAACTGATTTTTGTAGTGCATGAATGTAAGCATGAGTGTATGGATTTTTCGCCATAATCTTATCAAGCTCATGAAAAACTGTGGCTAATAGAGATGTCGCGAATAGTTCGCCGGCGAACTGTTCCCGGCGAACATAGCATGTTCGCGTTCGCGGCGAACTGCGAACATATGCGATATTCGACCCGCCCCCAATACTTTATCATTGAGCAAACTTTGACCCTGCATGTCACAGTCAGCAGACACATTCCAGCCAATCAGCAGCATACACTCCCTTCCACGCCCTTCTACCTCATGGACAGCAGCCATTTTGGAATCATAAGTAACTTGCAGTCTTACTGAGAGGAGGGACAGTGTAGGTGATACTGCATCAATAGGGAAAACCATAGCTAGGCAAGTTTATTCAGTGTCCAGTGCAGTGCTGAAGGACTCTTGTGCATTATTATTATTATTATTACTACTATTTAATGTGTAGATGTACCAGCTGGGCATGCATTATTATTATTATTATTATTATTATTATTATTATTATTATTATATAATGTGTAGATGTACCAGCTGGGCATGCTCTTGTGCATTATTATTATGATTATTAGTAAAATACTACTACTACTAATAATAATAATGCACAAGAGCATGCCCAGCCAGTACATCTACACATTATATAGTAATAATAATAATAATAATAATAATAATAATACACAAGAGCATGCCCAGCCGGTACATCTACACATTATATAGTAATAATAATAATAATGTAGAAGAGCATGCCCAGCCGGTACATCTACACATTATATACTAATAATAATAATAATAATAACAATAATAATAATACTGCTCAAGAGCATGCCCAGCCGGTACATCTACACATTATATAGTAGTAATCACATATATAGTTGTGAGCGTACGAGTTGTTGCTAACGCTGCGGGCTCGCGAGGGCACTGCCCGAAGGCGCTCCATGCCAGCACCTGAGGACCTCGCAAAGCGAGGGCCGCAGTTGCTGGCATGGAGCGCCGAAGGCGCTCCATGCCAGCAACTGCGACCCTTGCAAACTTCACGTCGCAACCCAAACAGTACGACACACACATTACGACACTCGCAAACAACATACGACACACGTTCACACACATTAAGGCCTCGCAACACTCGGACGCAACTCGCGAACATTACAAAATGTAAAACACAATACATACACACAGCACATACATAAAAAACTTACCTACACCAAGAGGGAGCACCCAGCACCTCAAAAATACAACTTACACCTCGATTTTACTCGAAATAAAACAGTTTAGAGACTAAAAAAAAATCGAAGCGAGAGAAAAAATGGCCGCCGAACAAAACGAAAACGAGACTACAGCACTCTAAACTCGCAAAACACCACAAGAAACTCGCAAAACACCACAAAACACCTACGGATATTCCGATACAGACGTATACCACACATTACTCGCCATTTTACGCCAATGCGGAAGTACACGACTACGCTAACGGTTTGGGCTCGCGCACGCACAGTGTTACACTGCACACATTCAGCACGCTTACACAGCAGATCCACACCACTAATGCTGCAGCAACATCAAAACACATTCACAGCTCTTCCACACAATGCTTTAAAATAGGTAAAGTATATTCATTTATTAATGTATTATATATTTCATTATTACACACTAAACAGCATTAGCTACCTTACAATTTCATTGCCGTCATTTTTTGACGGGCAATTCGCTAGTAATAATAATAATAATAATAATAATAATAATAATAATAATAATAATATTATAGAAGAGCATGCCCAGCCGGTACATCTACACATTATATAGTAATAATAATAAGAATAATAATAAAGCAGAAGACCTCCCCTGTGTCTCCCCCCCACTCCCTCCCATGTGTCTCTCTCCCCCCCTCTCCCCTGTGTCTCCCCCCCACTCCCTCCCATGTGTCTCTCTCCCCCCCTCTCCCCTGTGTCTCTCCCACCCTTGCCTGTGTCTCTACCCCCTCTCCCTTCCCCAGTGTTTCTTTCCCCCCTCTCCTGTGTCTTTTCCCCCTTCCCTCTTCCCTGTGTCACTCCCCCCTCCCCTGTGTCTCTACCCCCTCTCCCTTCCCGTGTTTCTTTCCCCCCTCCCATGTGTCTTTCCCCCCTTCCCTCTCCCCTGTGTCTCTCCCCCCTCATCTGTGTCTCTTCCCCCTTCTCCCCTGTGTCTCTACCCCCTCTCCCCTGTGTCTCTACCCCCTCTCCCTTCCCCTGTGTTTCTTCCCCCCTCCTCTGTGTCTTTACCCCCTTTTCTCTCCCCGGTGTCTCCTCACCACTCCCTCCCATTAGTCTCTTCCCCCCTCTCCCCTGTGTCTCTACCCCCCACTCTCTCCTGTGTCTCTCCCCCCTCCCATGTGTCTCTTCCCCCTCCCATGTGTCTCTTCCCCTCACCTCTCCCTTACCCTGTTTCTCTTCCCCCCTCTGCCCTGTGTCTTCCTCCCCCTCTCCACTGTGTCTTCCTCCCCCTCTCCCCTCTCCTGTGTCTTCCTCTCCCTCTCCCCTGTGTTTCCTCCCCCTCTCTCCTCCCCTGTTAGCTTCTATACGCATACATACATACGATAAGAAATCTGGGGGGGGGGGGGGGGGGGGTTACCCCTTACCCCCCCAGTTCCAACACCCATGTGTACTGTATAATATTGTATTGCATTATGTTATATTATATCACTAGTGACTTGCCTGGCACAAATGATGGGGCAATAAAGTTTGAAGCCATGGCAATGCTGTTTGCCACACAATGTGATGCTTTTTGTACTCTGAGGACCTTCGGCGCTCATTGTGAGTCTCTTCCCTCGTGTCCTTCATGTTTCGTGCTTTGCAACGATCAATCTTCGGCGCTCATCGCAAAGACAGATATATAAGTAGAGTGTTAAATATATAATTTTTTTTGTGCAGTGTAAATTAAAAAATGTATTCAGGTCTCAGAGCATAATAAAGTGATTTAGATTTGTAAATGCTTTGAGAGTGCTATCGCTGGCAGCCAATGAGCAGTAATCCAGATATATAACTGCAGAGTAAAAAGTAAAACATTTTAGTGTAGTGTAAAGTCTACATTTTTATTTTCCATTACTAATTAATACTTATTAAATGAATGCACGATAATAACTATTGTGAATGAACAAATGTATTAGGAAGTGCGAAGCGTTAATGTATGTAAAGTAACCGCAGTGTAAAATATGCTATTAAGCGTATTTTTTTTATATATATTTTTTTAATAATAATGAATTAATTAATTACTAAAATACTTTACCTATTTGTAATTAATATATCCAGTGATCAATAACCTGAAGAGCTTACAATCAGTTTTGATTTTCCTGCAGCTTACAGTGTACATTTGGACTGTTGGTGACCCGAGGTGTAAGTGTCAGCAATGTGCGCAGTGCACGAGGGGAAACCGCGTGTATAGTCGTGTAACGCGCCATTTTAGATTTGTAATGTTATTAGTTGCAAGTTAGTGTTGTAAAATGGCGGCGATTGTGTATGTGTTACGCGGCTCGCCAGCAGTTTCCATTATTTATAATAGTGTATTTTGTACCTCGTCTGTTCCTAGGTGAAAGTCGTACATGGCTGGCGATGTTTTGCGCGGTTTGGGGTCGTGTAGCCTCGTTTTAATTTTTTCCGGATGACATTTTTTTTGTCGCTTAGCCGATTTACAAGTGCCAACTGGGGAAGACGTTACAGATATCACATATATAGTTGTGAGCAGGCGGGTTGTTGCTAACGCTGCGGGCTTGCGAAGCGAGGGCCAGAGTTGCTGGCAAGGAGCGCCGAAGGCTCCCACGTCGGCTGCAATGAGCCGCAGGCGGGACTTACACCATCAAATTTACGGACTTACCATCCAAAAATACGGGACTTAGAAAAAAAAACATTACGAGCGCACAAAAATACGACCTTAACGCCCGAACCGCACGCACTTAAAAACATTAAAAACACAATAAATACACACAACAAACACATAAAAAGCTTACCCACAGCAAGCGGGCACCGAGGACCTCTGCAAGTGAAGTTACACCTCCATTTAAGTCCAAATTCATGAGTTTAGACACCCGAAAATCACC
Source organism: Discoglossus pictus (assembly GCA_027410445.1). NCBI lineage: Eukaryota > Metazoa > Chordata > Amphibia > Anura > Alytidae > Discoglossus > Discoglossus pictus. The sequence goes on from CM050163.1 coordinate 205,193,806, forward strand.
TAAGTAAGAGAAAAAATGGCCCTTGAAAAAAAGAAAACGAGGCTACAGGACCCTAAACACGCAAAACACATACAGATTTTCCTAAAAAGCCGTACGAGGTAAAGATACACTATTAACAAGGACGCTAAATCATCCACACCCGCGTACCACATACACATTCCCCGTCATTTTACAACACTAACTTACACAATGCGGAAGTACCCAGCTACCCTAACTGCTTCCCCTCGCGCACGCAGCCTATTTACACTACACACTGCACACATTGCTGACACTTACACAGCAGCTCCACAGCACTGAAAACCTACATTGTATGCTGCAGGAACATGAAAACAGATTGTCAGCTCTTCAGCACAATGCTTCCTGCATATATTACTTACAAATAGGTAAAGTATATTCATTTAATAATTATTTCATTAGCATACAAAAATACATATACACAAAAAAAACATTATCACATCAAACATAAAAGCCATTCACTGCGCGCCTCACAACGAGCGCCAACATAGCATACAAAACCTTGCAATAAGCGCAAAAAACACATCACCGCCGACCAAAGAATAACAGCAAAAGCGCCAATCAGAAAAAAAATACAACCAACAGCCTCGCAATGAGCGCCGAAGGATCTCCGACCGCCAACAAAATGAATGTCTCGTCTAAACCATTACCTGCCTTACAATCTTATTGCCGCCATTTTTTGATGGGCAAGTCGCTAGTAAATATATAAAGATCAAGATAATAAAAGTATCAGGAAATGTAACACAAAGATGCACGCGCGTCTGAATAATACGACAAATACGGATTTTTGTCATAAGTGATATGATCGCAGTATTGGGTCATAAACCCTAAACACTGGAATCTGTTACATACAATTTACTGATGATGTCAATAATGGGCTTCAAGGGGGGGGTCTCTTTTCATACTTTTTGAGCGGTGCAAATCCAACATACGCAGAGCGGAAACGCCACATCTGTGGGACACACACAAAGGGGTTCACTTTGGGAGAAAAAAACAAACAAATATGAAATATTTTTAATAATCATATTTTGATGTTACCAACAGATAAGGAAACGAAACTGAGGTTATTATATCTAATAGTAGCAAGCCTGGGAGTACTGGGAGTAATAATACTGCAGCAGGAGGTCAGGACTAATGTCACCTATAGACCCCCAGACAGATAAAGGTCAGTACTAATGTCCCTCTATAGACCCCCAGTCAGATAAAGGTCAGTACTAATGTCCCTCTATAGACCCCCAGTCAGATAAAGGTCATTACTAATGTCCCTCTATAGACACCCAGTCAGATAAAGGTCAGTACTAATGTCACCTATAGACCCCCAGTCATATAAAGGTCATTACTAATGTCCCTCTATAGACACCCAGTCAGATAAAGGTCAGTACTAATGTCACCTATAGACCCCCAGTCATATAAAGGTCAGTACTAATGTCACTCTATAGACACCCAGTCATGTAAGGTGTAACCCTTACAGTACCTGATCGATACAACATCATACCTGATGTTTTAAAACACGTTATTCCAAACAATTTAGGAATGTTAGGTAATTTATGCCTTTTATGGCTTAAAACCAGACTCTGTATCAACTATGTAATTTTCTGTGGGAGTTTTGCCATGGATCCCCCTCCGGCATGCCACAGTCCAGTTGTTAGACCCCTTGAAACAACTTTCCCATCACTATTGTGGCCAGAAAGAGTCCCTGTGGGTTTTAAAATTCGCCTGCCCATTGAAGTCTATGGCGGTTCGCCGATGGTCGCCGGTTCAAAAATGGTTTAGTAAGGTAATGAGGAAAAAACTTTGTTTACTTTTTTGAAGCATATTTTGGTGCAGTAAATTAATTGTGAAGTCCACCTAACCTATTACTTTTGGAAGGGAGGGACTCTCTTGATTACAGCAGTGTGCTGTGTTATCTAGATTACTAAACCATTTTTGATAGTGGATATTATCTATGTTGTCTCATTTTTTTTAACTTACTTCAGCTTATGGGATGGTGAGTGCTTTGTCACTTTTTTCTCCCATGGGAAACATAGAGATCCACTTGTTTTAGTAACTGCAGCAACTGTTGGCCGCCATCTGTCCTCTCAAATAGACAGGTGCTGACCTTTATAACTAATATTATCATCCGTGAGTACTCACATGATTACTTTGGGGTTTACTCATTAGACTGTACCCCCCCCTTTATATGCCTGCTGTTTGATATACTTCAGTATATCTTTTATTACACATATTGTAAATATATCTTCACATTTTTTCTCTAATAAAGTTTATTTTGTTTCTTTTTTAAGTAACTAGTTGCTACATATTTCAAAATAGAGTCTTAGGTGTTCTTTAGTACACTGGATATAGACTCAGAGGATCCAGAGTTACTGGGAACCCATATTTGATATCATTATTTACTCTATTTCATTTAGAGAGTTGTTCTTATTTTTTCTTTATAGACTGCATATTAATTACAATTTACTATTCCAGAATATCATATATAAGGAATGCATTGAAATCTAAGTAATGTACTAAAATATATACTGTACCTCTTCCTTCAAAGTTGATGTGTTCTGTCAGTCAGGCCAATTCTGTGTCACTGTCAAATTGACAGAGATTTGTAAAGTGTAAGAACAGATTGAAATCTTTATGATATATATATTTTTTTATAACATTTACATGTATTAGCAATAAAAAATTGTGACAGATGCACTGTCACTCTCAGGATCTGTGCCCTAATATCCAGCACCAAAATGGAGAAAGCAGGAGCCCTTTAAATGTTTAGCAGATTTGTGCTGTTTATTTGTCAGCATACAACAGAAAATAAACCAAACAGAAAATAAATCCTAGCTTCTCCTTGAAGCCCTGCATAACTAAACTGTAGTTCCCTTACTATCTTACATAAAAGTACAAACATACAGTCCAAACATAGGTAGCAAAGGTGTCTTTCCCTCTCACCTCTATCTTAGGCTCTGTATCTCCGGCCTCTCTTTCCAAAGCAGATCCCTCCCTCGGTCATCACTTTCAGGGACTTTCTGTTCCTCTTTTCTGCATGCTCGTTCTTCAAAGCTTCTTGCTTTGGTCCATTAGTTTTCAGTGCGGCCTCTGATGTCGGCCTTGCACACTTCCACAACACTCCAGCACTGTCAAACAGCTCTCCACCTGGAGACAGCAGCCGCCCTTGATTGTAGCCACAGCCAAGCTTTTTAAGGATCTTCTTAACCATCTCACTCCTGGGGAGAAGTCTTGAAGGGCTCTCTACTGCCCTCTGGTGACACACCATCACAAAATATATGCAGCTTACAATATGTTAAATGCAAAAGTATGAAATTTAGCATGTTTTTTCATGTATTTTTTTATGCAAATCATAAATTAGTCAATGAATAAATAATAATAATTCACCTATTACAGCTTACAATATCTTAAATGGCGTCATCTTTAAAATTAAAATTAACCCTTATTCTTTTTTTAACAATTTAAATAATTAATAATTTAATAAATAATAATACTTTACCTATTCGTTGTGAATGTATTTGAGAAAAATCATAAAGAGTTAACAATCTCTTCATAAAATGTGTCCACAGAGAATGTGCATTTAGGCACACAGCTGATCATCTGAGGAGAAAGTGAGAAAGTTCTGGAAAGTCTGCAGTATATATATGCAAGCTCAAGGACAAAGTTGCACATGCACAATTTAAAGTTTTTCCGCCATTTTAGGTTGTAAATGTGGGTATGTCCGAGTTACAGGCTTGCTTCTTAGAAAATGTTGGCGTTTTTTACTATCTCCCGCGTGCCTTGCGTTATTGGTGTAAATGTTACTAGCTTCGTTATCATTTTCCGTGCCTTTAACCGGCCCACAGTCCATTTACGGACTTTTGCGAGTCCTGTAATGAGAGGAACCGGTGCTCATTGCGGCTCATTGCGGCCTAAGTCCCATGGGCCTCGCTGTGGCATGCCTCAACCACTACCGGGCCGCAACATGAGTAATGATCTTGGTGAAGGTGTCAACAGCTCGACTCGCTTTGCCAGGCTTACGTCGACGGTTTGCCTCGCTTCGCAAAACTTATGTTAGTATGAGGTAATTGTGTTGATCTTAAAACAATTATTTGATTTAATTTCATATATATATATCACATATTATAATTGTCTAACTACGAGACGTCGTCACGCTGCGTTGCGCAGTGCGTACGACTTTGCGATGAGCGAGCCGTTAAACCGCTCTGTTGCGTAGTGCGTACGACTTAGCGATGAGCGCCGCAGCGACGAGCCGTTACCTCGTAGCACTTTGGCAATGAGCGCCGCAGGCGCTCATTGCAGAGCCGTTACTTCGTAGCACTTTGGCAATGAGCGCCTGCGAGGCGAGCCGTTACTTCGTAGCACTTACAAAAAAAATACGAGCTGAAAAAAATTACGACATAAGCGGCGGAACCAAAACACTCAAAAAAACACTAAATACACACTAAAAAATTAAATAAAGGTTACTTACAGCTTGGGGAAGCAGGCAGGACGTCTGGAAGTGAGGTGGAACTGCAATTTACAGCAATTTTGCCGAGTTACCAAGATCGAAAATCGGCTAAGCGAGAAAAAAATGGCCGCCGAAAAAAATGAAAACGAGGCTATACTACTACGAACGGCGTAAAACACAGCCATAGACGTATGTGTTAGAAAAACTACGAGATAAAGGATGCGGATTAACCGCGCAATGAGTAAAAAGACAGTAGCGACTTCATTTTACGAAACAAAATTACAGATTTACTCATTAACACAGATTTAACGACTTTGTCTCGCGCAACATCGGATTTACAGCCTAAACCAACGCATTTGATGAAATATGTTGCAAATTACAAAAATAATAATTTTATTAAAAAAAAATTGTATTTATTTTAAGAGAAAAAAAAAGGGACAAATGTAGTGTCACGTTGTGTGGCAAACAAATTTAATGTTAAACCGTAGTACTTTAGCGGGCTTAGTGAGGCGATCATCGCCCGGCGAGCCGTTAAACCGTAGTACTTTGGCAATGAGCGACGCAGAAAAAATGACGGACGAACAAAACGAAAACCAGGCTACAGCACTATAACCACGGAAAACACGTACCGATAATCCACTAAGACGCATACAACACATTATCCGCCATTTTAGGACAATGCGGAAGTACACAGCTACGTTAACGGTTTCGGATCGCGCAAGCACACTATTACACTGCACACGCTCATCACGCTTACACAGCACCTCCACACCACTAATGCTGCTGCAACATCAACTCAGATTGCCAGCTCTTCAACACAGTGCATAAAAATATGTAAATTAATTTATTAATTTGAATTCTATATTTCAGTAGTACACAAAAAAAAACATTAGCTACCTTACAATTCCATGTGTATATTAATAACTAAACAACTTTTAAAACATACACATCTGATTGCCGTCATTTTTTGACGGGCAATACGCTAGTATATATATATATATATATATTATATATATCATTTTAAATAGCTAGTTCACATAATTAAAATTAATGTAACTTTTATACCTACTTTTCAAAGCAGAATGTGTTGCTGTAGTGACAAGTGTGTTTGTGGAAGGGAGGGGGATCAAACCTGAAATATCAATGAAAAACATCTTTAAAACAGAGCACTTACCACTACACCCACTACACCAGCACACTCTGTATTTGAAGTGTAAATCTATAAAGAAGGGGTAACAGTTACAGATTCCAGCCCCCCTAATAGTGCAGATTCTTATGGGAGGACTTCCGGGATTAAACTTGACAATATTAAGTCAATTCTTGATTCATTATATCCTCTAACAGATGACATACAGTGAGAAAACATATGGTGACTTTTTTGTGGTCCTTTAATAATGCAATAGAGGTCTAAAATAAAGGGAATAAATAATGCAATAGAGGTCTAAAATAATGGGAAATGGAGGTCCTGAGTCAGGTCCACTTATTGACTATCCCAGGAAAATGTTATAGCTAACCACAATTTATTTTTGTACAATAAATCCTTTTAAATAATCTATGAAAAATAAATATGTAAAATTGTATGTCTGCTATAGCTCATTGTAAACAATTTAAACTACAGTAAATAAGATTATGTTGCTTTATTATAGTAACCATCTCCACTGTGCAAATATGGTAATATCTCCTATTTTGTTGTTCAGTCATTTAGCCATATACCCCTCTCCATGACCCTATGGATAGCAGCACACCAGCTCTCACATCTATATGTTACTACTGGGAATATAACAGTTCTAACTATGTCGTTCTTTGTTAATAGTGTAATATCCATACTCTTTAATAGTGTGTCTAGACTTGCCATAGCTTTCCTACCCAGAGGCAAATATATTTTAATTTCATGGCTGCAGTCAGCACCTGTAGATATCTTAGAGCCTAGCAGCCACATACAGTTTGAAGCCTGTAGTTGCCCAGGTACACCGGCAAAGCCTGCAGGTTTGAAATTCGGCTATGTTACAGAGCTATTACATTCAACCATGCCGCGACCAACGGGCCGGAGACCCAAACCCGCAAACCATTTTTGCACATGTTACATATGCAGCCATAAACATGGTCAATTAGTCAAACCCGTAGTTACAGGTTTAGATGGAGCCAATGGTAAAAGAGATTGTCATCATTACGTCACTGAAAAATGGAGGTTAGATTCAAAGCCTTACAGGTTTCAATTACGAGTTATGATCGGACCCGCATTCCAGAAATAATGTACCGTATATACTCAAGTATAAGCCGAGTTTTTCAGCCCTTTTTTTAAGGCAAAAAAGGGCCCCCTCGGCTTATACTCGAGTCACTCTCCCCCCCGTGTCTCTCTAACCCCCCCGTGTGTCTTTCTATCCCCCCCCGTGTGTCTCTCTACCCCCCGTGTGTCTCTCTTCCCACCCTGTGTGTCTCTCTACCCCCCGTGTGTCTCTCTACCCCCGTGTGTCTCTCTACCACCCCGTGTGTCTCTCTATCACCCGTGTGTCTCTCTAACCCCCCTGTGTCTCTTTCACTCCCCCCTCCTCAACGTAAACCCCCCTAAACCCCCCACCTCCAACTAAACCAGCCTAAATACCTCACCCTCTCCCCTCACTTACCTGCTTGTGCTCCGGCCTCCGCTCCTTGACCCGGCGCCAGCGCGCATGTGACGTCACATGCGTGCCGCGTCATTAGCATATACCGGGTGCCGAGGGGGGTTTAGGTTGAGGAGGGGTGTTGAGGAGGGGGGTTGGGGTTGAGGGAGGTTAAGGGGGGAGATTGAGGGGGGTTGAGGTTGAGGAGGTGGGTTGGGGTTAAGGGGGGTTGAGGTTGAGGAGGGGGGTTGAGGGGGGTTGAGGATGAGGAGGGAGGTTGAGGATGGGGGGTTGAGGATGAGGATGGGGAGGTTGAGGAGGGGGTTGAGGATGGGGGGGTTGAGGATGGGGGGGATGAGGAGGTGGTTGGGGATGAGGAGGGAGGATGCGGAGGGAGGTTGAGGAGGGAGGAGGGAGGTTGAGAGGAGGGAGGATGAGGAGGGAGGTTGAGTATGAGGATGAGGAGTAGGGTTGAGGAGGGAGGTTGAGAATGAGGAGGGGGGTTGAGGAGGGTGATAAGGGAGGGGGGAAGAGACACAGGAAAGGGAGAGGGGAGAAGAGACACAGGAGAGAGAGGGGGGACACAGAGGCCCAAGAGGGACACAGGGGGACAGCACATTCCCACCCTCGGCTTATACTCGAGTCACTTATTTTACCCAGTATTTTGTGGTAAAATGGGTGCCTCGGCTTATACTCGGGTCGGCTTATACTTGAGTATATACGGTAATATTAATAAATCAGTAAATATGATATTCTAGTCCATGCGAGTTAAACATTAAAAAAAGTATTTTATATTGCAGATTTACGAGCTTGAGAATGTTGTGCAATTAATTTTAATACCTAACATCACTTTCCCTTTAATTTGAAGTACTGTAGTATGTTGATATTTGCATATATAGTGCTACAGATAGGACTTTAATCCCCTTGCGTGTCCTCTTTAGTACCCGTAGGCTTTTTGGG
>CM050163.1:205201921-205334918 GCA_027410445.1 Discoglossus pictus
AACATTCCTAAATTGTTTGGAATAACGTGCTTTAAAACATCAGGTATGATGTTGTATCGATCAGGTAGTGTAAGGGTTAGGCCCGCTTCACAGTGACAGACCAAACTCCCCGTTTAACGCACCGCAAACAACCACAAACAGTCCATTTGCACAACCGCAAACTCCCCATTTGCACAAGGTTGGATACCAAGCTAGCCATGTCCCGTTCCTTGTCCTTACTGATGTCATTGAAGGTCTCTTACTCCACCCAGCCACCAAGGGTCCCCGAAAGGTGACAACAAGCCCCCTGGGACGCCTGCTGTGTTTGGTCTTCCACCTCCTCAAAGCCACCTTCCTCCTTTGACTCCTCTTCTTCAGACTCCTCTCACTGCGTTGCCTCTCTCTGCATTATTATAAGGTGTGTTAAGTAGTACTACTCTTATCAGTTTAATACCTGTTACAGCACCTATCAGGGGGCGTGTATAAGGCCTGGATTTTTGGAACCGGGAGATGGAAAAAGATGCTTGGTTGGTCTTATCACTTCAATTTTGGGGCACGGCACGTGCAATCAAAGGTGCCACCAGATAGGAGTGGCGTGATTGTAAGTACTACTCTTATCAGTTTAATACTTGTTACGTCACCTATCAGGGGCGTGTATAAGGCCAGGATTTTTGGAACGGGGAGATGGAAAAAGATACTTGGTTGGTCGTATCACTTCAAATTTGGGGCACTTTGTGACATTAGCTTCTTACGCTCAAACATGTCCTTTACAGGCACCTGACTATGGGCAATGGGCAGGAACTGCTCAAGGCGAGAGACGGAGTGGTGGATGGTTGAGAGGGGGCAAGGAGGACAGCAGTGGTTGATGTGGCTGATGATGCTGGACCAGGAGGAGGATGGCGGCTTTGAGTTTGTGTGCTGCTTGTACTCATGTGTTGGTCTGGAGTCACCCAAACATTAGGTCTCAACCTGTAGAGGATAAGGGAACCAGGCTACTCTAGACCTCATTCATCATTACAGGTTTTGACAGATTGGTACTATGCGTGCAAGCTACTGTGACAACAGATATGAGTGGCACTGTGCACTTGCAGAAGTTATATCAACCTCATCATCCTCCCCTGTATCTCTTTACCCACTCCCTCATCATCCTCCCCTGTATCTCTTTACCCCCTCCCTCATCATCCTCCCCTGTGTCTCTTCCCCCCCTCCCTCATCATCCTCCCCTGTGTCTCTTTCCCCCCTTCCTCATCACCCTCCCCTGTGTCTCATCCCCCTCCCTCATCATCCTCCCACCTCCCTCATCATCCTCCCCTGTATCTCTTTACCCCCTCCCTCATCATCCTCCCCTGTGTCTCTTTCCCCCCTCCCTCATCATCCTCCCCTGTGTCTCTTTCCCACCTCCCTCATCATCCTCCCCTGTATCTCTTTACCCCCTCCCTCATCATCCTCCCCTGTGTCTCTTGCCCCCTCCATCATCATCCTCCCCTGTGTCTCTTTCCCCCCTCCCTCATCATCCTCCCCTGTGTCTTTTTCCCCCCTCCCTCATCATCCTCCCCTATATCTCTTTACCCCCTCCCTCATCATCCTCCCCTGTGTCTCTTGCCCCCTCCATCATCATCCTCCCCTGTGTCTCTTTCCCCCCTCCCTCATCATCCTCCCCTGTCTCTTTCCCCCCTCCCTCATCATCCTCCCCTGTGTCTTTTTCCCTCCTTCCTCATCACCCTCCCCTGTGTCTCATCCCCCTCCCTCATCATCCTCCCTCATCATCCTCCCCTGTATCTCTTTACCCCCTCCCTCATCATCCTCCCCTGTGTCTCTTACCCCCTCCCTCATCATCCTCCCCTGTGTCTCTTTCCCCCCTCCCTCATCATCCTCCCCTGTGTCTCTTTTCCCCCTCCCTCATCATCTTCCCCTTTGTCTCTTCCCCCCCTCCCTCATCATCCTCCCCTGTGTCTCTTTTCCCCCTCCCTCATCATCTTCCCCTTTGTCTCTTCCCCCCCTTCCTCATCACCCTCCCCTGTGTCTCTTTGCCCCCTTCCTCATCACCCTCCCCTGTGTCTCATCCCCCCTCCCTCATCATCCTCCCACCTCCCACATCATCCTCCCCTGTATCTCTTTACCCCCTCCCTCATCATCCTCCCCTGTGTCTGTTTCCCCCCTCCCTCATCATCCTCCCCTGTGTCTCTTCCCCCCTTCCTCATCATCCTCCCCCCTCCCTTGATGATAAGGGGGGGGGGGGAAGAGACACAGGGATAAGTGTGAGGGGTGTTAGGTTAAGGGGTGTTAGGGATAAGGGTGAGGGGGTTAGGTGTTAGGGTGAGGGGTGTTAGGGCTAAGTGTGAGGGGTGTTAGGGTGAGGCATGTTAGGAATAAGTGTGAGGGGTGTTAGGTCTTAGGGATAAGTGTGAGAATGTTAGGGTTAGGTGTTAGGTTGATGGGTGTTAGGGATAGGTGTGAGGGGTGTTAGGGTTAGGGTGAGGGGTGTTAGGGATAAGTGTGAGGGTGAGGGGTGTTAGGGTGAGGGGTGTTAGGTCTTAGGGATAACGGTGAGGGGTGTTAGGGTGAGGGGTGTTAGGTCTTAGGGATAAGGGTGAGGGGTGTTAGGGTGAGGGGTGTTAGGGTGAGGGGTGTTAGGTCTTAGGGATAAGGGTGAGGGGTGTTAGGTCTTAGGGATAAGGGTGAGGGGTGTTAGGGTGAGGGGTGTTAGGGTGAGGGGTGTTAGGTCTTAGGGATAAGGGTGAGGGGTGTTAGGGTGAGGGGTGTTAGGTCTTAGGGATAAGGGTGAGGGGTGTTAGGTCTTAGGGATAAGGGTGAGGGGTGTTAGGGTGAGGGGTGTTAGGGTGAGGGTGTTGGGTCTTAGGGATATGGGTTAAGGAGTGTTAGGGTGAGGGGTGTTAGGTCTTAGGGATAAGGGTGAGGGGTGTTAGGTCTTAGGGATAAGGGTGAGGGGTGTTAGGGTGAGGGGTGTTAGGTCTTAGGGATAAGGGTGAGGGGTGTTAGGTCTTAGGGATAAGGGTGAGGGGTGTTAGGGTGAGGGGTGTTAGGTCTTAGGGATAAGGGTGAGGGGTGTTAGGTCTTAGGGATAAGGGTGAGGGGTGTTAGGGTGAGGGGTGTTAGGGTGAGGGGTGTTAGGTCTTATGGATAAGGGTGAGGGGTGTTAGGTCTTAGGGATAAGGGTGAGGGGTGTTAGGGTGAGGGGTGTTAGGTCTTAGGGATAAGGGTGAGGGGTGTTAGGTCTTAGGGATAAGGGTGAGGGGTGTTAGGGTGAGGGGTGTTAGGGTGAGGGATGTTAGGGTTGGGTGCTAAGGTGAGGGGAGGGTGATGATTAGAAGGCTCTGGAATGGAGTGTATGCTGCTGATTGGCTGGAATGTGTCTGCTGACTGTGACATTCAGAGTCAAAGTTTGCTCAGTGATAAAGTATTGGGGGCGGGTCGAATCTCGCATATGTTCGCTGTTCGCCGCGAACGCGAACATGCTATGTTTGCCGGGAACAGTCCGCCGGCGAACTATTCGCGACATCTCTAGATATCAGTAATTATGTGTGTTGTAAATTAAGGGTTAAATTATCTTAGAGGTCCAATTATATCAAAACTTACAATGCTCCTTCTCTCTGGCTCTTCAAATCTCAAAAATCCACCAAAGCCTAGACCTGTGTGTTCACTTGCTCAGCTACTGCACAGTCAATGATTTACAGGTTTAGATACCTTTTAAAGGCCTTCCTATGGTGTTAATTGTTTCCCGCTTTCTATTGGCTGATCGCACTACCTTATAATGTAATTGTTAATTGACGGCCATTGTAGTTAGTATGTCCCCTTTACGGGTTGCGTGCACGCCAAAGGTTTATGGGTTGCGTCTCAAGCTCGTAACTCACAGCTTCTTCTAATTTAATAGCACCGTAACACAGGAGAAATTCAAGCCCACAGCCATTGCAGGTCTCACGTTGCACTTATGGAGCTGCAATTTAATGAGGCTGTACAAGTGCTCTTCATTGCGTGAAAGAGCACAATATTCTAAGTTAAATTGATCTATTGCTTTTTTTTATTAAACTAAGAACAGTTGAAAATGTGCAGTGTTATGTTTATTTATAAACACACTGCAGACTGACCCATGATGACAGGGAACAGGTCGTTCCAAGCTCTGTGTGAACAGAAAGAATTATGTTTTTTCTCTGCTTTCCAGACTTTCATCAGCCATCAGTTAACCCCCATGTACCATTTTTCTACATTCCATAAATATTTATTTGCACTTGTAGGTAGCAGAGACACATCATGTATATCCTTCTTCAACTTGTGGAATTCTGAGATGTACAAGGATTAATATGACTGAAATATGAATATTGCCTTAATTGACCATTTCCAGTATGGAAAATGAAACAACACTCTATTGAAAAATTGTACTAATAAACTCCACTTGACCTCCTTTATAAATACTGTATAATTCATACCAATATGTGTAAAAAGCTTTTCAGTTTTCAGTGTATTATATGATAAATGTTTTTCATTCAATAACATGAACTGAAATAACTGTTTTATCTTTTAGTAAAAGCCTCCACAAAAAATCTGTGGTCTCCAACCCTTATAACTTTTGGGTCTTCAGGTAATGAATTTTGTTGTGCTTGCTTTTGTACCATTAGTGTAAGTGACAGTTTCTCTAAATTCCCTATTTTATTATATTCCTATGACATCCCCAGAATCAGACAAAAAGAGATATGTTGCAGCTATCAAGGCTTGTTTTTTTAATGTTTATTTTAGTAGCAGATTTTGTATTACCCAAAACTATACAAAATATAATAAATAATAATGGACAATATTAGAAAGATTGAGCACATTATTAACAGTCTTTTGCATTGTACTCACTGTATTCATTGTGACACTGATGCACAATAATATGATTGTGAATTATTTTAGTCACGTCCATATGAACAACCAGCTGAAAGTTTAAGTGATCAAAACAAGATTTCTGACATAAACTAAATAGTATAAATTATTCACATTCTAACCACTGCTGGGCACATTTTGTCATCTCTTTGATCTCTCTCTCTCTCTCTCTCTCTCTCTCTATATATATATATATATATAGTGGATCTAAAAAGTCTACACACCCCTGTTAAAATGTAAAAAAATGAGACAAAGATAAATCATTTCAGATCTTTTTACACCTTTAATGTGACCTATAAACTGTACAACTCATATGAAAAACAAACTGAAATCTTTTAGGTGGAGGGAAGAAAAAAAAAAAAAGAAAAATAATGTGTTTGCATAAGTCTGCACACCCTCTTATAACTGGGGATGTAGCTGTGTTCAGAATTAAGCAATCACATTCCAAAAAGTGTTAAATAGTAGTCAGCATACACCTGCCATCATTTATACCTGCCATCATTTAAAGCAGGGGTCACCAAACTTGGTCCTGGTGGGCCGACCCAGGCCTGGATTTGTGGATATCCTTGCTGCAAACAGGTGAGTCAATCAGGATGGCTGAAGAAACAAGATTCTCACCTGTTTGCAGCAAGGATATCCACAAATCCAGGCCTGGGTCGGCCCTCCAGGACCGAGTTTGGTGACCCCTGATTTAAAGTGATTAACCTCAAATAAAGTTCAGCTGCTCTAGTTGGTCTTTCCTGAAATGTTCCTAGTCGCATCCCACAGCAAAAGCCATGGTCCACAGTGAGCTTCCAAAGCATCAGAGGGATCTCATTGTTAAAAGGTATCAGTCAGGAGAAGGGTACAAAAGAATTTCCAAGGCATTAGATATACCATGGAACACAGTGAAGACAGTCATCATCAAGTGGAGAAAATATGGCAAAACAGTGACATTACCAAGAACTGGAGCTCCCTCCAAAATTGATGAAAAGACGAGAAGAAAACTGGTCTGGGAGTCTACCAAGAGGCCTACAGCAACATTAAAGGAGCTGCAGAAATATCTGGCAAGTACTGGCTGTGTGGCACATGTGACAACAATCTCCCGTATTCTTCATATGTCTGGGCTATGGGGTAGAGTGGCAAGATGAAAGCTTTTTCTTACGAAGAAAAACATCCAAGCCAGACTACATTTTGCAAAAACACATCTGAAGTCTCCCAAAAGCATGTGGGAAAAGGTGTTATGCTCTGATGAAACCAAAGTTAAACTTTTTGGCCATAATTCCAAAAGATATGTTTGGTGCAAAAACAACACTGCACATCACCAAAAGAACACCATACCCACAGTGAAGCATGGTGGTGGCAGCATCATGCATTGGGGCTGTTTTTCTTCAGCTGGAACTGGGGCCTTAGTTAAGATAGAGGGAAATATGAACAGTTCCAAATACCAGTCAATATTGGCACAAAACCTTCAGACTTCTGCTAGAAAGCTGAACATGAAGAGGAACTTCATCTTTCAGCATGACAATGACCCAAAGCATACATCCAAATCAACAAAGGAATGGCTTCACCAGAAGAAGATTAAAGTTTTGGAATGGCCCAGCCAGAGCCCAGACCTGAATCCGATTGAATATCTGTGGGGTGATCTGAAGAGGGCTGTGCACAGGAGATGCCCTCACAATCTGACAGATTTGGAGTGTTTTTGCAAAGAAGAGTGGGCAAATCTTGCCAAGTCAAAATGTGCCATGCTGATAGACTCATACCCAAAAAGACTGAGTGCTGTAATAAAATCAAAAGGTGCTTCAACAAAGTATTAGTTTAAGGGTGTGCATACTTATGCAACCATATTATTTTATTTTTATATTTTTCTTCCCTCTACCTAAAAGATTTCAGTTTGTTTTTCAATTGAGTTGTACAGTTTATAGGTCACATTAAAGGTGGAAAAAGTTCTGAAATGATTTATCTTTGTCTAATTTTTTTACAGCACAGAAACCTGACATTTTAACAGGGGTGTGTAGACTTTTTATATCCACTGTATATATGTACAGTAGACGCTAAGTTAACTGGTAGATGCCGGATAAATGTAGTTTCTGGTTGCTTGAGAGTTACTATTAAAAGAGGCCTAGATTAGCTGCACATAGGATGCTCTGCTAAGTATATTTGTCAGTGAGGGCTGTTCTAGCAGCAGCAGCTTTCACTCCTCACTTACACACGGATACGTTCGGCTGAAGGGTGCATTGCTAAATCCAGGGAATTTAATGCCAACACTGCACTTGCTCAATCACCCATGCCTGTCTGCTTACTGGTAAAACTGAATTGCAGAGACACACAGTGGATGCAACCTAGGTGCCTGTAAGATCCTGGCATTGTTTGAGCCTTGTAAATTTTTATTTTTATTTATAGTACAGCATTCCATTTTCTCTGGTTGCTTGAGAGTTCTGGTGGCTTGAGTTCTGATTAACTGAGAGTCTACTCTCTCTCTCTCTCTCTCTCTCTCTCTCTCTCTCTATATATATATATATATATATATATATATATATATATATAGTACAGAAAATTAATAGTACATTTGTAATTTCATTTGAATGTCTAACCATAACATTAAAACATTAAGTGATTTTTCTAATAAATACCTGCACAAGTCACGTTTATTTCTCAATGTCTGTATGGGTTCTAATGTACTGAACTTGTTTTCTACAGTTGTCTGTCTGTATTATGATCTTGAAATAGAAAGCATATGTAGACCAACCAATTGTAGCAAATAGTGTTAGGTACAAAAGACAGCCCTATAAGAAAATCAATAAATTGTATTGAAATAATAAAGTAAAAACAGAAAAGCACAATTAAACAACCAGTGTCCTACAGAGCTATCCGATATCCATCAGGAAGGCACTAGAGATCACTGTACATTCAACAGTCATGACAAGATTAACTCCATATGCACAGGTCTAAAGCTACATTAATAACAACAAGGAACAGCTCATAAAGTACATGCAAAGCAGTGCATAGATAAGCTGTAAACAAGCCTAAAGGTACATAGCCAAGTTAACAACACTCAAAAGTAGTTATTTCTCAAAGTACACTCAGCATCAATGCAAATAGATTCCACCCTTGCTAAGGATAACTGCCAGAAAACCCCCAAAACAACTCGAAATATACGGTAATAAAACTTAACCTTTTAATAATTATCAAAATAGAAACCAAAAAGTAAAAACGACGGTTGTTAAAAATATATACAGTGCCTTGCAAAAGTATTAACCCCCTTGACTTTTTACCTATTTTGTTACATTATAGTCTTAAATTCAATGTTTTGTTAATCTGAATTTTATGTGATGGATCAGAACACAATAGTCTGAGTCGGTGAAGTGAAATGAGAAAAATATAAACATAAAACTATTTTTTAGAAATAGAAAACAGAAAATTGGCATGTGGTATGTATTCACCCCTTTTGTTATGAAGCCCATAAAAAACTCCAGTGCAACCAATTACCTTCAGAAGTCACATAATTAGTGAAATGATGTCCACCTGTGTGCACTCTAAGTGTCACATGATCTGTCATTACATACACATACCTTTTTTGAAAGGTCCCAGAGGCTGCAACACCTAAGCAAGAGGCAACACTAACCAAACACTGCCACGAAGACCAAGGAACTCTCCAAATAAGTAAGGGACAATGTTGTTGAGAAGTACAAGTCAGGATTAGGTTATAAAAAAAATTCCAAATCTTTGATGATCCCCAGGAGCACCATCAAATCTATTATAACCAAATGGAAAGAACATGACACAACAGCAAACCTGCCAAGAGACGGCCGCCCACCTAACTCACGGACCGGGCAAGGAGGGGATTAATCAGAGAGGCAGCACAGAGACCTAAGGTAGCCCTGGAGGAGCTGCAGAGTTCCACAGCAGAGACTGGAGTATCTGTACATAGGACGACAATAAGCCATACGCTCCATAGAGTTGGGCTTTATGGCAGAGTGGCCAGAAGAAAGCCATTACTTTCAGCAAAAAACAAAATGGCACGTTTTGAGTTTGCGAAAAGGCATGTGGGAGACTTCCAAAATGTATGGAGGAAGGTGCTCTGGTCTGATGAGACTAAAATTGAACTTTTCGGCCATCAAATAAATTGCTATGTCTGGCCCAAACCCAACACATCACATCACCCAAAGAACACCATCCTCACAGTGAAACGTGGTGGTGGCAGCATCATGCTGTGGGGATGTTTTTCAGCAGCCAGGACTGGGAAACTGGTCACAGTTGAGGGAAAGATGGATGGTGCTAAATACAGGGATATTCTTGAGCAAAACCTGTACCACTCTGTGGGTGATTTGAGGCTAGGACGGAGGGTCACCTTCCAGCAATATAATGACCCCAAACACACTGCTAAAGCAACACTTGAGTGGTTTAAGGGGAAACATGTAAATGTGTTGGAATGGCTTAAAGACTGCTGTTCACAAGCGCAAACCATCCAACTTGAAGGAGCTGGAGCAGTTTTGCAAGGAGGAATGGGCAAAAATCCCAGTGGTTAGATATGGAAAGCTCATAGAGACTTATCCAAAGCGACTTGGCGCTGTGATTGCCGCAAAAAAGGTGGCTCTACAAAGTATTGACTTTAAGGAGATGAATAGTTATGCACATGTACTTTTTCTGTTATGTTGTCCTATTTGTTGTTTGCTTCACAATAAAAAAAACATCTTCAAAGTTGTGGGCATGTTCTGTAAATTAAATTATGCAAATCCTCAAACAATCCATGTTAATTCCAGGTTGTGAGGCAACAAAACACGAAAAATGCCAAGGGGGGTGAATACCTTTGCAAGGCACTGTACATATATATAAATGGTTGATGACCCCCAGAGCTGCAGCTAAGGGTCCAAAAACATAATAAATGTATCATAAGTGCCACACATGAGTAGCTATCAGGATAGAGACAAGGCACAGGGTAACCCTAATCTAGAAATAGCAGAGCTCCCTATTTTGTCCTTTGCTATTCTATGAGGGCCTGCTATTTACCCTTTAAATTGATGTAAAAAACAGGAGCCAATTCCCTATGCTATGTGCCTTACTTTGCTCAACATATAAATAAAAGTTGTGGTCACTTATCTCAAAGTCGTGGAATACTGCCAATAGATCCACCGCTACAGCTTTGATTACATCACCATGTATTATGATATCTGAATATTACAGTTGGCTCCATTAATATAAATGAAAAAGGGAGGAGAAGACAGTGTATTTTAATCTGTATTTAGCTTTTAAAATAAAGAATTAATATTCCCTGAGCTTTCAAGAGATGATATTAAAAATTTTGATTACCCGATATTATAACTTTAGTCCTATTTTGGGAAACAGGTTTGAATAAAAACGTGTTCCCCTGATGTTCAGTCCCACTTCCCTATAAACTGTCACATAATCTCCTCTATATCAGCTGGTCACTCTAAAGAAGCAATCACCTGTTTGCTCCCCTGGAATAAATATGTGAAGTATGATACTTGTAAGACAATGGATTTATTTTATTATGCTTTCCTCAACAGATGAAAAAGAGAAATTGGATAAATATCTCCAACTGGGTAATAACTAGATTTTATTTTTATTTTATGAGCTCTATAGATTCTTTTTTTAACATATATGATGTTAATGAGTTGTATGAGCTAATTATTAAAACACTGTGAGGTTTGATGCTTGCTAGGATTGTAGTATTTCTTCCAGTGGAAGATCTTACAGACCTTCCTCTGAGACCTACGGCATAATCGTATTTTAAAAAAGGTGAGATATTGGAAAAAATAACACACAATGTTGTCATGTTTTTTGGCAATTAATATGGTGATATTATTAATATCAATATTTTTTTAAAATATTCATTAAGAACTACATATTTTATTTATTTGCCAATTTTTAATTTTCTGGAATCTTACTACTTCATTTATATAAGCTTTGGCCTCATGAAATAAACAGAACTGTATTATATGAAAAGATATCACATATAATTGTTTCTGTATTGTGTAACGCTCCAGTGGGAGCACATGCGCACTTTGGGAACTATTGTACGGAATTTCATACAAGCCACACTTTGCATGAGCAGCGCAACAGACACAGGGAGGGGGAAGGGGGGAAGAGACACAGTGGAGGAGGGGGAGACACGGGAGAGGGGGAAAAGAGACATGGGGTAAGAGACATGGGGGTGTGAAGAGATACAGGGGAGAGAGTGCGGGGCGGGGGTGGTAGAGAAACAGGGTAGGAGACACAGGGGAGGGAGAGGAAGGGGAGATACAGGGGAGGGAGAGGAGGAGGAAAGAGACAGAGGGGGAAAGGGGGAAAGAGACACAGGGGAGGGAGGGAAGGAAGAGACACAGGGGAGTAAAGAGACACAGGAGAGGGAGAGGGAAGAGACACAGAGGAGGGAGAGGTGGGAAGAGACACAGGGGAAGGGGAGCAAGTTACTAGTTTAATAATAATGAATAAAAATAACATCAAATCAATATCTTTCAATATAACAAGATGGTATAAACAATTGTAACAGATATAATATCAATGTACAACAAATGATGAAGTATCAGTTATTATCACATAGTCCACATAATCACATATAAGACATGCCTAATATGCTTAATATAATTGATAAGGTAATTATGATATCGGAGATAGGTTGATTATTTTTGGTATGCATTACAAATATCTATTTATTAAGATACCATACCATTTTAATAACTTTTGTAATCTAATTATAATATTATCTCAAATTCAAAAAGAAAATGTTTTTTCATTACAATAAGGTACAAAATCAAAATATGCTGGATTGCTATAATAACTAATAAGTTATAATATTTATCAAATTAATCTGTAAATTGTATAAATTATAAGAATTTGGTGATATTGGTATATCAGATAAACATTGATATAGCAATCTACTTTATAGTAAATTAACAAAATATTTATATAATTGCAATGAAAAATATATATATATATATAGAAAATATTAACTGATACAATACCCAATTCCAATGTATTGTACTTGGTTCCATTAAATGACTAGGCCCGGGGAAGTCTGAAACTTTTCTTTTGTTTTAAAATAATTTCTTTCTTTGTAATTACGTAAATTATTTTGTAAATGAGCTTTGAAAGTTTCTTTGTACCTCATGTAGTTTACATTTTGAATATCAGTGTCTTCGGAGTGTCCTCATAGTATGTGTTAGGAGTAGATTATGAGTATGTCTCCTAAATGTTTTTCTGAATGTCTGTTCTTAGTGGAGTATGTTGTTCTCTACTCCCTCTTTTCAAAGTTTTTCTCTAATTTTGTTGTCTCTCTTAATTAAACTCAAGCTTAATTTTCTTATCAGGAATTCCAAACAAATTGTGACAACCTGTATGTTGAATGGGGTATGATAAGAGCCTATTGCCCAAACCTCTCCCCACAGGTGTGCCCAGTTCGTTTTACCTCTGTACGGCAGGAAGTATTTTCAGCCCTTGGGTTAGACTGCAAGATGTCTGTGATCTTGTATAGCATAAAGATATTTCTATGTTCTGAAAATAAATTACTCCAGCAATCAGTATTCCAGCATCAATAACAAAATCCACACATTAATTATGTGAACCAGTTATAGCATCTTTATTACTGAAACAACAGACATCGTTATACCTCACTCTTAGCAACAAAAGACCAATACATTCAAATTTGCATCCATGGTTACCCCAAACACCTTCTAGCTCATGTTACCACTCATGCCCAGGTGGGTTTAATTGACAGGCTTCCCTCCTACCCCCTTACTATATGTTAACCCAAACCTCAGTGGGCCCCTTACCCCTGGCACAATACGCCTATCCTATGAGGCTGAGGGCATCCATCTGTTAGGTATTACACAGCTTGTATCTTGGCATGCTACATGCACGACACAAGTCATATGTATTTAGTAACCAATCAGAAAGCATGATGTGTCAGAGCTATCCACCAATAAGAAAATTGTATTCTTGTCCCATAGAATCCGATGAGACAAAACCACAAGTTCAAAGACTAGATAGCTCCCTGTACCTTCACATTTTAATGAAAAAGCAAGATATACATTTAGAAATAACTCTATTGACCTAAAATTGTAAAATTATCTGTATTTAGTTACATTTTGATATTTCAATGTAAAGCTGCCATGTTACATACCATAAAATCTTTACACAGAAATTTTCCAAATGTACATACATACATATATAGATAAATGTATGTGTGAAGATTCCAGGAGGGGGCACTGCTCAGCTCCAGAAATTGCTGCCTTTGGTTCAGGCTATCACCCTAGAAGGAATGGGCCTCTGAATGTGTTTCTGAATGTCTGTCCTTAGTGGAGTGTGTTCTTCTCTACTCCCTCTTTTCAACGTTTATCTCTAATTTTGTTGTCTCTCTTAATTAAACATAAGCTTAATTTTCATATCAGGAATTCCAAACAAGTTGTGACAACCTGTATGTTGAATGGGGTATGATAAGAGCCTATTGCCCAAACCTCATGCCACAGGTGTGCCCAGTTCGTTTTACCTCTGCACAGCAGGAAGAATTTTCAGCCCTTGGGTTAGACTGCGAGATGTCTGTGATCTTGTATAGCATAAAGATATTTCTATGTTCTGAAAATAACTTACTCCAGCAATCAGTATTCCAGCATCAATATCGAAATCCACACATTAATTATGTGAACCAGTGATAGCATCTTTATTACTGAAATAACAGACATATTTATACCGCATGCTTAGAAACAAAAGGCCAATCAATTCAAATTTGCATCCATGGTTACCCCATTTACCATCTAGCTCACATTACCACTCATGCCAGGTGGGTTTGATTGACAGGCTTCCCTCCTACCCCCTTACTTTATGATTTCATGATTTTTTATTACCTCCCTGGGCTAGGAGCCTGAATGTCTAAGAGAATCACCCATTCTACTGTAACAATACATCAATTACAGTAATTGCATTAACAACAATCCACAGTCTTGATCCACAACAGCAATGGACTGAAAGATAGCCATCTGGCTGTGTGTTATGTGACTCATAGGGGTCAATTATTTCCCTAATCTGGTTAATAACAAACTAGTCCAGTACTATGAAATATTGGGCATATACAATATTTCCCTTGTATTTGCTAGCCCCCCAAAGCACAATATAGACATACAGCCCATTACTCCTATAATTTTCTAACTCACAGCCCAACTATAAACATGGGTACCATAGTATGGGCCTAGTGGTACCCATGCAATTTCCACTATCCTATGCTTCTAATGTTAACCCATACTTCAGTGGGCCCCTTACCCCTGGCACAATACGCCTATCCTATGAGGCTGAGGGCATCCATCTGTTAGGTATTGCACAGCTTGTACCTTGGCATGCTACATGCATGACACAAGTAATATGTATTTAGTAACCAATCAGAAAGCATGATGTGTCAGAGCTGTCCACCAATCAGAAAACTTTATTCTTGTCCCATAGAATCCTATGAGACAAAACCACAAGGTCAAACACTAGATAGACCCCTTGTACCTTCACATTTTAATAAAAAAAACAAGATATACATTTAGAAATAACTCTATTGACAGTGGGCTGAACATATGCAAACTCTCTGCCCAGATTAGAAGTAACCAATCACATGAATAGGAGAGCCAATCAGGAGACAGATAAAACAGTAGGATTGGCTGACCTGCCTTGGGGGTGGATCAATGGGCGGTACTTACAGGAAAAAGGCAGACCGGGAAAATCCAACCTGAACTGGTTTACAGACAAAAGGGTGAAAATACATGCAATTACACAAAAGGGCCACAAGGTGTCACTACAGGTTAAGGATGGAATTGTTCATTCAGTTCGCAGTAAATTGGCTACATAAAATCAGAGTACAATGGTATTTTCTCCATAGGGGAAATCAGATCTTCACAGTATGAAAGCACATAAAATAATATGCATGGATATAGAAAAGATAAAATCAAAATATCACATTAGATTATAATAAAACCATAAAATGTGACTGTAATAATGAAATGTCCTGACAATGTAGTGATATTAAAGAAAAGATACTGCCATATTAAATTGACATGATGTACCAAAGTGTTGTATTGGAGGGGTGGGTATTCTAGAAACACTTTCTTCAACAGCTATCCATTGCGTAGTTTTTCACTAGTAATCAGAGTAATGATAAATACTGCTGTCAGACAGAATTGCATGGTCTTGCATCTGGTTGGAAGATATTTTTTCACACTCACATTATTACAAGTTTCAAGACACTCTTGCAGTCTATTAAAAAAGGTTCATTTGAAAGAAAAAGTCAAACTGTGTTTTATGGAAAAAGCTTTCCCAAAACTGACATTACATAATGTTTTTACATTTTGTCTTTTTTTTGCCATTTTACAGCCCATTACATTTGTTGGCCATTTGTAGGTAGCTGAGACACATCATCTACAGCCTCCTTAAAATTGTAAAATTCTGGGGTGTAGCTAAGGATTAATATGACTGAAATATTAACATTACGTTAATGGACCATTTCAAGTACATAACATGCAACAAGCCAGGCTATTGAAACATTTCATTGATAAACTCCACCTGACTTCACATATGAATACTGTATAAAGGTCTTGTTCTCATAAACTAAAACAACTTGTTTTATCGTTTAGTGAAAACCTCTAGAAACCCTCGCCAGTCTCCTCGTGTCTTGATGTTTGGCTATATAGGTAATTAATGTTATTGTGTTTGTTTTTGTACCATTAGTGTCATACATAGTTTCTTAAAATTGCCTATTTAAATTACATTCCTATGACATGCCCAGAATAAGTCACAAGAGAAATGTTGCGGCTATCAAGGCTTGTTTTTTAATGTTCATTTTAGGAGCAGATTTTTGGTTACCAAAAACTATATAGAATAAATAATAATGGACAATATTGGGAAGATTTAGCATTGTACTCACTTTATTCATTGTGACAGTGGGCTCCAGTAATATAAATGGAAAGGAGAGGAGAAGATTTTTACTTATGAAGCAATAAAAGTAATTTTTTTTTACGAAGCAATAAAAGTATAAATGGAAAGTGCAGTTTAAAACATCTGTATATAGCTTTTAAAACAAATAATTTATATTACTTGAGTTATCAAGTGAGGCCAGTGAAAATATTGATTGCCTGATATTATCACTCTAATTTTGGGAAACAGGTTTACATTTTTTTTAAAAAGCGTGTTCCTCCGATGTTCAGTCCCACTTCCCTATAAACTGTCACATAATCTCCTGTGTATCAGCTGGTCACTCTAAAGAAGCAATCACCTGCCAGCTCCCCTGGAATTAATATGTGAAGTATGATTACTTGTAAGACAATGGATTTATTTTATCATGTTAGTGCTATGCATATGATTACTAACTGAGATATTTTGTTTTCTTCAACAGATAAAATAATTGACTTCGAAGACCCGAATATGTCCGAGGAAGATATAGAATTGCGTAATAAAGCTATTTTTTATTTTTTTGTGTTATATAGATTGCTTGTTTATTTAAATACAAAATATTGTTGTAATTGTTTATGTTTTTTGTTAAAGTCAAATATGTTTTTTTTTCTACAATTAGACAGTGTGATTTTATGTTTATCAAATACTGATGTGAATGAGTTGTATATGCTATTATAATATTGTGAGGTTACATATACTGGCTGGGATTGTAGTGTATTAATCTGTTGTATTTATTCTAGTGAAAGAACTTGCAGGCCTTCCTCCGCGACCCGATGAGCCAAAGAAAGGTCAGATATTTAAAAAAACACACACACAATGTAGTGATACCAAATAAATGATAGTCTGCCATATTAAATTGACATGATGTGCCAAAGTGTTGTGTCGCAGGGGTGGGTATTCTAGAGACACTTTCTGCAACAGATATCCACTGTGTAGATTTTTACTATTAACCATGATAATGCTAAATTCAGATTTCCGTTAGTTCAGATATTGTTCTCAATCAGAATTGCATGGTCTTGCATCTCGTTGGATAATAAGTTTTAACACTCATATAATTACAAATTCCAAGAAAAATCTGCGGCCTATTAAAAATGGCTACTTTAAAAGAAAAATTAAAAATATGTTTTATGGACAAAAGGTTCCCCAAATTCACATTACATAATATTTTTACTTATCATTTTTTATGTTTTATATTCTTTACTAAATAATCAGCCTTTTTACACTCCATGGAGCTTTTTGGCACTTCTAGGTAGCAGAGACACATCATCTACCTCCTGCATTGTCTTGTGAAATTCTGAGGTGTAGCTAAGGATTAATATGACTGAAATACTAACATCACCTTCGTGGACCATTTCTAGTTCTTAAAATTAAACAAGCCAGGCTATTGGAACATTTTCACCTGACCTCCCTTATGAATACTATAGAAACCAGTCATACCAATAGGTATTTTATGAAAGACTTGTTTTAGTGTATAATATGATAAATATTTTTCATTTAATGGCATAAACTAGAACAACTTGTTTTATCTTTTAGGGAAAGCGTCTTCCTACAATGGGTGGTCCCCACACGTTCTTCTTTTTGAACAGTCCGGTAATTAATTTTGTTGTGTTTGCTTTTGTACCATTATTGTCAGAGTCACTTTCTTAAAATTTCAATTGTAATTTTATGACATCCCCAGAATAAGTCACGAGATATGTTGCACCTATCAAGGCTTGCTTTTTTATATTTAAGTTAGGAGCAAATCTTTGATTACCAAAAACTAAACAGAATATAATAAATACAAATGTAAACTATTAGGGAGAGTGAGCATATTATGAATAGTCTTTTGCATCGTACTCCCTGTATTCATTGTGACAGTGATGCACAATAATATGATTGTGAAATATTGTTGGAAAGTCTATATGAACAACCAAATTGAAAGTTAAAATTATCAAAAGACATTCTAATCATTGGAGGACACATTTTATCATCTCTTTGATCTGTAACAAACCATAAAATGAAATGATTTTTCGATTAAGTACCTGCACAAGTCACATTTATTTCTCAATGGCTGGATGGATTCTAGTGTGCTGTCCTTGTTTTCTACAGTAGTCTGTATTATGATATCTCAATATCACAGCTGGCTCTATTAATATAAATGGAAAGGAGAGAATAATTTTACTTGTCAAGCAAGGATAATATAACAAAAAGTGAGGAATTAATATGAATTAATATGAATCAACGGTGTATTTAAAATAAGGAGAAGAACATTGATATAAAAACCTTTAAAAACCTAGGTATACATATCATCTCTATTACAGAATCAGTGCCCTAAGTATATTATTAGTTCATCTCTTTTTGTTTTTAAAGGTTTTTATATCGATGTTCTTCCACTTTTTTTAAAATACATGGTTGAAGTAAAGATTCATATTAATTCCTCACTTTTTGTTTCATTATCCTTGCTTGACAAGTTAGTGTTATGCACTGAGGTTCAGAATTTGTACATACTTTAGAAGAAATTTACTTAACTAAGCAATAAAAGTAAAAACTCACATAGTCTCCTCACTATCAGTTGGTCATTCTAAAAGAAGCAATCACCTGCATTTCCCCAAGAATAAATATGTGGAGTATGAGTACTTTTAAGACCGATTAAAAAAAGTCTCCAGGAGAACCATAAAAATCTGATAAAGAACTAATACTTGGTAACAAAGCATATTTTTATCTTATGAGCTATATAGATTGCCTATTAATTTTTATGTGTTTATATATTTACATATGTATATAGCTCTCATTTATCCAAGGTGCTTTGCATAGTTATAAAGCAGTACATATTTTTTTAGATAAAGATGGTTACATTGTGTTGAACAAACATAGGAGGCAGAACATATGAAGATATTTGGGTTTACTGATCATTTGACTGCTGTTTATGTGCAGCACTCAGTTATATCATTATAAAAGTCATTGAGGAAGTCTTTTTTAAGTTGGCTCTGATGAACAGAAGCAGCATACTACCATCCACCCAAGCTGTCCCCTAATCAGTGAGCCGAACCTGGAGCAGCATGATACTAACATGGAATCAGATCCAGAATTATCAGCAAACATGAATATGGATCAACTGGATGATGATGCAGCAGATTTTAAACAGGGTCCAGTCTCACCTTCTAAGTTGATCTACGATCAGGGTCAGTCACATGGATGCTCTACCATTACAGCAGTGGCCCTGGATACCTCTTTGCAGGGTGATGTGTCCCTGTGCTCCTCCACTGAGAAGGGAAAGCCTCAGCTTTTTTCTTTGTTGGTCCTGTAGGGGCTCTAGCTTCCCTAAATCTCAGCATACCAAGTGCCCTCAGCATTAACTTTGATAATATAATAATATAATATTTAATAATAACGTCATCTCCTTGCCGGGACAAAAAAATTACCAAGAATATACATTCCATTATTTGTTCTATCATTCTATCTTCTTCATCCGATATTCTTTGTTCTGTTTGAGCTATTCTTTGATTAGTTGTTTTAAAATCTTCCCCTATCTGTAGATTTTCTATTAATGGCATGCATATTGTTGAGATATGTTGTACAATAGTTTGAGCAAGTTTTTGACTTCCTATATTTTCAGGAGTCATGTCTAATGATAGATCTAATTGTTTTGTCTCTTTTTTGTTCTTTCAATTGTTTATTATCTTTTTGAATGTTACTTCTTCTATTACCTCTATTATTTCAAGATCCTGCCATCTCCTCATCACTAGGTGATTTATTCACATATCTATCCATTACTTAAAAGATCTTAATTTTCCAGTATAGGAATAGAAATTTGATTCAACTGTAAAAAAAGTATCCTCTTTTCGAAGAGAAGATGACTCATTTCCTTAAACAATTAGAAAATCACAACATTCTTCTGCTTTATCTATTACCTGCTAATTAATTTTTCCAATTATATCCAGAGTACTTGATGATAATCATATCCTTCCTATCACTTAATAATACCATGCCTCTATATTCCAAAAGTCATATTCTCTTGGTCAATTTAATCTTTTTAAAAAATACACCCTCACAGTATGCTTAGTAAGTCAAAAACAAATAATCTTTCCATTTTTAAAGAATCTAGAGTAAATCCCCCCCCCCCCCACCTCCTCGGCTTCTCTCACCAACTCAAGAGGGTTTAAAGTGACAAAAAAGGTCCCAAAATTATTATTCAAAAATACTCCGCGATTTCAATCCAACTTTTTCTTCATTAATTTA
This sequence comes from Discoglossus pictus, assembly GCA_027410445.1. Taxonomy (NCBI): domain Eukaryota; kingdom Metazoa; phylum Chordata; class Amphibia; order Anura; family Alytidae; genus Discoglossus; species Discoglossus pictus. Next base: position 205,221,917 of record CM050163.1, read on the forward strand.
ACAGCTTAACAGTTCAATATTTTAACTCCTGCTTTGTAAAATAGTTATTTCCTCCTCCTCCTCCTTTTTTTTTTTTTTTTAACTGTATTGGGGTAATTACAGATTCTAGTTTCTTTTTATTATTCTATCCTTTTTCAGCTTCTCTCACACGCTTAAAAGAACTTCAAGCATATTACACAAAATCCCATCAATATTTTGCAAAAATGTTTAGCAATTCAGTACATTAATTTTATCTCAATAAATTATATATTTATGTTCTCCCCTAATAGCCCCAATGGTTTTTCCCTGTTTTCAGCTTCTCTCACCAGCTTAATCATTAGGTTCAAAGTGTTTCACTGTGAGTTTATAATTTTTCACAAATCAGCAAAGTTGTACAAAAAATGTTATGCAATCAAAATCACAAATCCTTCTCTCTCATGTACACCTTAGTCAAATTATTAGCATGTATTGGGAGACTAGAACTGCGAAGGAGAGAGTGTATGAGCAGAATTCTCACACTTTGATTACCTTATTTCTAAATTTAGAAATTGAATGGTCAATCAAAATGGTCCTGATTTCCTGATCTCCTTATTTCTCTTCTGCCCAACCAGTTTATTATCCCAACAATATTTATTCCTTTCCCACTTGGATTTCACCAATACAGAGCTTAATCCAGGGGGTTTATCCCAACACATTGTAAATAACTTGCCAGGAAAAAAGGAACAATTATACACAGAGACAATTAATTCAGTACTTACCTTAAACAGCAGGGAGTCTTTCTCAAATGGGCTCTAGGGTCCTTCAAATAAATATAACTTGTCCAGCTAAAGACTGTACCTCTATTAAAACTCCGTCCATATGCCATGAAGAGCTCTGTTTAGAGAATCTATCCTGCAGTATTGTAATTGCTTGCCAGAAAAAAATGAACAGCTATATACACAGATAATTGATATTGCACCTCTTTAAACTTCCGCCCTTTTGCCATGCAAAGTTCAGTTCAAGGAATCTATCCTACTATATTGAATTAGCTTACTAGGAAAAAGGAACAGTTACATGTACTGATAATAAATCTTGCACCCATTTTAAACTACAATTCTTTTACCGTTCAGAGCTTAGTTCAAATCATCTATCCTGCTGTATTGCCATAGCTTGCCAGGAAAAAGGAACCGTTACATACACAGATAATAATATAATACTTGTCTTGAGCAACAAATAATCTTTTTTTTCAGCAGACTCTATGTTCCAAAGAGTCTTTCCCCAGTGGGCTCTGTGATTCTTTAATATAAACATAATTTGCCCAGTTAATGACTGCACATCTGGTCCTTTTGCTGTGCAGAATTCAATTAAAAGAATTGTTCCTGCTATGTTATAATAGCTTGCTAGGAAAAAGGAACAATATGAACAGACAATTAATATTACACCTCTTTTAAACTTCCGTTCTTTTGCCATGCAAAGCTCTGTTCAAGGAATCTATTCAGCTATGTTGTAATAGCTTAACAGGGAAAAGGAAGTTATATGTACAGACAATTAATATTGCACCTCCTTTAAAAAAATCAGTTATTTTGCCGTACACAGCTCAATTCGAGGAATACATCCCGCTTTGTTGCAACAGCTCACCAGGAAAACATGCACAGACAATTAACATAAGATTTGTCCTGATCAACAAAGAGTGTTTTTTCAACTCCAAAGAGTCTTGCTCCAGTAGGCTCCACGGTTCTTTAACACAGATACAATCTGCCCAATCAATGACTGCACCTCTTTTAAACTTCAGACCTTTTGCTGTGCAGGGTTCGGTTCAAGGAATCTATCCCGCCATGTCACAATAGCTTACTAGAGAAAAGGAGCAGTTACATACATAAACAATTAATGTTTCATCTCTTTTAACGCTTCAGTCCTTTTGCCGTGCAAAGTTCAGTTCAGGGAATCCACCCCGCCATGTTGTAATAGCTTACCTGGAAAAAGAAGCAATTATATGCACAGGCAATTAATACTTGATATTTCTCTCAGAAAATCAATTATCTCATCAAAGTAAAATTCCGCCAAGCTTCTTCTCACCAGCCTGGTATATTTCCAACATAATTACAAGAGAATCTCTTTTCCTTAAGCAGTCAATTATATATTACACATAAAAATATTCCTGGAAACTTCATATTCTTTCCATAGCAAGACTGCTCTCACCAACCAAGCAAATATTACATGTGTTTCACAAGAAAATGTCCAGTTAGTTTTAGAATCAGCTAGATATCGCCAGCATTTCCTCCTTGCTATTTCTCTGAATAATCAGTTGAGTATCTCTCTCTAAAATTCCACCAAGCTTCTCTCACCAGCCTGGTGTATTTCCAGCATAATTACAATAGTCTCATTTTCTTTAACAATTAACTATATGTTTTGCACAAAATATTCCTAGATACTTCACTTTCCTTCCAGAGCAAGGTTGCTGTCACCAGGCAAGCAAATATTGTATAATTGTCACCAAGAGATTTCCAGTTATTTTTGTAAATGAGCTAAATGTCTTCAATATTTCCTCCTTGGTGTTGAGACTATATAATTAGAACCCTCTTGTCAGCTCTTTGTGATTTAGTAATAAAATATATAAATCTGTTATGAATGTTTCCAGAGAGTTTTTATGGTGTCATACCAACATAGCTGAGAGTAATTCTTTTAACTTTAAATAATCATGGAAATTTCACCACTAAAGCAACGAGTAAGGTGGTATCTGCTATAAGAGAGCTAACAGCCCCTTTTCAGTTCAAATTCCAGGAGGGTTATATAGGTCTCACAAAGTTATTTTCACTTAGTTTCACAGCTCAGTCCAAGTTCCAAATAAATGCCATACTTATATAGCCAGATAGATCTATTGCTTTCTCCATACCTGTAATAGGCTTGACTGGCTCTTCTTTTCTGTAATGCAGACAAAAACTTTGCCATATAAGTCTGAAACTGTAAGAGGGGAGGTGCAGGTAGGCTCCCCAGACTACACATCTGATCCCCTCCCCAGGGAAGGTCGCCTCAGCCATACTCAGAGAATTAAAGTAAACAGTCTCTTTAGTACACAGCCTATAAAATATATGTATAGGTTAGAGGACAGTAGTGAGAGGGGATAATATGATAGAAACCTTCAAATACATCTAATGATTTAATAAAGTTGAAGAGGCAAGTGTCTTTGAGAAAACAAAGAAAATAAGTAAGAGGTCCTGACTTGAAATTGGAAGATGTAGAGTAAGTATGAGAAAGTACTGCTTTATGGAAAGAGTGGTAGAAAAATAGAACAGCTTTCCAATTGAAGCTGTAAAGTCAAAAACTGCTAAGGACTTTAAGCATGCCTGGAATAAGCATAAGGCTATCCTGAGGCTTATTTAAATTTCGCTTTTAGGTAGATAACATGGGCATACCAGATTGACCTTTTGCAGCCCTATTAAATTACGATCTGGCCAATTGAATAGGGCTCTATATAAGCACATAGCATATTATTTTACAGAAGTTTTTAGTTTGTGATCTTCTATCCAAAAAGCAAGGTCTTCACAAACTAAAAACTTCTGTAAAAAATATGCTCTGTGCTTATATAGAGCCCTATTCAATTGGCCGAATCGCAATTTAATAAGGCTGTTGGTTCTTACCTGCCATTAACAGTAGTTTTTTTTTTTATAAGCTACCAACTTTAACCATTTATAGGGATATTCCCTTCTGCTTCTGTTTTTTTTACTGACAGTGTTTTCTTTACTGTCTTTTCAGACATTTCAGTAGTCTGAATTGTTCTTTACTAACTTATAGCATTTTTCTCCTCTGCATTGTGGCTATTCAGTCAATTATGTATTAGAGAGAAAAATAGAACATACCTTAATAGCACTCTAGAGTTATGCATAATGAGGTTCCATTAATCAAAATATAACTTATTATTCCATGTTAAAATAAGGTTAAGAAAGAAGAGAAGAACTTAAAACAACAAAAGCAAAAGTTCCTAAATAAAATGTATTCCTCTTCTTCCCCCGTTAAAGAAAATTCCCTCTTGTTTAGCCCCTGGAAGTTGTTCATTTCCATAAAATAGTAAAATGCCAAAGACAGAATGAGGTAGGGAGCCAACAAAAATATCTCTTAGGAGCATGTTCTCTCTAATAAGCGAGGGTTGAGCCCTAGGAAGTGTAAGGAAGAGTGAAACAAGTGCAAATCTTAACAATGGACATATCCAGTTTCTTGAATAATGGAGGAGTAGTGACCCTCTGATAACATTGTTCTTCATTTGACAATGACACTCCTGGACAACTGAAGACATGATGCTCTTTTTGGTCTATTCCGCTCCCAGATAAGCATCGGGGAGATGTTACTAATGTAAGATGCATCACTACACCTTTAGCATAAGAGGCAGTACTTCTAAGAAGTAGATGATCTTAGGGAAGATGGACATTTTAATAGAATAGAATTTAGCTGCCTTTCTTCTAGTCTTTTTTTCCTATGCCTAAGCCTGTTAGCTCCCTCTGAGAAAGGAGAATTACCAATTTTGATAAACAACTAGGATGACTTATGAAGGTTATTCTTTAAGTTCCCCTACGTGTCTACAGTTTGTCTACAGAGAAAAAAGGCAATAAAGTAATGTTTTTAGGTTTATGTTTTTAGGAGGTCCTAGGGTTACAGACAATCCATACTTAAGAACCCAAGGCTTTTCATTTGAGATTGTTTTTGTGTTCTCTTTATTTGAACTAAAGGAAAGAGCACAACAGTTTCTGTAACTTATTATAACAGGACATGGGTATTATTACAGTAGTGGTGTTTTGCGAGTTTCTTGTGGTGTTTTGCGAGTTTAGAGTGCTGTAGCCTCGTTTTCGTTTTGTTCGGCGGCCATTTTTTCTCTCGATTCGTTTTTTTTTTAGTCTCTAAACTGTTTTATTTGAAGTAAAATCGAGGTGTAAGTTGTATTTTTGAGGTGCTGGGTGCTCCTTCTTGGTGTAGGTAAGTTTTTTATGTATGTGGTGTGTGTATGTATTGTGTTTTACATTTTGTAATGTTCGCGAGTTGCGTCCGAGTGTTGCGAGTCCGTAATGTGTGTGAACGTGTGTCGTATGTTGTTTGCGAGTGTCGTAATGTGTGTGTCGTACTGTTTGGGTTGCGACGTGAAGTTTGCGAGGGTCGCAGTTGCTGGCAAGGAGCTTTGCGAGGTCCTCAGGTGCTGGCATGGAGCGCCTACGGCGCTCCATGCCAGCAACTGAGGCCCTCGCTTCGCGAGGGTCCTCAGTTGCTGGCAAGGAGTGCCTTCGGCGCTCCTTGACACTGTATTACTTTTATCATCACATTTGAGGCATGGCTGGATCAGCTGGAATCTCCTGATCATTAAAACCAGTATCCTTATGGGTCCAGTTGTATCATTTTTAAGCAGAACTTCTCTTAAGTTAAAGGACAATATTATTTGTTTCAAAATTCCAGAAGTTTATTTGACTTACACAGAAATAAAAAGTTTATCAGCAGTCTGTCTTAAATATAGTTCACCTTTCCACCTGTCCCTGCAATCGTTTTGGCCCCTCAACCCTAGCCCATCCCCAGGATAATCACCCTAACACACAGAGGTTAAAAGGTCAAGAGGTTTGATGTGCTCCTGATGATTAAAATGATGATGCTTGGTCAGCAAGTATCTGTCCCACTACAATTGGTCCAGAGATGTGTAGCTCACATGCAGGCACAGAGTATTGACCTGCTTATAATTTCTCTTCCACCCTGCAGTTACTGGGTTAAAGACACCTTTCGGTAGAGAATCTTCAGCCTTATTCAATTGCAAGGTCCCAACTCACACGCAGATGGTTGGATGTCTCTGAGTGAGCTGCGTTTCCCCTCCGTTTCCTAGGCTACGCAATTAGCCAAGGCCCAGACACTGCGCCCGACATCCGAAATTGTAAACCAATGTTTCTGACGTAATCAGAGCTGCTCACTATCAGGCAATGGGAGTTGAGACCGTCATGACTGACGGTACTCAAAGCAGCGAGTGATCTTGCAGCCTCTCAATAAGTAACCCTGCCCGATCGGACCACTGCAGGGTCCCCACCTTAACCCCTTGCTTCGGGGGTTTCGATAGGGACCCCCGCAGTGTGCCCACATTAACCCCATGCTGGGGTCCCCATCAGGGACCCCCCCCACAGTGTGCCCACATTAACCCCTGCAGTGGGTGTCTCGATCGGGACCCCCATTGCATTTAAAAAGTTGAAATTCCCTGCTGCGAGACCTTAAAGGGCCCACTGCACACTAATAGTTACGCCCAAAAAGTTTGACGGGCAAGTAGATAGTCAAAATATAGGTTCTAGTGTTTATCTAACTTCCATTCAAAATGTTTAAGCAACAGTCCTGTTTTCTCTTTTAGCTTAAAAATGTTCTCATAAGGTATATTCAAGAGTTCTTTAATACCAAAATTCTGGCTAAGGATCTCCATTTATATATTAGATTTTCTTTTCTCAATGCATAAGTAATACAAAAAATTCTCTACATCTATTCAGCATTGCCGCTGAAAAGCCAGAAAAGATTTTTATCTTTTCATATGGTGATTCAAAAGTTATTTCTTTAAACTTGCTTTTAAAATCGCTTGCTTCATAGGGAGATAGTGTAGCTTGACTAAAACATCCCGTGCACTTGACTTATCAAAGAAAGAAGGAAGTGGTATTCTTTGAATCCTATCGACTATATATTATTTCTGAATTTTTTTCTAAAGTAGAGAACAGATTTAATAGAAATTTCTCTAGATCTAAGTCTTGTATTGATTCTGAAATTTCCTTGAATCTCAAATTGCTTCTCCTTGAGCGATCTTCAAGATGTATTATCTTGTCATTTAGTTCATTTATTTTAGTTTCCATGTTTAATGTATATGAGATAAGAGTAGTAAGGTTTGTGCCTAAACAATCACATTTCTTTTCTAAATCTTCTGTTCTTTCCATTATTTATTTTATAATTTTGGCATTTTCCATACATTCAGCCTCATTAAATTCAAGTTTTTATTCAAGATCACCATTGAGAAAGGCCAAGACTTGGCCGAAATGCGTCTGGTAGGATCCAATTTGATCTTTGTATGTTTTATTATAATTTCATTATTTATTTTATTGTTGCTGCTAATTTACCTATTTTTCCCATATTGGTCCTATTTTTTCCTGATGTGAGAGGCTCCATAGATGGGCCTCAATTAGATCCACCATTATAAGACTAGAGCAAACATTATATGAATTGTCATTCGTGCTGACCCTAAACTCACTGATATTGGAGCATCTTATGTGAGGCTTGCTAACCTCACCAATAGATGTCTCAGTCTGAGTAATGTCTGGATCTGTGTGTGTACACTGAAGCACTAACACAGTTTCTATTATTTGTTTTCTATCTTTAATTGTAAAAGTATCCCTGTAACAATTGATATATTGGATATTGGACTATTGAGACACTACACATTGGGCCGTCTGGATTAAAAACACCAAGCAACATAAGGAGGACAGCACAATATCTGTGACATCTCATATATAACGTGAATTGATATCATATTGAATGTGAGTGTAATGGGTTTAATTATTTGCTATAATAAACCTTGATGTACATATTTCACAATACGTTTGGCTTTGCGCTTGTCCCTCCCACCTCTCTTCTTGTTTCATTAAATTCAAGCCCTGTAACTCCAACGTGAGGCCCGCAGGGGCTACAGGCTTGCGATTTGCCCTACTTACGTTGGTATTCAATTGGAAGGGGCTGCGTGCTACGAGAGAAAGACACAAAAATGCAACGCATACTGTCGCACGTAGCAACGGGTTTGACTTAGCCAATGGCAATGGAGATTGTCATCCTGGCTAATTAAAGCCTGCTGGATCACCCGCAGGCTCCCGACATAGGTCCTTGCCGCGGGGGTCCCGATCGGGACCTCTGTGGCTTTTAAAAACATAAGCCCTGCCGTGGGGGATAATCCAAGTACCCCCCTAGCACCTATAAATTAACCCCCTATGCTGATGGTCCCCATAGGGGGACCCCCATAGTTTCGCCATAATAACCCATGCAGCCGGGGTCCTGATTGGGACCCCTGCAGCATTTAAATATTTTAAATTCCCCGCTGTGGGACCTTAAAGTCCCCACAGCACACTAATGGTTAGCCCCATGCCACGAGGTACAGTAAGTACCCCCGCGTCAACTCCAGTACCCTCATGAAACTAAGTCTATGCACTACCCTACACTACACTATTAGCCACCGCAATAAACCAATACATCTAAATTAACCCCATCTAAGTAATTAACCCTATCTAACCCTCACCATACCTAATTAACCCTATCACTAACCACTTAACCCCATCTAGACCTATTTAACCCCATCTAGTCCTATTTAACCCCATCTAGTCCTATTTAACCCCACCTAGTCCTATTTAACCCCACCTAGTCCTATTTAACCCCATCTAGACCTATGTAACCCCACCTAGTCCTATGTAACTCTAACTGGACCTTTTTAACCCCATCTAGACCTATGTAACCCCACCTAGTCCTATGTAACCCTAACTGGGCCTATTTAACCCTATCTATTCCTAGTTAACCCCATCTAGACCTATATAACCCTATGTAACCCCACCTAGTCCTATTTAATCCAGTCTAGTCCTATGTAACCACATATAATCTTATGTAACCCTAACTGGGCCTATTTAACCTAATCTAGAACTATGTAACCCGACCTATTCCTATTTAACCCCACCTAACCCCAAATGTACCCAGTAAACCCCATCCCATAAACCCCCTCCTACCCTACCCCATCAACTCCCCCTCTACTCTGTTAACCCATACACTACCCAACTAACACCCTAGTAAAATCCCTATTACCCCACTAATTACACAAAATTTAAAAAAAACTAGCGTTACCGAAAATAAAAAAAACACCTAATTATACAAAATACAAAAAGGACATTATTGAAAATAAACAAACCTACATTACATAAAAATAAAAAAACTACATTACATAAAATCGAAACATATATTACATGCAATAAAAAACATAAATACATACAGTAAAGCCCCTATCACCTACAGTGCCTTGCGAAAGTATTCACCCCCCTTGACTTTTTACCTATTTTGTTACATTACAGCCTGAAGTTTAATGTTTTGTTAATCTGAATTTTACGTGATGGATCAGAACACAATAGTCTGGTGAAGTGAAATAAGAAGAATATAATAATACAACTATTTTTTAGAAATAGAATATAGAAAATTGGCATGGTATTCACCCCCTTTGTTATGAAGCCCATAAAAAGCTCTGGTGCAACCAATGACCTTCAGAAGTCACATAATTAGTTAAATTATGTCCACCTGTGTGCAATCTAAGTGTCACATGATCTGTCATTACATATACACCTTTTTTGAAAGGCCCCAGAGGCTGCAAAGCCTAAGCAAAAGGCACCACTAACAAAACAATGCCATGAAGTTTCAATCCTGCAAGGTGCTTTAGGGAAAGCGCTATGGACACTGGATTCCAAGCTCAAAGACGGGGCCATCCACTCTTTGCAATGTGTGAATCTTTAACTTGTCATTGCCTGTAACTTAACTTATGTATAGCGCTACGGAATATGTTGGCGAGTTACAAATAAACGATAATAATAATAATAATAATAATGAAGACCAAGGCACTCTCCAAACAAGTAAGGGACAATGTTGTTCAGAAGTACAAGTCAGGGTTAGGTTATAAAAAAAATTCCAAATTTTTGATGATCCCCAGGAGCCCCATCAAGTCTACCATAACCAAATGGAAAGAACATGGCACAACAACAAACCTGCCATCAGACTGCCGCCCACCAAAACTTACGGCCCGGGGAAGGAGGGCAATAATCAGAGAGGCTGCACAGAGACCTAAGGTAACCCTGGACGAGCTGCAGAGTTCCACAGCAGAGACTGGAGTATCTGTACATAGGACGACAATAAGCCGTATGCTCCATAGTTCGGCTTTATGGCAGAGTGGCCAGAAAAGAGCCATTACTTTCAGTAAAAAACAAAATGGCACATTTTGAGTTTGTGAAAAAGGCATGTGGGAGACTCCCAAAATGTATGGAGGAAAGTGCTCTGGTCTGATGAGAGTGAATTTGATCTTTTCGGCCATCAAAAAAAAACTGTAAAATATGGTGGTGGCAGCATCATGCTGTGGGGATGTTTTTCAGCAGCCGGGACTGGGAAACTGGTCAGAGATGAGGGAAAGATGGATGGTGCTAAATACAGGGATAATTTTGAGCAAAACCTGTACCACTCTCTGCGTGATTTGAGGCTAGGACGGAGGTTCACCTTCCATCAGGACAATGACCCCAAACACACTGCTAAAGCAACACTTGAGTGGGGTTTAAGGGGAAACATATAAATGTGTTGGAATGGCCTAGTCAAAGCCCAGACCTGAATCCAATAGAAAATATGTGGTCAGACTTAAAGATTGCTGTTCACAAGCACAAACCATCCAACTTGAAGGAGCAGGAGCAGTTTTGCGTGGCGGAATGGTCAAAAATCACAGTGGTAAGATGTGGCAAGCTCATAGAGCCTTATCCAAAGCGACTTGGTGCTGTGATTACCGCAAAAGGTGGCTCTACAAAGTATTGACTTTACGGGGGTGAATAGTTATGCACAGTGACCTTTTCTGTTATTTTTCCTATTTGTTGTTTGCTTCACAATAAAAAAAAAATCATCTTCAAAGTTGTGGGCATGTTCTATAAATAAAATGATGCAAATCCTCAAACAATCCATGTTAATTCCAGATTTTGAGGCAACAAAACATGAAAAATGCCAAGGGGGGTGAATACTTTTGCAAGGTACCGTATATAGTTTTTGTACTGCAAGTTGTCGTCCCGCGGGACTTAGCTGCAATGAGCATCAAAGGCGCTCATTGCAGGGCTCGCGATGAGCACCACAGGCCCTCATCGTGAGACCCCTAGGACAAGCTCCCCCTGCCCCACTGATGCTAGCGATGAGTGCCATAGGCGCTCACCACGAGGCCTGCAGTAAAGCGCTCCACATCACCTCCCAGCTGCAGGATACCATCAATGCACGTACCTGGATGCAACCCTGCCCGCAGTAGCGCCGCACCATCACAAAGCTTGTATGGAACCCTGCCAACTCACTCATCATCTTCTTCTCTGCGACTCCTGTCCTCTGGCTGGAATTACTTTCTAGATAAACTTGCGCATCGCATTGCTTGATCCAGAAAGTAGTTCCGGCAAGCCGTGGAGGCATTGAAAGACTTGGGACTTAGGCAGTAATGCAAGGCGAGCAGTTCAGACATTGAAGTACGTGGGACTTAGCCTCCAAGCAGTTAGGAAACGCGGGATTGCCTTAGTCTGCAAGCAGTTGAGGAATGCGGGACTTAGAAAAAAAACATTGCGAGGCGCAGAACTTACAAAAAGAAATTACAATGTCGGAAAAATACAAAGTTAACGGTCGAACCACGCAAATCAAAAAACACGAAAAGCACAAAAAATAAAATACAAAAAAAAACTCACACACAGCACAGGGGGACAGCCAGGACAAAAAATGGTGTCCTAAAAAAATGAAAACGAGGCTACACGACCCCGAACCGCGCAAGACACCGCCAGCCGCGTAACACTTTTATCCAGGAACGTACGAGGTACAGAATACATATTAGAAAGGACGGAAAATGCTCGCGAACCGCATAACACTTAGACAATCGCCGCCATTTTACAACACTAACTTGCAACTAATAACATTACAAATCTAAAATGGAGCTTTACCAGACTAAACAAACGGTTTGGCCTTGCGCACACAGCATATTTATACTGCACACTTGGCACATTGCTAACACTTTCTCAGGCCAGCAACAGTCCAACTGTACATTGTATGCTGCAGGAAAATTAAAAGAGACTGTTAGCTCTTCACGATATTGATTGCTGGATATATTTATTAGAAATAGGTAAAGTATAATTAATTCATTAAGCAATTGTTTCATTAATTATTATAAAAAATATATATACATAAAAAAAACGCTAAATAGCATATTTTACACTGCCGTTTGAAGGACATGAGGGGAGAGGCTCGCAATGAGCGCCGAAGGTGCTCAGAGGAGCAAAAGTACACAAGAGGAGAGGCTAGCAATGAGCGCCAAAGGTCCTCAGAGGAGCAAAAGCTTTACATTGTGTGGCAAACAGCATTGCAATGACTTCAAAGTTTATTGCCCCGTCATTTTTGACGGGCAAGTCACTAGTATATATATATATATATATATATATATATATACACACACAATTTAACCCCTAACTACATACAATACAAAACCCTAAATATCACCTAAAACAACCCACCTAACTAAACCTAGAATAGGGTAAATAAGATCACTGACCTTGCCCAAATGCCCCTCCAGCGACAATGGCTTTCTTGCCTTCAACTTTAGCACAATCCATGTCCAAAGGTCCGGCACCAGTAGGAAAAAAATAAACATTACAATTAATAAAAAATAAACACAATATATTATCTAAAACATTGTAAATAGTACACTTAACTTTCCGCGATGGTAGTCTCCGCCTGCAGGGCCCCTCCGAAAAAATCCACCGGTCTCAAAAAATTAAAAAAAATGCTCCGTCAAGCATCTGCGTCTTCTGATTGGATGCTTGGAGCCAATCCAAATGGGATACACCCCGTGGGGTGTATCCCATTCTAATTGGCTGAAGGCAATAGTTCCTTCTGATTGGTTTACAAATGACTGACAGGCCCATCAGCCAATAAGAATGGGATATAGGGGTGTATCCCATTCTGACTGGCTTACACCTTGGTGCCTTCTGATTGGCTGAAATATGACCGACAGTGTTCCAGGCAATCAGAATGCGCCATTTCCAAATTTTTAGCGGAGCATGCGCAAGAAGCCTCATTTGTGGCGAAGAGCTGAGTTCTGTTACTTTTTTAAATTTTTTGAGACCGGCGGATTTTTTCGGAAGGGCCCTGCCAGCGACGACTACCAGGAGGGATGGGGGCATTGCGGAAAGGTTAGTGTTCTAATTAGAATGTTTTGGAATATATGTTGTGTTTATTTTTTTATTAATTGTAATGTTTATTTTTTTGCTAGGGGTGTCGGACCTGTGGACATGGATTGGGCCCTTATGCTAGGGACGAAGGCAAGAAAACCATTGTCGCTGGAGGGGCATTTAGGCAAGGTCAGTGGTCTTATTTACCCTATTCTAGGTTTAGTTAGGACGGTTGTTTTAGGTGAGATTTAGTTTTTTTTGTATTTAGTTAAGGGTTAAATTGTATGTAGTTAGGGGTTAACTGTATGAATTTAGGGTTTAAATTGTATGTAGTTAGGGGGGACTGTATGTATTGAGGGGTTATATTGGATGTAATGTATGTTTTATTTTATGTAATCTATGCTTTTTAATTTTGGTTAACAGGTTTTTTTAGTTCATGTAAAGTAGATATTTTTATCTTATGTAAAGTAGTATTTTTATTTTCTGTAAAGTAGGTTTTTCTTTATATAACTTTTTATTGTTTTTTATTTTATGTAATGTTCTTTTTTATTTTCAGTAATGTCCTTTTTTATTTTGTGTAATTAGGTAGATTTTTTATTTTCTGTAATTCTAGTTTTTTGCTGTTGTGTGTAATTAGTGGGGTAATATGGGTTTTACTAGGGTATTAGGTGGGTAGTGTATGGGGTTAACAGAGCAGAGGGTGGGTTGATGGGGGAGGTTAGGAGGGGGTTTATGGGATGGGTTTTTCAGGGTACATTTGGGGTTAAATATGCCCAGTTAGGGTTAAAGAGGACTAGATTGGGTTATATAGGACTAGATGGGATTAAATAGGACTAGGTGAGTTTACATAGGACTAGATGTGGTTAAATAGGCCCAGTTAGTGTTACATAGGACTAAATGGGGTTACATTGGATTAGACGGGGTTAGATAGGTCTAGATTGGGTTAAGTGGTTAGTGATAGAGTTAATTAGGTATGGTATGGGGTAAATAGGGTTAATTCCTTAGATGGGGTTAATTAGTTAGAGGGGTGTTAGGTATTTTAATTGCTTCATTTAGAAATTAATTGTATGTTATAAAAATTGTATGTTGTAGAAATTATAAAGGCATGTCAGCATTTTCCTTATCTCACTAGAATGTTTAAGCGCGTGATCTGTAGAGTGTCTATGTATAAAACATCTGTATCCTGGTTCCTGTTTTTGCTTCAGATACTGCTGAGACAATGTATCTGAAGCAAACAGGGGTTTTTTTTAGATGGTGTTTTGCCGAGTAAACATTGTCTGAAAAGACAGTTGCTTGCAATTTTGTATTTAACCCTATTTCCAACTATGCTAATAAGTTGTGACGTGTTCTATGCTATATAAGAGACAGGCTGTCTAAATAAAGATCAGAGATTATCCTGATGACACTCTGATTTCTGTGCATTATTTTTCTCTCATTATATCTAGGTGCCAAGATATAATTGACACACACAATCAGAATATAATTACTCACTAATCTGATCCTATCATTTTGGTCCTTCGAACGGTGGTTGTTTCCCTTATCATTCCTCGGACGAAGCAAAACTCCTTTTACCGTGCACGGGGAAGGGGGGGGGTAAGTTGCTGTGGACTTCCTTCCCTTGAGAAAGTCCTCAGGCCTGATATATACGATCAGTTGGACCACAGAGGCAAGGTGTTTGTTTTTCCGGGGGATGACAAGGCACAGCTTACAACGAACTGACAGTGAGTACCTGACTTTCTGTTGCATTTTGCATTTGTGTGTATGTTCTGTAGGTCCTTACCTTACGGTGATGTTAGGTAAAAGAGTTGTACAACTAGGTTTCTAGCCTAGTACTAGGTAGAAGGGTTGAAACTTACCCATAGGGAGGTAAAAGAGTCATTATCCTGAGGAAAAGACTATAAAATAAGTTCTCCGTACGTAACAATATTGAGAATGCTTACCATGAAAAAGGGGTAAATGAGTCTGACTTTCACATGAGCTCTTGCAAGAAAATATGTATGTGTGTGCATGTTACCATTTTGTATGATTTAAATACCGGTACCGGGTGTATGTATGTTTGTGAGGGGTGTCACACGGATAACAGTTTCTTGGTTATTATATATACCTGTCAACATTCTGTATATTTCTGTGTCCTTGTGTGTGTATGTATCTATACATGTATTCTTTTGTGTTGTTCTCCTAATTCTTACCTGAAACTATCCACTTTTGGTAGTGAGTGGTCACGCATTACCCACCTGGTCTCCGAAGGGCTACTCCTGTGACTTGCCTGTGTTTATGGAAGACGCACAAACCAAAATTTGTGGCAGTTGAGCACTACGGGCTAAATATTTCTCCTTCTCTGTCCCTTTTTAGTAGTGAAGTTGTCACACACTACCTGAAGTCCACCGCAGGGCCTGCCAGTGACTTGCCTGTGTTTTGGTAAGACGTGCGGGTGATTTTTATAATTACCCGTAGCGGTTGAGCACTACGGGCTAAATATTTCTCTTTTCTCCTTCTCTGTACCCTTTTAGTAGTGAAGTTGTCACACACTACCTGACGTCCACCGCAGGGCTAGCCAGTGACTTGCCTGTGTTTTGGTAAGACGTGCGGGTGATTTTTCTAATTACCCGTAGCGGTTGAGCACTACAGGTTTTTTCACTCTTCCTACCCTACCCTCTGTCCTTGTCGTCTGTGAGATTTGAGTTGTTTTTGTCTGTTTTTTTTTTTTTTTGTTTTGTTTTTTTTTTTTTTTTTTTTTTTTTTTTTTTTTTTTTGTTTGTTTTGTTTTTTTTTTTGTTGTTGTTGGTTTTTGTTTTTCAAATGGGACAAACCTGCGGTTGCTGTATTAAACGGCACACGCAGGACCCACCGATTAAACATACAAAAGGTAAAAAAGATGGGACCAGGGCAATTAAAATGAAGATTAAGGAAAACCATGTTGACCCTATTGACACAGAGGTTGTTGTCAATAATGTACAAATTGTTAAAGATGACAAAATGCAAATGTGTATGACAATGACGGTGCCTACGGGGGGAGGTACATTTAATGTTAACCACCTCTCTCCTTCGGAAGAGGAAGAGGATATGTTTATGTGTACACAGAAAAGACTTCCACGAGTGACCGCCCCTCCACCTCCTGGGAATCTGGTCACTTATAGTGATGATGTAGAGGGCGAATTTGATGATGCCCGCAAATACCTGCTTGCCGCCACCGCTCCAAATCCACCTCCTCCGACACCACCACCTTATGACGGACGGCCCGCCAGAACCAGGCGGGCACCTGATCATCATTATGGAGGTAAGGGAATGACATCTGTGCCATTATATCCTTTAATTGAGGTTCCCAATCCTAGAGGGGGAGAGCTTGTAGAGGGGGGAAATGTGTTGCCACCCACAATGCTAGTATATCGGGCATGGACGGATGCAGATGTGAGGAGAGCTGTAGAAGGAGTCCCCCACCCAAATGACAATATGGGAATTTTCCGACTTAAGTTTCAGAGATTGCAGCAAAGTTTTAAATTAAATGGTGTTGAGGTTGAAAGATGTCTGAGGCAGATATTAGGGTCCGATTGGATCCTTAGTGAAGGTGACTGGAATCCACTGGACCCAAGGGGGGAACCATTGCGCTATGGATCACAGGAACTGACCCAACAAGTAGACGCTCTAATAGGCAGAATAGCTGACAGACACAGGGAACATGCAGACTGGACTAAGATAAATGAGTGTGTACAGAAAGATGATGAAAGTGTGGAACAATATATGGGGAGGTTGCGGGTAGTATTTGACAGCCATAGCGGGGTAGCCAGACCTAACCCATATGATGATGCTGGTCCATATGCTCAGCAGCTAAAGAACGCTTTTCTCAGGGGATGTTACCCAGAAATAAATGACTTTGTGATACAACACCAAATTACTTATAAAACATGCCCCCTTAGGGAAACCATAGAATATGCTAAACATGCAGAAGAGCAGTGTAAGAGAGCAAAAGAAAAGAAACAGAAAAAGCAAGATAGTAAACCAAAGGAGGTGTATTTAATGACTTCTGTTGATGGGAAAGCGCAACCTATAACTTCTGCTTTCTTTTCTGGTGATGGTGGAAATAATCAAAACCGTGGAGGGAGAGGAGGTGGACGTGGACAAGGTCGAGGTGGAAACAGAGGAAAATTTTATGGAAATTGTTACGTGTGTGGCAAGGCCGGCCATTTAGCACGTCACTGCAGAAACAGAAAGTACCAGGAGGAAGAGGGAGCGGATGACGATGACCACCAGACTGACAAATGACTAGAACCAGGTTGTACCCCTCCTTTGCAAATGTTTGCTAAACAGGAATTGCATGAATCTGAATTGTATGAGTATGGTAATAATGATGTAAAATTGCCAGGGAAAAATGATGTGTTGAATTTAGAATCATGTATAGACTTAATGGCTTTAGAAGAACAACCAGTCATGCAGCTAGATGTAGAGGGGGTAATGATAACATTTTTATGTGATACAGGAGCATGTAAATCAGTGTTGAGCAATGATGGCACATGGACTAGTTACACGTCGTCACAAAACATACTGGTTAGGTCAGCAGCAGGACAGACAAATAGTGAACCTGTATCATGCCCACTTACAGTGAGATTGTTCAATGGCCAAACATTTGAGCATCCTTTTATACTCTCCCCTAGATGCCCGATAAATCTCTTGGGTAGAGATCTGATGCTGAAATGCAACATTAAAGTGGTTCCCACAGAGAAAGGCATGAAAGCATACATGGGGGACATACCTGTCGATGTGAATGTAGTGCAGGGGATGGGTGAACCACATTACTTTTACACATTAGACATGGTGTCAAAAGGGCCAGCACAAGTATCTAGCGCTTTGATAGCCATGGCTAATGACCTAGCTCCATCTTCCAGTGTAAAACAAAGCACAGAGTCATTACACTGCACTATGAAATTTGAAAGTACATCGGGGAGGGATGTGGACTATGAAAAAACATTTTTCAAACACACCAATACCAGAATAACCTTGGATTACATATACTGGACAGAAAATGGGTATACAGGGGTGGGAGTAAAACTGAATAATCAAGACCAGTTCCTCTACGCAGGACACACAGTGCCACACATATCACTGACTATGCCAGCTGGTGGAAGGTGGGTACAGGTAGGAGGGATGGTAGAAGAGGCTCAGACAGATAAAACACCATGGGAGTACTTACCCTATGACCTCGGAGTGCAGTACTCACCGAGCACAAAAATATATCGGAAAATCCTAAACTGGGTAACAGAGACAAAGAAAGGAATACACTTACAGTCATCCAGGTGGGAGAAAGTTCTTCTGTTAGAGGAACCATGACACAACACACAGATACTGTTCACTCAGGAACAGGAGGTAGCATTAGAGAGCCTTCCGGACACCTTATGGTCCACAGGGCCCGCTGATGTAGGCCTTATAAAGGGGGTAGAGCCAGTAGAAATCACCCCAAAAAGTACTTTTCGGCCACATCAGAGACAGTATCCTCTAAAACCTGAAGCAGAGAAGGGCATAGAACCTATTATAAAGGTTTTGATTGAGAAAGGGATTATAATAGAATGCCCAGGATCCCCATGTAACACCCCACTTTACCCAGTCAGGAAAGCAACCGGAGCTTGGAGATTAGTGCAGGATTTACAAGCAGTAAACAAAGCTGTAATTCCCCGAGCACCCACGGTGCCAGATCCACATACACTCCTAAATGACATGCAGCCAGATAACACACATTTTTCTGTGGTAGACTTAGCCAATGCATTCTTCTCCATACCAGTGGATAAAGGTTCCCAATATTGGTTTGCCTTCACCTATATGGGGAGGAGGTACACATATACAAGATTGGCTCAAGGATATACCGAAAGTCCAACTATATTTTCCCAAGCTATGTCCTCCAATTTGGCAAAATTTACGCCCCCAAGGGGAAGCCAAATACTACTGTATGTGGACGATATCTTGGTGGCCTCTCCTTCTGAGGAGATATGCCAGGAGGACACGCTAGCCTTACTCACATTCCTGGCAGAAGAGGGACATAAGGTTAGTCGGGATAAATTACAGCTCTGGAAATCAGAAGTGAAGTACCTGGGATACCTAGTGAGCAGAAAGGGACGATCACTAGACCCAGTTAGGAAAAGGGCCATACTAGAAGCCCCTAAGCCGGTCACAAAGAGACAAGTTATGTCTTTCTTAGGGATGGTAAATTTCTGCAGGAGTTGGATTCCCAACTATGCAGAACTTACAGGGCCCATACAACACCTTATTTATGCACAATCAATGTCAGCTAATGAAAAGGTAGTGTGGACACATGAAGCTGAAGCAGCATTCATTCAGCTTAAGAACACAGTAGTGGGAACATCTGTATTGGGATTGCCAGATTACAGCAAGCCATTTGTACAAACTGTTGACTCAAGGGGAGGCTATATGACTTCTGTTGTGACTCAGAAACATGGCCTGCGAGACCGACCCTTGGCTTTTTACTCAACCAGGTTGGACCCTGTAGCCAGGGGACTTCCGGTTTGTGTACAGGCTGTAGTGGCGGCTTCCATGGCAGTTCTGGCGTCAGCAGCCTTAGTCCTGTTCCACCCTTTGACTCTAAGAGTACCACATGCTGTATCTGTCATACTACTACAAAATAAGGTTTCATACCTTTCCCCTTCAAGACACTTATCATGCATGACTATACTTCTGTCACAACCACACTTGCTCATAGAAAGGTGCACAACACTGAACCCATCAACGTTAGTTCCCATCCAGGAAGATGGTACACCACATGCATGTACTGAAATCATAGAAAAAGAAGTCTCACCAAGAGACGGCCTTAGAGATGTTGCATACACCGAGGCTACACTAACTCTGTTTGTAGATGGGTCATCAAGTAGAAACAAAGATGGTACAAATGCAACGGGATATGCAGTAGTAACACAAGAAGAAACTATAAGAGCAGGAAAACTTCCATCACATTTTTCAGCACAGGCAGCTGAGATCGTGGCCCTTACTGAAGCCTGTAAAATAGGAAAGGGACAAATAGTAAATATATACACCGACAGCCAATATGCATTCTCAACTGTGCACATATTTGCACAATTGTGGAAAAATAGAGGTATGGTCACATCTACTGGCAGGCAAGTCACTCATAAACAACTCCTTTTGCAGTTACTTGAAGCCATTCAACTGCCCTTGAAGATTGCGGTATGTAAATGTGTGGCTCATACCACGAACACAGACGCAATTTCAATAGGAAATGGCAGGGCAGATACAGCTGCAAAGCAAGCGGCTCAAACGGGAAACATACACATTTTTCTCTTACACAGCTACACATCTGTGTATTTAGTAAACCATATTGACAAGAGTATTCTACAGCAACTACAGGCAAATGCACCCTCACAGGAAAAAACATACTGGTTGAAGAAAGGGAGTAAACTAAATGCTGATAATATTTATGAGAGTATAGAAGGGAAACCAATTTTACCAAAATCGCTATTCAGATATGCAGCTATGTTGAGCCATGGAATTAGTCATGTCTCAAGAGGGAGTATGGTAGACATGGTCAGCAGAATATTTTCAGCCTATGGATTAAACACCTATTTTAAAAATTTTTGTGCAGGGTGCCTTGTTTGTGCACAACATAACCCTCAGGGTAACTATCACCCCATAAGGGGCACATTCCCAGAACCAACATACCCCTTCCAGACAATATGTATGGATTTCATTGAACTAACAAAGTGTGAAGGGAAGAAATATTGCCTAGTGATAATTGATGTATACTCTAGGTGGGTGGAAACGAAACCATGTGCACACCCTGACGCAATCACAGTGGCTAAAACCTTAGTGACACAAATAATTCCTAGGTTTGGTATACCAGAGAAAATATATAGCGATAATGGCACACATTTTGTGAACAGGATTATCAACCACTTGAGTAAAGCATTACACATAGAGTTGAAAAACCACTGTGCGTACCACCCACAGTCAGCTGGATTAGTGGAGAGAACTAATGGTACCATTAAAAATAAATTGAGGAAAACAATGGCAGCGACAGGAAAAAATTGGCTTTACTGTTTACCATTAGTCATGCTAAACATGCACATGCTTCCAGGCAGGAAGAAGTTAACCCCGTTTGAAATATTGTATGGGAGACCATTCCTACTACCAGAATTTAGACCATTTATCTCAGAAGATGAGAACATGAGTGAAAACTTAGCAGACTATATGAGAAAAATGTTAAGTAAGAAAGATATTACCTCCATCTCTCTCTCTCTTCCACAGCAACAGCAGGGACCCTGCTTGGTACAACCAGGCCAGTGGGTCCTAATTAAAGTAATCAAGCGTAAAAATTGGGCATCGGCCAGGTGGGAAGGACCGTACCAAGTTCTGCTGTCAACACCCACTGCCTTGAAAGTTGCCGAACGAGCCACCTGGATACACCTGACTCACTGCAAGAGAGTAAAAGTGCCAGAGCTTGAGCCAGTTGATTCCTAAAAACCTGCTAGCTGACTCATTGCGAGTCAGGCTGGGCTACAAAGGGGGGGAAACTCGTCTCAAACCCAGTGAAGAACCGAATGGTGCGGGTTTTTGGGGTTCTCAACTGGCCCAAGAAAATGTCCTGGCACCTGTTCAAAAGACCTAACTGGTGTGGCCTAAGAATCTCACTGACATGCCTCATCTTGATAACTCTTTGCATAGTAGCACCCATAATCATATGGGAAGAAGTAACAAGACCCAGAGGCAACCAGACGCAATCTATTGGAGAGATGTGGATGAACAGAATGAGAAGAGACACGATGGAAGTCAATTTAACTGGCCAAGTGACCCTAGTGTTCAAGGAAGGGCAGATAGGAACCAACCAAATAGACCTATGTCAAGTACTAAGATGTGGACTTTCTGGAGGAGGACGTAGTGGAGGGGTGAGAAAAGCGCCAGTATATTTGTGTATAGCCTCTCCGTATGGAAATGAGAGATGTCCTAGCTGGAAACTGGCCTTATGGAATACAGGAGCTGACTGGGGTTACTCCCCACCTAATCACATGAAGTGCAAAAGTACAAAGAGACGCTTAAAGCTGACACGGGGTGTGGAGCCATCCTCTTGCAGCCAAAATCAGCTATGCAACCCCATCCGGATCACCCTCCAGGACCCACAAAAGTGTGATGAGGGGAGATATACTCTTGGAATTTACACCTCAGGCAGAGGTAACAATATGGAATATTTGCATATTCAGGTACTGCAAAAAGAGGAGCCCAGACAGACTATTGATCTCACCAAGGTGAGTCCTGTGAATAGGACTGTGCCCTCACAGGTCATTTATTTGGAACCTGACCGCCTGATTGACACTTTTGAAATTGAGACTGGGTATGCAGAAAAAAACATCTGGTTGGAATGGATGCTGTATACAGCAGCCTCCATGGAAATGAGTAACTGTATAGCATGTTCCACTGCCAGACCATCAATGGCAACGGTACCATTTAAACTGAACCAACAGAATGATGAAACGGGACTGAAGTGCATGTTACAGTTGTTCCAACAAATAGCGCCAGTATCCAATTGTACTGCTCTACACTATTTGTACCCACCAGTGTCAAGGATCCAACCACCCCAATTTATGATATACCCGGGTAATTTTACGTGCTTTAACCGTACCGGACAGAACTCAAGAATAAGTGTTGGGCAAGCACCTTATTGTTCGGACATTATACACGTGGGCAGTAAAGAATATCCAGACACATTGTTTTCCAACCACTTAGTTGGACGAGCAGATATCTGGTGGTATTGTGGAGGTAAACAAGTGAGACAAGTATTACCCTCACTGTGGGGTGGAATATGTACCCTGATCCAACTGGCTCAACCGTTTTATATATTGCCTGATAGAAGTGCTGGTATGATGTGGATAACCGAAAAAAACCTGAAGCGGGCCAGAAGGTCAGTTCCAAAGGGGAGCTTTGATGACCGAATATACATTGATTCTATTGGGATTCCGAGAGGAGTACCTGATGAGTTTAAAGCCCGAAATCAAGTGGCGGCTGGATTCGAAACCATCATCTCCTGGTGGGTGACTATAAATAAGAATGTAGATTGGATCAACTATATCTACTATAATCAACAGAGATTCGTAAATTATACCAGAGATGCAGTTCAAGGCTTGGCAGAGCAACTGGATAGAACTAGCCTGATGGCTTGGCAGAACCGGATAGCTCTGGACATGCTGTTGGCGAAAGAAGGAGGGGTATGTAAAATGTTTGGGACTGCCTGTTGCACTTTCATACCCAACAACACAGCTCCAGACGGATCTGTGACCAAAGCACTGGAAGGCCTCACTGCCCTGTCAAATGAACTAGCAGAAAATTCCGGTATTAATGATCCTCTGTCTAAATGGCTCCAAGACACCTTTGGTAAATGGGCAGCTTACATCAGAGGGATATTGATCACTGTTGGCACAGTCCTAACACTGATCATTTTGTTAGGATGCTGTGTGATACCATGCATCCGTGGATTGGTGAATAAGGTTGTTGACCAAGCAGTAACTCAACAATACCTAATAGAGACGATACCCCTCACTCAAGGAGAATCTGATTCTTATCTTGATCATGACATTGATGATGTATAAAAACAAGTGGGTTAAGAGAAGCACCATGATGGTCCAGACCCCAACTCTTCACTAAAGAAAGGACTATGACCTGAACCTTGCCTTAAGACCTTGGTCTAATACATTTATAAGAGGAGGGATATGTTAGGTATTTTAATTGCTTCATTTAGAAATTAATTGTATGTTATAAAAATTGTATGTTGTAGAAATTATAAAGGCATGTCAGCATTTTCCTTATCTCACTAGAATGTTTAAGCGCGTGATCTGTAGAGTGTCTATGTATAAAACATCTGTATCCTGGTTCCTGTTTTTGCTTCAGATACTGCTGAGACAATGTATCTGAAGCAAACAGGGGTTTTTTTTAGATGGTGTTTTGCCGAGTAAACATTGTCTGAAAAGACAGTTGCTTGCAATTTTGTATTTAACCCTATTTCCAACTATGCTAATAAGTTGTGACGTGTTCTATGCTATATAAGAGACAGGCTGTCTAAATAAAGATCAGAGATTATCCTGATGACACTCTGATTTCTGTGCATTATTTTTCTCTCATTATATCTAGGTGCCAAGATATAATTGACACACACAATCAGAATATAATTACTCACTAATCTGATCCTATCAAGGGGATTTATTACTTAAAGGGCGGTTAATTTCTTAGACGGGTTAATTTAGATTTACTGATTTATTGGGGTGGCTAATAGTGTACTGTAGGGTAGTGCTTAGACTTAGTGTAATGAGGGTCCTAGAGGACCATCATGGCAATTATGGTATTAATATTGGGGTTAATTAGTGTCCAATGATGGTCTGCATAGACCCTTATGGGACTAATGGAGGTTCAGTATTGTCCCTCAATGGTCTGTATTGACCCTTATGGGACTAATGAGGGCTCAGTATTGTCCCATAAGGGTCTGTATAGACCCTTATGGGACTGAGGGGGTTAATAAGTGGCTCGTGGGGGTCTGTCTATACAGACCCCCATGAGTAATGGAGTTATAGTACCCCCGTGGCAGGGGTTAATTTTTTTATCTAGTGCAGGTCCTATAAGGACCTTTAAGGTCTTTTCAGGACCCACAGTGGGAAATTTTAAATGCAGCGGGGGTCGCCAGCTACAAGGGTTAATGTTGGGACACTGTGGTGGTCCCGACGGGGACCCCCAGCATTGGGCGGGGTAATTTAAGGTGCTGGGGTGTACTTGAAGTACCCCCGCGGCCACGGTTAACAGTTAAACTGCTGCGGGGGTCACAATTGAGACCCCCGCGGCAAGGGTTAATTTTGGGAGGCTGGTGGGGGGGCCCGATCGGGACCCCTGCAACATGGGGATGTATTTGGGGAGCAGAAGGGAGCTTTATGGAGGTTTGGGGCCTACGCGGGGGTTTCTTCTGCTGCTCACACAGCACACATTAGGGCTTTTACAGCCATTGAGAGTCCTCCCCAGCACCTTTTGGGCTTTGGGCTCTGTTTGCGTTGTACAGGCTAGCTCACAGGGGACTTCATGGCAATTTAATAGCATAATGTGTACGTAGTGGGACAGATGAAAGGGTTGCATGCTGCGATGTTCCACGTTGCACAAAACGTAGGTATTTTTGGGTCGGCCTGCGTTCTAACATGCAGGTTGGCAACGTAGAGGTTTACAAGGTTAATTTAATAGCGTCCAGCCCTACTTTTTTCACTACAAACTAAATGTTTTTTAAATTCCCCTTTAACTTTGTTCTGGAAATCTTCATTTTTAGTTTTGGAGAAAGTTATAATATCCTCCTGTTGTATATATGAGAGTTCTGAATTGTTGGAGTCTAAAGCACTTAACGTGCTTTGATTGCATACTGTCTCATTTGTGGGTGTGTTTAATTGTAAGGGCTCAAGGGAGCAGTCCTTATTCTTAGGGGAAATTTTTTTTTGTGATTTCGGCATTACACTTTTTTTTATCCTTTCCTCTTGGTTTGTTGGACATATTGCCTCAAGTCGCACTCTGTGCTAGAGCTCACAATTTGTACATTTATTCCTTTAGGGTCGCTGCCAAATTATTATTACTCACATGTTTTCCCCTTCTGTAAGATGCAATAGAAGGCCTCTGTGATTGCAAGTGATAAACTCTCTTATTAGGATCACACCATCGTTAGTAGATGAAATACTTCAAAGACATAATTCCAATAATACATGTGATATACGCATGGTAGCACCCTCATAGGGCCAATCAATACGTAGTCACAAAGATTTTCTTAGATTTAATAACTGAGAAAAGTAGAGAGTCTCACCCTTATAGGTTTCTCAGTGCAATCAGTAGAAGGATTAAAGAGTAAAGTGCGTCATGCGATAGAAGGCCTCTGTGACTGCATACAGTGAACTTTCCCTTTTTTTATAAGTACAGTAGAGTGATTTTATTTACATTACAAATGCTACGTAATGTACCTTACCCCCTTTGCTGGTTCTCTCAAGCACACGTTGGCCTCTGGGCTCAATTTGTGTGTTACGTGCTTGCTCGCGTGTGACATCTTAGCAATTTAATAGCTTCATTGAGCAATTAGTGGTTACGGGCATGAAAGATCAAAGGATTTACGTGCGTGACGTCGCACGTTGTTTTTCATGTAGCCTAATCTAGCCCATTCTGCATGTTAACACGTAAAGTCAGCTAAGAGAAACAATACGAGGCATCTTAGCACGCAAATAGCGCTAAGATGGCATTTATTTCCCCACGTGTTAACACATAGCTCCAATTTAATAGGGCTATAGGTCCTTAGAATATCATTAGCTCTTTTAACTATACCATTAAATTGCGAGTGGTACCCAAAGAAGAATTTATGCTTGACTTCTAACATAGTAGTTACTTCCTTCATCACCTCATTTACAAAATGAGTACCATTGTCTGACTGCAAATTGTGACATATCCCAAACCGAGAAAACACTTCTCTGCCTAAGTGTTTTGCAACTGTGGCAGCATCTGCATTCCTACAAGGAAAAGTCTCCACCCACATAGAGTACCTGCAAATGATTACCAACATGTATCTGTAATGGTCATGTCTCTCAGTCATGTCAATAAAGTCCATTAACAGGTTAAAAACTGACTCATAGGAGGCTGCATAAACACCAGAGGACTAGCAGTAGTCTTCAAAAGATTATGGCTCCTGCATATATGGCACTTGTTTATGAAGGTTTGTACCGCTTCTGCCATATAAGGTGAATATCATGTTTCAGCAAATGTCTTCATCATCTGGGCTCTGGCAAGATGTGCGGAACCATGAGCTTGATGTAACACTTCAGTCAATAGGGAGGATGGCAACACTGCTTTTCCCGTGCTGGTTTGTCTCATGATCCCAGTCTCTTTGTTCGCCATGCAGCCTCTTGCCTCCCAGGCTGCTTTTTCAGCTGCAGGTGCCTTCTATTGCAGTTCCAGCAACTGTTGCAGTGATGTTAAATTAAGTGTTCCAGCTGTTTTTACTAGCAGTTGTCTTGTCAGGGTCCTTTCTTCACCAGTTCCACTGGCTGCCTTAGCAGCTTCGTCAGCTGCATGATTTCCTAAATAAACTTTGTCCTTTCCTTTAGTATGGATAGCACACTTTAAAATGGCAATCTTGGCAGGGTAGTGAATTACCTCAAGTAGTTCCTTAAGCAATGAAGCATGCTTAACGGGTGAATTGTCAGCTCTCTGGTATCTTCTTTCTTTCCAGATCTTCCCATGGGCATCAGCCACTGCACAAGCATAGGCTGAATCACTGTAGATGTTAACCATCTTGTCCTTTGCTATTTTGTAAGCCTCAATTTAGGGCTGTTAATTCTGCTTGTTGCGCTGACTAAATTCTTGGCAGCTTAAGACTTGAGACGGTGATTAGCTGATCATCTTTCATCTCCACAACCGCTGCTCCAGTTCTTCTCTCCCACCTTGGGTTTAGGGAGGATGATCCATCCACAAAGAGCTCCAAGTCAGGACTCTCCAGGGGATCAGCAGATAAGTCTTCCCTTAAAAGTGTTTCTGTGTGGCTCTTTTCCACAGAGTCAAGTTGCTTCCCATCTTCTGGGGTGGTTAGAAGAAGAGCTGTGTTCACAGTTTTACATCTCTCTATGGTAAGTTCAGGTTGGGTCAGCAGGACTTCATATCCAGATCTTTGCTGAGCTGTAAGATAAGAAGTTTCTCGGGTCATCAGGGTATGTACAGCACGAGAAACATACAGAGTAGTTAGCACAACAGAGGCAAATCCATTTTTCTCTACTGAAAACAAGTAGAAAGGCTTCTCATAGTTAGGAATAGCAAGTGCTGGTGCTGAATAAATTTCTCCTTTTCAAGGTTACAAACCCCTTCTCCATCTGCTCAGTCCTTTCTATGTTCTTCCCAGTTCCAGGCTCAAGGATTGCTCATCTCAGGCTATGACTCAGAATGGCAACATCACATATCTATTGTCTGCTGTATCCAATCATTCCCAAGAATGTTTCCGTCTGCTTCTTTGCTACTGGCTTTGGGGTCTTGACTATGGTCTCAATCCTCTCAGGAGTCAGTGACCTTTTTCCTTGAGAGATGACATGTCCAAGATAAATCACAGAGGGTTGGCAGTATTGCAACTTGGCTTTGTTGACTTTATATCCTTTTTCAGCAAGCTGTCTGAGAAGTGTGAGGGTGTCCTGCTTACACTCCTGATAATCCTTGCAGCACAAAAGCAAATTATCCACATATTGGATTAAAGTTTGTTGAAGAACAATGTTTCTCAAGTCCATGGCTACAACATGATTAAAGATGGATGGAGATTCACATTATTCTTGAGGCAGTCGTGTATATGTGTACTGTTGCCCTTCATAGCTGAATGCAAAGAGTTATTGGGATTTGCTTGACAGTGGAATGCTAAATAAGGCATTTGACAAACCTACCACAGTAAAACAGACAGCTGTCTCATGTATACTTGACAAAATGGTAGCAGGATTTTGTACCACAGGAATCTCAGCAGCCACAATGTCATTTATAGGCCTCAGGTCTTGCACCATCCTCCATTTTCCAGTTATGGCCTTCTTGACTGGCAGTATAGGAGTATTGCATCTGCTTACAGTAGGATAGATTAATCCATTCTCAAGCAATCCTTTAATGGTGTCTCTGATTCCTTCTGCTGCTTCTTTGATCAAAAGAGGGTACTGGCGAATGCGGGGCAAGATAGCTTCAGGTTTAAGCTGAACCACAACATCTCCTACTCCTGTAGTCCACAATGCTTCTGGCAGCTCCTCAAAATCCTTTTTTTCAACTTCTGTGAAAGGCATGAGTATATGCGCCTTGAGGGTTACCACTTGGGGTGTGCCAGGAACTCCTATCAGGATGTCCACCTTAAACAGATTGTCTGTGGCTGTTCGGTAGAACCCTTTCCAATGCGGGTGTCCCTGCCAATTCATTTCTTTGGAGGCCTTTTTCACAATAGGCCCAAGATCCTTTGCTTCATATCCTGGATGGGCACACTAGAGATTTGTGAGGGTCAGCAGTGACATTATCTCAGAAGTATTGGTACTGGATATCATCCAGATGAACTGCAGTTGCCACTCCTTCATCTCCAATAATAATTGAGAATACTTGCAGTGCAGATTGTCCTCCTCCTATCAGTCATGAATAAATCACTCCATTCCAGTAAGTATTCCTCATCACTTCTGGTGGTGTCAAAGTAATAGGTGCAATGTAGGCGTTTCAGTGTTCAGGGGGTACGGTCCTGTATTCACGCTGGTCTATGTGATAGGATCAGATTAGTGAGTAACCATGTATTCTGATGTGTGTATATATTATATCTGGGTACCAAGATATAATGAGAGAAAATAATGCACAGAAGTCAGAGTGTCATCAGAATAATCTCTGAGTGTATTTGGGCGGCAGAACCTTATATAGCATAACACACGTCACAGCTAATAGCATAGTTGAAAATAGGGTTAAATTCACATTTGCAAGCAAGTGTCTTTTTCTGTGTAACTCAGCAAAACATTCCTTATCTAATCCTGTCTTCCTATAGATATTATGTTTCAGCAATTGCTGAAACAAAAGACAGGAAACAGGAAACAGATGTGGGAATATTACCTTAAACATTTCTACAGATAACCCACTTAAACATTCTAGTAAGATACAAGGAAAAAACTGATATACTTTTTATAATCATGATATTCTTAGTCAATTTCTCATAATGAGGAAATTGATATCTAACACTATGTTGCTCCTATATCTATAAGAAATTCACACGGCATCTCTTCAATGGTTAATGTAACCCTGGGTTCATCCCCTGATCCTTTTGATTGAACCTGCAAAGACATTAACCCCAATAATCCCCTTGGTTCTCTTGGGCTGTTATAGTAACTCCACTGGGGACCTTTACCCTTGTGCTGGGTTGGTCCCTGAGCTTGCATGTTCCGGTTTTGACCCTTGTGCTGGTTTCCGGGGTCTCTAGGACCTTTATGAGCAATATTTCCTTTGTAATCACAATAACAACACAAAGGGCCTTCCCACATCCCTGCTTGGCTTCTTTCCCCCCTTCCTCTGCCACTTCTTTGCTGATAGTGTCCATAATAAACTTCTGGCTGGGGTACAGGTGTAGAAGCGGGAGCTTGTGTCACTGCTGGTGCTGCCTCTCCCTCCTCTTTGGACTTCTCTAACATTGCCAACTGCTTCTTCACTAATTTAGCCTGCAAATTCTCTTTCAGTTTAACCTGCTCTTCCTCCTTCTCTCTTTTCAGAGTCACATGGTGCATAAAATGAGCATTAATTTGACCCCAGGGCAATTCAAGCAATCCCACAACTTCTTTCAATTTCAGTTGCACAAGTTTTGGCAAATCTCCCAACATGGCAGTGATAAACATTCCTCTAACCCCATCAGTTGCGTCCAAGTCATCCTCAGTTTCCTCCTTCCACACCTGCTGACACCTCTGCATATAGTCTACAAGGTCTTCACTGGCCCCCAAAGAAAACTTAGAAGTGCAGTTATCCACTTCTGACCTCCCTTACTTAATTTCAGCAAAATTTTGATTGACCCCTCAAGATCTCGGTGTCCCCAAGATACATAATTTGCTACCGGGGCATCAAATGAACCTTTAATAAGTATCAGATTCATCAGTGACACATCCTAACTGTCAGGATAGACTAACTGAGCTTGTTCTTCTCAGTCTTGCTACATCTTGCTTCACACTGAGCTTTGCATCCATATACTCATTTAGCAGTTCTCTGTCTTCCAGTATCTGATGTTCTACTTCTTTTGCCATCTCCTGCCACTCCTGATACGTCTTGTCCTGTGCTGTTCTGCCTGACTCCTTAGCTCTCCTTCTACTTTTAAATCACAAAGACCTTTCTCCTCCTCCTTCTAATTATTTCCTCTCTAAAAGTCTGTTTCTGCTCTCAGTAGCCTAGCCTTTCTTTCTCCTGGCTTCCTAGCACTTCTAGTTCTTCCTTTCTTTTTTCTCCTCTGACCGCACGCTGGAACTTCTAACTCTGGGCTTCTCATGTTCACTTTCACTTTCCTCTTCTTCACTTTTCTTGTGCCCTCTATCTTTTACCTCCTTTTTTTTTGCTAGTCCTCTTGCTGACTATACTGTATGTCTCTCCTCACCTGACTCTCCTTCCTCATCTTGTCACTCTCCTTGCTCAACACTTCTCCATAACACTGTATCCCATAGTAGGAGGTCATTGAGATGTATCTGGGGGTGCCTCCTTTTCTAACTTTCCCTTAATCTCATTCTCCTTTTTCATTTTCCCTTCCACTGGCTCGTCTGAGTTACACATGTAACCTATTAGAGTACATTCTAAGTAGGGATACAAGCTCTTTTTTCCTCTGTAGTACTCTCTCTAGTACTCTCTTTTATCTAACTTTTCTGTAAAATCCCCTTTTTCCACAACTGGATACATTTCCCCTGATATTTCCTCTATTTTAAATTCTTTCCTTCTGTATCCATAAACATTTCAATCACCATCAAACATAAATCATCCCACAATCCACATTTTGGCCAAGGTTTTGGACACTGCTTGGTCCAAACTGTCCACACTCCCGAAGCCCGCCCGAGGCCTGTTCAACATTTCAGCATGCTCTGGATATGCTTTAATCATCAAAGCAACAGGACTGGACTCTTAGGCTCGCTTTGTCCCAGTATTAGGTCCTCTCCTTTTTAACATATTTAAGTAGGATTGGAAAGTATTGTCTCCACTTTTGCTGTTGACAATAAGTTGTGCAAGGTAATTAAATCAGATAATGTTGTACTTTACCTCCAAAGGGATTTGCATAAATTAGAGAAATGGGCGACTAAATTGCAGATGAGATTTAATACGAATAAATGTAAAGTTATGCATCTGGGAAGGAAAAATAGCCATGCAATTTATATTCTTAATTGTAGCAAATCTAGGCGTATCGGATATCGAAAGGGATTTGGTAGTGCTTGTGGTCAACCACATAGGTAACAGTGCTCAATGTGAAGCAGCATCTGCAAAGGCAAGTAAAATGGTAGCATGTATTAAGAAGGGTATAGAAGCCAGGGAAGCAAATATAATTCTGCCACTATACAAATCTCTAGTACACCCTCATTTGGAATATGGAGTAAAATCTTGGGAACCACTACATAAAAAGGACATAGAGCTGGAAAAAGTACAGAGAAGGGCAACAAAACTAATAAATGGAATGGAGGGGCTAAGTTATGAAGAAAGACTAACCAAATTAAGCTTATTTTCTCTAGGAAAAAAGGCATCTAAGAGGGGATATGATTACCTTATATAAATATATTTTGGGTGAGCTTTTTGTGCAATAGGTTTTCAACTGACAAGAGGACAACCTTTGAGATTAGAAGTAAAAATATTTCACCTTAAAAAAAGAAAAGGGTTCTTCACAGTAAGGGTGGTTAATCTGTGGAATTCTCTACCAAAGGAGGTGGTGACAGCGGATTCGATAGATAACTTTAAAAAGGGATTGGATATATTTTTAAATAAAAAGGGCATTCAGGGTTATCCTGGATATTTAGAGAGGGAGTATTGATCCAGGGAGAAGTCTGCTCACCAGTATCTGGGGTCAGGAAGAAATGCTATATATTTTTTTCCCTTTTGAGACAAAACTGCAGATCAGAGGAGATCTAAAAAGGTCGAACTTGATGAACTAAAAGTCTTTTTTCAATATCAATTACTATGTAACTATGTAACTGCGTAACTGTGTAACTTTTGCATTATCTTCTTTCATCCTTATCAAAAGGCACTCTAGCACCTCCTCATTTTCAGCCATGAGAGTAGTACCATCTGCATATCTGAGGTTGTTTATATTTCTCCCAGCAATATTAATTCCAGCTTTGGTTTCTTCCAGTATGGCTATATGTATGATGTATTCAGCATGTAAGTTGAAAACATAAGGTGACAATATACAACCTTGTTTCACTCCTTTTCCAATCTTGAATCATTCAGTTGTTTCATGTTCGGTTCTGAATTTGGCTTCTTGGTCCACAGACAGATTCTTCAGGGGGTGCATGAGATGGTCTGGTACTCCCATGTCTTTAGTACCTTGGCATATTGTATTGTGATCTATGATGCAGAGGTGAGTGTTCTTTCTGAAACTCTCCTTCTTTCTCTATTATCCAGCAAACTTTGGCAATTTGATTTCTTGTGTCTGTTTCTGAGAAACCCACCTTGCACAGATATCTAGCAGTTCTCGGCCAAGTCAAGAGATCTCTTCAAGAAAATCAGAGTAATCAAGGTAATGTTTAAATTCCTGCAAGCTTGGCTAAAAAAAAATATATGGCATGAGAACTACCAGATGTGTACTCTTGTGTATACTTTTTTTAGATACAGAGGCACAAGAGATCAAACTGCCAATGTCCTCTGGATAATAGAGCAAGCAAGAGAGTTCCAGAAAAATATTTTACCTCTGCTTCATAGACTATTCTACAGCCTTTGACTGAGTGGATCACAAGAAAATGCATCAGGTTTATAAAGAGATAGGGGTACCAGACCACCTCACCTGCCTCCTTTGGAATCTGTATGTGCACCGAGCAGCCATGGTCATAACTAATACGGAAAAACAGAATGTTTCAGGATCGGAAAAGGAGTTCAACAAGATTGTATATTGTCATCTTTCATATTCCACATATACACGGAATTCATCATGTGTAAGGCTGGACTAGAAGAATCCAGAGCTGGAATTAATATTGCTGGGATAAATATAAACAACCACAGATAAGCGGATGATACTATGCTGGTGACTGAAAGTGAGAAGGAACTAAAGGACCTATTGATGAGGGTGAATAAAGGGAATGCAAAAGCTAACCTGCTGTTCATTGTTAAAAAGACAAAGGCCATGGCAAACTTCAATCTCAGTTTAGATGTGGAAGAAGTGGAGGCAGGGACAGATTTTATTTTCCTGGGTTTTAAGATCTCTGTGAATGGTGTCTGTAGCCATGAAATTAAAAGACCTTTGCTTCTGGGGAGAAAAGCTATGGTAAATCTGGCAAGCTTCTTAAGATTTATATCAACAAAGACTATTTCAATAAGGTTTCCCATTATCAGAACTATGGTATTCACATTAGTTACATACTCTCTCAGAGTTGGACCACAAAGAAGGCTGAGTTCCGTGGAACTATTTTGATTCTCCTTCTCCCGATCACCCACTTCCCTGCTCACAAAACACAGGACACATTGAAAAAGGTTTATGAAGCACATGTCCACCCACCATGTCCACCCAATGACACAGGGGAGAGAGGAAGCACACAGGGAGCCTGACCACAAAATGGGAAAGCACTCTCATTAAAAAGTTGTAAGATTTACAGTATATATTTGTCTACAGATAAAGGCACATTTAAGTTGCTTGGCATATTGCCTACACATGCAGTAAGCTTTTATTTATTTTTTATTTGGCTATAGTGGCCCTTTAAGCACTATATGAAAATCAATATTTTTTGTATGCAATTAGATAATGTTCAAAAAAATATTAATATAATTGATTACTCTTAACATTCTTTTACTAGGATATTTCAAAGATGCAAAATCTGATACTCATGCTCCAGTTCCAGCTTGAAGAAATTTTAGGTATATGACTATGTATCTAGAAATACATTTTTATATTTTTTATTGTTTAACAGTTCAGTCAAGTCTGACTCTCTATGATCCTATGGACCACAGAACACCAGGCACATTTGTCAGCTACTGCGCCTCTGAGATTCATCAAGCTCATGTACATTGTTTTAGTGACTTTATCTAACCATCAATGCCTCTGCCGTCCTCTTCTTCATATTCCTTAAATTTTTCACAGCAATTTTAATTTTTTTGTCTTTTTTAAGGAATCCTGTCTTCTCATTATATGGCCAAAATATTTGAGCTTTAGCCTCAGGATCTTAGAGTCCAAGGGACTCAAAGCAGTTTTCTCCGACAGTACATTTCAAAGGCATCAATTTTACGGAGCCCAGCCTTCTTTGTGGTCCAGCTCTCACATTTGCATGTTACTACTCCAGATGCCATCCTTTTAACTATGCGGACCTTTGTTGATAGTTATATGTCTTTTCTTTTCCTTATCCAGTGGCAAACTTTGTTGATGGAATAATATTTCTAATTTGTGTAGCTTGTCCAGACTTAGCATAGCTTTCTTCCCCAGAAGAAAATGTCTTTTAATTTCATTATTTCATTATTATTCTCAGTAGTACTATCTTCAGATCTGAGGTTGTAAATATGTCACCAACAACATTAATTCCAGCTTTGGATTCTTCCAGTATGGCTATATGTATGATGTATTTCGCATGAAAGTTGAATAAATAAAGTGACAATATACAACCTTGTTTCCTTTTCCAATCTTGAATCATTCAGTTGTTTCATGTTTATTTCTGAATGTGGCTTCTTGGTCCACAGACAGATTCTTCAGGGGGTGCATGAGATGGTCTGGTACTCCCATGTCTTTAGTACCTTGGCATATTTTGTTGTGATCTATGATGCAGAGGTGAATGATTTTTTTTTTCTGAAACTCTCTTGCTTTCTCTGGTATCCTGCAAACATTGGCAATTTGATTTATTGTGTCTCTGTTTCTGAGAAACCCACCTTGCACAGATATCTAGCAGTTCTCGGTCAAGTCAAGAAACCTCTTCAAGAAAATCAGGATAATCAAGGTAATGCTTAAGATCCTGCAAATATATATGGCCCGAGAACTACCAGATGTGTACTCCAGGTTTTTCAGATACAGAGGCACAAGTGATCAAACTGCCAATGTCTTATGGAAAAAAATATTTTACCTCTGCTTCATAGACTATTCTACAGCCTTTGACTGAGTGGATCAGAATAAAATGTGTCAGGTTGCATAGTTACATAGTTACATAGGGCCCTATTAAATTCCAGCCTCGTAAATAAGAGGCTTCTACTTAAGCCCTACGTACTGCAAAGTTTCTCTAACTTACAATGCTATTGAATTAGCCCTGCTGCGAGCAACGTATGAGCTACGCAGCAGGGCTGTACGTATCAACACTGCGTAAATGTACATGAGAATATGATATCGCAGGCTCCCACTCCTCATCAGTCACCGATCAGGCCCCCCGTTGCATTTAAAACTTTTATATTCCCCGCCGCTGCGCCTTAAAGGGGCCGCGGCACACTATTACCCAATCCCGGCCGCGCACCTAAAATTAACCCCCCTCTATGCTGGGGTCCCCATCGGGACCCCCGAAGTGTCCCCTCATAAACCCATTGCAGCGGGGGTCCCCGATCGGCACCGATCGTGACCCTGCGGCAATTCAATTTTAAATTTTCCGCCTCGCGGGTCCTTAAAGGACCGTAAAGGTCCTGAAAGGACTCGCACTAAAAATATTAACCCCAGGCAACTATAATTACCCCATTAACTCATGGTGGTCAATACAGACCACCATAAGGCCTTAATTAACCCATTAACTCATGGTGGTCAATACAGACCACCATAAGGCCTTAATTAACCCATTAACTCATGGTGGTCAATACAGACCACCATAAGGCCTGAATTAACCCATTAACTCATGGTGGTCAATACAGACCACCATAAGGCCTTAATTAACCCATTAACTCATGGTGGTCAATACAGACCACCATAAGGCCTGAATTAACCCATTAACTCATGGTGGTCAATACAGACCACCATAAGGCCTGAATTAACCCCATCAGTCCCATAAGGGTATATTATTACCATTATGGGCCTGTTACAACCCAACATTAACCACATAAGTGCCATGACGGTCCTCAAGGACCATCATGACACTAACTACAAACACTACACTTTAACCCCCAATAAACCATTTAATATAAACTAACCCCCCTCTACACTAATCTACCAACACTTACACTACCTACCTACACTACCTACCCCCTAATAAACCTCCCCAACACTCTAATTACAAAAAATAAAAAACCTACCTTACAGAAAACAAAAAAACCTACAGTACAGAAAACAAAAAAACCTACAGTACAGAAAACAAAAAAACCTACAGTACAGAAAAAAATAAAACCTACAGTACAGAAAAAATAAATACATTACAACCCCACTCCCCACTACAGAAAATAAAAAAATTACACACCTGAAAAGGAAAGACAGATAAACACAATAAAATAGATACATATAATACATTACATACATTACATATAATATATTACATATAATGTATTACATACAATACCTGACATTACATACATTACATATAATATATTACATATAATATATTACACATAATACATTACATACAATACATGACAGTACATACATTACATATAATAGATTACATATACTATATTACATATAATATATTACATACAATACCTGACATTACATACATTACATATAATATATTACACATAATATATTACACATAATATATTACACATAATAGATTACATACAATACATGACATTACATACATTACATATAATATATTACATATAATCCAAATCAAATACCCCCTATCTATCTAACATACAATCTATTTAATATAAAATAAATCCTAACTATATCAAATACATCCCCCTATCTATCTAATCTACAATAAATCCTAACTACCGTATTTATTCGAGTATAACGCGCACTCGTGTATAACGCGCACCCCTAATTTTCGATTAAAAATCTGTATAAAATTTTGTTTCACACCAAATCATTTATTGACAACGTAAACTGGTATAAACACAATACCGAAATAAAATTAACGGTAACAATATTTATTTAAAATGCTTCAAAGTCAGATACATCATCAGATACACCAAAGAGTTGTTCCCATTCTTCTCGAGTTAATTTTTCATCAGTGTCCCAGTTGGCAGGAACATCTGTTTCTCCAGTTTCTTCGCTTTCTTCTGAGTCTGAATTCCACAGCAGGTCGTCTTCTGTGCCCTCCATTTTATTGCTGATGCCTGTCTTCAAAAAACTCTTGATGATCATTTCTTTTGGTATGTCTTCCCATGATGTTTTAACCCAGGATGTCACGAGAGATAGGCCAGGTTTCTTGAGGTTTCCTTTTGCAGTCAATTCTTTGTCGTCGGATTTCATCCAGGTAATCCACTTTTCCCTGACTCGGTCTTTGAAGGGTTTGTTTAAAACGACATCTAGTGGCTGAAGAATAGAGGTTAGTCCACCTGGAATCACAGCTTGAAATGTTTTTAGACTTTTCAGTTTGTCCTTCACAATGTCTGTCAGGTGTGAGCGGAACTGGTCCCATATAAGCATGGATTTCTTCAGTAGTGCGCCTGGTCTAGTATTCCAAACTTTATGTAACCATAAAATGATGCCCTTTTCACCCATCCATCCTTTGGGATGACAATGGATCACGACACCTGGTGGAAATTTAACTCCTTTTGGAATAGTCTTTCTTTTAAGAATCACCATTGGTTTAAGTTTAAAACCGTCTGCCATACAGGATAACACAACGGTAAAATTAGTTTTCTCATGGCCTGTGGTTCTAATCTGGACTGTGCGCTTCCCTTTGCTGTCAATTGTCCTGTTGCCTGGTAGGTCAAAACACATGGGGGTCTCATCCATATTGCCTATCTGTGAAAGTTCAAAATTAATCTGCTTGCGTTGGTTGATTATAAAGGTATGGAATGAAGCGATCTTCTCTTCTAAATCATTAGGCAGCTTCTGTGCTATCTTTGTTCTCTGGCGTATTGCAAGTCCATGCCTTTTCATAAACTTTTGTGTCCATCCATTAGAGGCTTTGAAGTTTGAATCTTTGCAAAACTTTTGGGCTTGAAGTCTAATGTGGAGTGATGTGACGATGTACCCACTACTTCTTTGGTCAATGATCCATTCATAAAGTTCCTTCTCCATGTCTGGGTACATGGCTTGTCTCCCTCGTTGTGCTTTTTTTGTTTTATTCATATCTTTCAGGACGACTTTCTGTTTTCTCCATTCTCTAACATTCGTCTCTGGTACAGTGAATTCTAGGCTAGCTGCTCGATTTCCGTGAATTTCAGCATGATCAACAACTTTGAGCTTGAATGAAGCGTCATATGCAGAACGTTTTCTCTTGATACCCTGAGTTGCCATCGGTTACGGTACAAAAGCAATGCTTACCGTAACGTGTGGGCGAGGCAAGGAG
Source organism: Discoglossus pictus (assembly GCA_027410445.1). Lineage (NCBI taxonomy): Eukaryota > Metazoa > Chordata > Amphibia > Anura > Alytidae > Discoglossus > Discoglossus pictus. Next base: position 205,260,882 of record CM050163.1, read on the forward strand.
ATGAAGCGGCAACCATACAGCGGGCCGCCCACTGTACGCTATGAGGGGACGTTCTTTCTCTTCGCCCTCGCGTACAGTGAGCGGCTGCAGCCCAGAAAAGGCGCAGTGCTCACAAAACTCACAATTCGCCTGCGCCCTCAATGGACCGGCCACCACTGCCACCCCACCCCAGCCCTCGTTTATAACGCGCACCCTAACTTTGATTTCTTTTTTTGGTAGAAAATTTTGCGCGAATAAATACGGTACATACACAGACCCTAATTCTAAGCTAAAATAAATAAATTACAGTCCTAACTACACAGACCCTAATTCTAATCTAAAATAAAATAATTAAGAGCACTTACCTTTAAGATGTTGCTTCAGATCACTAACCTAGGGGTAAAACAAAACAAAATAATTAGTACAAAACATTAACATGAAATAAATAAACATTATATACATTCTAAATAATATACTCACCTTTCCAGCATGTCCGGTCATTGTTTAGCTCTTCCGGCGCCGCCCTGTTAAAAAAACACAATACATTAATACAATATATAAACAATAAATAAAATAAACATACAATCATCTAAATATACATTTCACTTACCTCCCCGTGATGTCCCTGGCCTTCTCTCCTTCAGCCCCGGCTGGGCCGCGGAACCATCCGCGCTCTAAAAAAAAAAAAAAAAAAAAAACTAACGGAGGTCTGCACTCGCAGACTCCCCCGACGCTAGTGAGCCTTCCGGAGTCCAGCCAATCAAAAGTCATCAATGTATGAGCCAATCAGGATGCGCAGATGTCTTCTACCAATCACTCCGTGGGGGTGTATCCCATAGTGATTGGCTGAAGGCATCTGAGCCTTGTGATTGGTTCCCATAAAGATAGACAAGTGTTTTAGCCAATCAGGGTGGGATATTGGGGTGTATCCCATCCTGATTGGCTCACACATTGACGACTTTTGATTGGCTGAAATTGATAGACAGCTTTTTCAGCCAATCACAAGCCACCAATGCCAATTTCCTCCCGGAAAGGACTCCGGGAGGCTCATTAGCATTGGGGGAGTCTGCGAGTGCAGACCTCTGTTAGTTTTTTTTTTTTTTTTAGAGCGCGGATGGTTCCGCGGCCCAGCCGGGGCCGAAGGAGAGAAGGCCGGGGACATCACGGGGAGGTAAGTTAAATGTATATTTAGATGTTTATATGTTTATTTTATTTATTGTTTATATATTGTATTAATGTATTGTGTTTTTTTAACAGGGCCGCGCCGGAAGAGCTAAACAATGACCGGACACGCTGGAAAGGTGAGTATATTATTTAGAATGTATATAATGTTTATTTATTTCATGTTAATGTTTTGTACTAATTATTTTGTTTTGTTTTACCCCTAGGTTAGTGATCTGAAGCAACAATCTTAAAGGTAAGTGCTCTTAATTATTTTATTTTAGATTAGAATTAGGGTCTGTGTAGTTAGGACTGTAATTTATTTATTTTAGCTTAGAATTAGGGTCTGTGTATGTAGTTAGGATTTATTTTAGATTAGATAGATGGGGGATGTATTTGATATAGTTAGGATTTATTTTATATTAAATAGATTGTATGTTAGATAGATAGGGGGTATTTGATTTGGATTATATGTAATATATTATATGTAATGTATTATATGTAATATATTATATGTAATGTATGTAATGTCAGGTATTGTATGTAATGTATTATGTGTAATATATTATATGTAATATATTATATGTAATATATTATATGTAATGTATGTAATGTCATGTATTGTATGTAATGTATTATGTGTAATATATTATATGTAATATATTATATGTCATATATTATATGTAATGTATTATATGTATTATATGTATGTATTGTATTGTGTTTATCTGTCTTTCCTTTTCAGGTGTGTAATTTTTGTATTTTCTGTAGTGGGGAGTGGGGTTGTAATGTTTTTTTTTTTTTTCTGTACTGTAGGTTTTTTTGTTTTCTGTACTGTAGGTTTTTTTGTTTTCTGTACTGTAGGTTTTTTGTTTTCTGTACTGTAGGTTTTTTTATTTTTTGTAATTAGAGTGTTGGGGAGGTTTATAAGGGGGCAGGTAGTGTAGGTAGGTAGTGTAAGTGTTAATAGATTAGTGTAGATTAAATGGTTTATTGGGGGTTAAAGTGTAGTGTTTGTAGTTAGTGTCATGATGGTCCTTGAGGACCGTCATGGCACTTATGTGGTTAATGTTGGGTTGTAACAGGCCCATAATGGTAATAATATACCCTTATGGGACTGATGGGGTTAATTCAGGCCTTATGGTGGTCTGTATTGACCACCATGAGTTGATGGGTTAATTAAGGCCTTATGGTGGTCTGTATTGACCACCATGAGTTAATGGGTTAATTAAGGCCTTATGGTGGTCTGTATTGACCACCATGAGTTAATGGGTTAATAAAGGCCTTATGGTGGTCTGTATTGATCACCATGAGTTAATGGGTTAATTAAGGCCTTATGGTGGTCTGTATTGACCACCATGAGTTAATGGGTTAATTAAGGCCTTATGGTGGTCTGTATTGACCACCATGAGTTAATGGGTTAATTAAGGCCTTATGGTGGGTCTGTATTGATCACCATGAGTTAATGGGTTAATTAAGGCCTTATGGTGGTCTGTATTGACCACCATGAGTTAATGGGGTAATTATAGTTGCCTGGGGTTAATATTTTTAGTGCGAGTCCTTTCAGGACCTTTACGGTCCTTTAAGGACCCGCGAGGCGGGAAATTTAAAATTGAATTGCAGCAGGGTCACGATCGGTGCCGATCGGGGACCCCCGCTGCAATGGGTTTATGGGGGGACACTTCGGGGGTCCCGATGGGGACCCCCAGCATAGAGGGGGGTTAATTTTAGGTGCCGTGGCCGGGATTGGGTAATAGTGTGCCGCGGCCCCTTTAAGGAGCCGCGGCAGGGAATTTAAAAGTTTTAAATGCAGCGGGGGCCTGATCGGTGCCGATCGGGGACCCCGCTGCAAGAGGTTAATGTGGGGGTGCTGCAGGGGTCCCGATAGAGACCCCTGCAGCATGGGGATGTGTATAGGGTGATGGGGGTAGCCTCACACTGCTGTCTCGGGCTGTTCCGAGGCAGCACGTAGAGGCTTTAGGATCCCTTGCGGGCACTTTTTTCGCCCGTAGGGATTCTAACGATATGCAAGACTCATGCGTAGATTTAAGGCTGCGTGTGACTACGTAGCTCTCTCGGAGCCTATTCTCAGCCATTTTCTCGTAGTCATATCGCAAAGCAGGCTGCGAGAGATTCGGTACTCGCAAATAGCAAAAAACTGCCTTTTGGAGAACCGAGAGAACTACGTGGGATAATTTAATAGGGCCCATAGTATTTAAGGTTGAAAAAAGACTTTCAGTCCATCAAGTTCAACCTTTTAAGATCTCCTCTGATCTGCAATATGCGGATTAACTATTAATTCATTAGTTGTTAATTAATTATTAATCAATTATTTAATGTTTTTTATTTTTTATTATTATTAATTAGTCCAGAGGAAGGCAAATAGAAAAAAAAAAAAAAAACAAGCGAGACTTAGCCAATTGTCTGAAAGGGAAATGTAAAAAATTTGGATCATTACTGTCTTTCTAATTATCCATGATAACCCTGAATTCCCTTTTTAATTAGAAATAAATCTAGTCCCATTTTAAAGTTATCTATCGAATCCGCTGTCACCACCTCCTCTGGTAGAGAATTCCACAGATTAACCACCCTTACTGTGAAGAACCCTTTTCTTTCTTTGAGGTGGAATCTTTTTACTTCTAACCTCAAGGGATGTCCTCTTGTCAGTTGAAAACCTCTTGGCACAAAAAGCTCCCCCGACAAATCTTTATACTGACCCTGGATATATTTATATAAGGTAATTATATCTCCTCTTAGACGCCTTTTTTCTAGAGAAAATAAGTTTAATTTGGTTAGTCTTTCTTCATAACTTAGCCCCTCCATTCCCCTGATTAGTTTTGTTGCCCTTCTCTGTACCTTTTCCAGCTCTAAAATGTCCTTTTTATGAAGTGGTGCCCAAAAATGTACTCCATATTCCAAATGAGGGCGTACTAGAGATTTGTATAGTGGCAGAATTATATTTGCTTCCCTGGCTTCTATACCCTTCTTAATACATGCTAATATTTTATTTGCCTTTGCAGCTGCTGCTTGGCTTTGAGCACTGTTACCTAGGTGGTTGTCCACAAGCACTCCCAAATCCCTTTCAATATCTGATACACCTAGATTTGCTCCATTAAGATTATAAATTGCATGGCTATTTTTCCTTCCCAGATGCATAACCTTACATTTATTCGTATTAAATCTCATCTGCCATTTAGATTCCCCTTTACTCAATTTTATGTAAATCCCCTTGGAGGGAAAGCACATCATTATCTGATTTAATTACCTTGCACAACTTTGTGTCATCAGCGAAAATGGAGACCCCACACTCCAATCCTACCTCTAAGTCATTAATAAATATGTTAAAAAGGAGAGGACCTAATACTGAACCCTGAGGAACCCCACTTACCACATTAGTCCAGTCGGAGTATGTTCCATTTACAACAACCCTTTGCTTCCTGTCTTTTAGCCAGCTCTCAATCCATAAGCAGATATTTACTGCAATTCCTGTATCCCTTAGTTTGCCCAATAGTCTCCTATGTGGCACTGTATCAAAAGCCTTTGCAAAATCCAAAAAGACTACATCCACTGAGTTGCCTTGATCCAGGTTACTACTAACATCCTCATAGAAACTAATTAGATTTGTTTGACATGACCTATCCCTCATAAATCCATGTTGACTCCTACTTATAATCCTGTTCAAATAGACATATTCTTGTATATTATCCCTTATTAACCGTTCTAAAAGCTTCCCCACTACAGAAGTGAGGCTCACTGGTCTATAATTCCCCAGATTTGCTCTTGCTCCCTTTTTAAATATAGGTATCACATCTGCTTTTCTCCAGTCATCTGGTAGAGACCCTGTGTTGAGTGAATCTTGAAAAATTAAATATAATGGTTTGGCTATTACAGAACCCAGTTCCCTTAGTACCCTTGGATGTATTCCATCAGGACCCGGGGCTTTATTAACATTTTTTTTTCCAACCTCTTTTGGATTACTTCCGGTGTTAACCAATTATTTGGCAAAGGTAGTGTAGCCCCATTATGTTGCACTGTCCCAACCACTGGTACCTCCCTTGTGTATACCGAAGAAAATAACCTGTTTAGCTCATTTGCCTTTTCCTGGTCACTAATTTTCAGACAGCCTGTTTCACATTCTAATGTTCCTATAGCTTCCTTCCTCGCCTTCTTCCCATTAATATACTTAAAAAATATTTTAGGGTTAGTCTTACTCTCTTTTGCAATTAATTTTTCATTTTCTATTTTAGCCAGTTTAATCGCGCTTTTGCAAGCTTTGTTGATTTCCTTGTATTCCCATAAAGCAGTCTCTGTCCCCTCTTGTTTGTATAATTTAAATGCCTGTTTTTTACTCTGTATCTTGATCTTTAAATCATTGTTAAGCCACATGGGTTGTGATTTACTCCTTTCACTTTTATTCCCACACGGTATATGCCAATGTGTATGTATATTTAGTAAGGATTTAAATGTTGTCCATTTATGTTCAGTGTTTTTACCTATCAGTTCTCTGTCCCAGTCTATACTTTGTATTGCTGCCCTTAGACCGTTAAAATCTGCTCTTTTAAAATTAAGAGTTTTTGTTGGCCGGTTAAAATGTTGTTTTTTTAATTCAATCTCAAATGAGACTGTGTTGTGATCACTGTTTCCCAAAGGTTTCCCTATTTCCACATTTGATACTATATCAATATTATTTGTGATGAGTAAATCTAAGATATCTTCATTTCTAGTAGGCTCCTGTATAACCTGGGCCAGATAATGATCCCTGAGTGTACTCAAGAACCTGCTCCCCTTAGCTGAACTGCTGGTCTCATTTATCCAGTTTATTTCAGGGTAATTAAAATCTCCCATTATTAGAACTTGCCCGTGCTTAGCTGCATTTCCAGTCTGTAACAATAATTGTATTTCCTCACTTTCAGCTATATTTGGGGGTTTATAGCATACTCCTACTAATATTCTTTTGGAATTTGCTGCTCCGCTATTTAACTCTACCCACAAACATTCAACTTTATCACTAAGTCCACCATAAATATCTTCTCTGACTATAGCCTTAAATTCAGGCTTAACATACAGACAAATCCCACGTGGCACTGGTAGTATCTCAGAAAATACTACCTTGGAGGTCCTTGCCTTCAGCTTATTACCTAGTTCTCTAAAATCATTCTTTAGGACACTCCATCTTCCACTAACTTTGTCATTGGTACCAATATGTACCAAGACCGCCGGTTCATTTCCAGCCCCTCCCAATAATTTGTCTACCCGATCCACAACATGACGAACCCGAGCACCCGGGAGACAGCAAACTGTTCGATTGCTGGGATCTGGGTGACAAATCACCCTGTCTACCTTCCTAATCATAGAGTCCCCTACAACCAAAACCTGTCTGTTGTTCGGCCTATTCTGCCCTCCCTCTCTGAATGGACATCCCCTACAGTTTCACTCAATCTGGCAAATCTGTTGTTGTTTGCCAACTCAGAACTGGCCTGCCTCCTCCTGTTCCCCCTGCTTCCCCTTGTAACTGTAACCCAGCTGCCTCCCTGGACATCCTCACTAGCCCCAGCTCCACCCTCTATGCTAGGCCCAGCTAAACTGTGCTCAGTGAGCACCAACCCCCTTTCCAGTGGAGCAATATCACTAAGTGCTGCAATTCTCCTCGCCAGATCTCCAATTTGAGCTTCCAGAGAGACAACATGCTCACACCTCTCACAGAGGTATGGACCCTGGATCATCTGTTCCAGTATTGCATACATATGACAGGATGTACACTGAATAAGGTTGCCACTGGACTGACTCATAATTATTATTATTGTCTACAAAATTTCTGTGGGAAAAATAAAGAATATAAAATAATATATTTATATTAAGTTTTCCTCCTTTGCACTATAAATCTGCCCTCCCTTTTCTTTGAAGTCCCTCCTTTTATTTAAACTCCTAGGCTTTTACTAGAATTGCACTTGATACTGAAAATGTTCGCAAGCTCACAAGTTCCCCTTCTCCTGTTTATATTAACTTCTGCCTTCTCGCCTGGGCACAATTAGTGCACTCTGCAATTTATCAGTCATTACTTGTAAGGTAAATCCACTTGTAAACAGGCCCCAAACCAGCTCACAAACCTTTTATCCTAGTTTAACAGTCAAGCCACACCCTTCTCACCTGGGCACAATTAGTGCACTCTGCAGTTTATCTGCCTTTACTTGTAAGGTAAATCCACTTGTAAACAGGCCCCAAACCAGCTGACAAAACTTTTATACAAGTTTAACAGTCAAGCCACACCCCTCTCACCTGGGCACAATTAGTGCACTCTGCAGTTTATCAGCCTTTACTTGTAAGGTAAATCCACTTGAAAACAGGCCCCAAACCAGCTCACAAACCTTTTATACAAGTTTAACAGTCAAGCCACACCCCTCTCACCTGGGCACAATGAGTGCACTCTGCAGTTTATCAGCCTTTACTTGTAAGGTAGATCCACTTGTAAAAAAAGATGGCGATACCAGACCGTCTCACCCACTTTCTTAGGAATCTGTATGTAGACCAAGAAGCCATGGTAAGAACTAATATGGAAAAACTGAATGTTTCAAGATCGGAAAACGAGTTCAACAAGTTTGTATATTGTCATCTTTCATATTCGACATATACATAGAATTCATCATGTATAAGGCTGGACTGGAAGAATCCAGAGCTGGAATTAATATTGCTGGGAGAAATATAAACAACCTCAGATAAGCGGATGATGCTATTCTGCTGAATAAAAGTGAGAAGGAACTAAAGGACCTATTGATGAGGGTGAATAAAGGGAATGCAAAAGCTGTTATTGCTGTACATTGTTAAAAAGACAAAGGTCATGGCAAACTGCAATCTCAGTTCCTGGCAGATAGATGTGGAAGAAGTGGAGGCAGTGACAGATTTTATTTTTCTGGGCTCCAAGATCTCTGCGAATTGTGTCTGCAGACATGAAATTAAAAGACGTTTGCTTCTGGGGGAAAAAGCTAGGGTAAGTCTGGACAAGCTACTAAAGATATATATATATATATATTTTTTTTATATATATATATATATATATATATATATATATATATCAACAAAGACTATATCAATAAGGTTTCCCATTATTAGAACTATGGTATTCACATTAGTTACATACTCTCTCAGAGTTGGACCTTAAAGAAGGCTGAGTTCCGTAGAACTATTTGGGAATCTCCTTCTCCCGATCACCCACTTCCCTGCTCACACTTAATCTCTGTTACCTAATCACCACATCTACATAACCATGGGAGTCCATTAAAACACTCATTGCATATAAAAACATTAACCCCATGCCACAGTGGTCCTTAAAAAAAACCTGTGGCACTGAAATGTTAACCCCACAACGTGGGGCCCTAACAGACACATGTGGCACCTAGAGTTAACCTGATGCATGTAACTAGTAACTCAGAGCCACTGAGTTCCTTAAAGGACCCCCACGGTACCTATTCTATTAAGCCTTTTGTGTGGTAGTAATAATACATATACCAACACCATTTTACCTAGTATCAATATGAAGTGTCTCTAATAATATAAATATCTTAGTAGGGATATCCTTCTATGTAAAATCTTTGTTTACTTCTGTACACGGAATGGTCCTTTCCTGTTATCTACCTGTCATCGTCCTGCAGCTTCTCCATTTTGTGATCAAATTCCTAGTATTCCTCCTCCCATATCACACATGGGCTCTGGTATATACATTGTGTGGGCTTGTGTTTCATAGACCTGGTATATTGTGTCCTGGGTGTTTGCTTTGGGCTAGGGATAAGAACATACAGACTGAATGAGGCATCTTTGTTTGATCTTCTTTGTAAGTTGTAGGATTTCTTAACTCTGCTTTGTTACATGGCCAAAAAAAAACAAAACAAAACACAGGACACATTGAACAAGGTTTATGAAGCACATGTCCACCCACCATATATACCCAATAACACAGGGGAGAGAGGAAGCACACAGGGAGCCTGACCACAAAATGGGGAAGCACTCACATTAAAAAGATGTAGGATTTATATATTTGTCTACAGATAAAGGCACATTTAAATTCCTTGGCATATTGCCTACACAGGAAGTATGCTTTAAAAAAATGGCTACAGTGATCCTTTAATCAATATATCCAAATCAGTATTTATTTGTATGCAATTAGACAATGTTCAACAAAAATATTAATGTAATTGAATTATTTCTGCATTCTTTTACTAGAAAATTTCAAAAAATCAGAAACGGATATTCATCATGCTCCAGTTTCCCTTGAAGAAATTATAGGTATGTGACTATGTATCTAGAAATAAATCTTTATATTTTTTATTGTTTAGTAGCTCAGTCATGTGTGACTCTCTTTAATCCTATTGAACGCAGAACACCAGGCACATTTGTCAGCTACTGACCTCTGAGATCCATCAAGCTCATGTACATTATTTTAGTGACTTCATCTAGCCATCTACGCATCTGCCGTTCCCTTCTTCATATGTCTGCAATTTTTACCAGGATCAAAGTCTTCTGTAAGGAATCCTGTCTTCTCATTATATGGCCAAAATATTGGAGCTTTAGCCTCAGGATCTTAGAGCAAGGGACTCTAAGCAGTTTTCTTCGACAGCACGTTTCAAAGGCGTCAATTCTAGGGAGCCCAGTCTTCTTTGTGGTCCAGCTCTCACATTTGCATGTTACTACTCAGTTAACCCGATGCATGTAACTCTGTGCCACGGAGTTCCTTAAAGGACCCCCAGGGCACCTATTCTATTAAGCCCTTTTGGCGGTGGTCCTTAAAGAGCCCTCTGCAACATTTAATCTAATATGTGTAATAATACATATACCAACACCATTTTATCTAGTATCAATATGAAGTGTCTCTAATAATATAAATATCTTATGAGGGATATCCTTCTATGTAAAATCTTTGGTTACTTCTGTACATGGAATGGACCTTTCCTGGTATCTACCTGTCATCGTCCTGCAGCTTCTCCATTTTGTGATCAAATTCCTAGTATTCCTCCTCCCATATCACACATGGGCTCTGGTATATACATTGTGTGGGCTTGTGTTACATAGACCTAGTATATTGTGTACTGGGTGTTTGCTTTGGGCTAGGGATAAGAACATACAGACTGAATGGAGCATCTTTGTTTGATCTACTTTGTAAGTTGCAGGATTTCTTATCTCTGCTTTGTTACATAGACAAAAAACAAAACAAAACACAGGACACATTGAACAAGGTTTATGGAGCACATGTCCACCCACCATTTACACCCAAGAACACAGGGGAGAGAGGAAGCACAAAGGGAGCCTGACCACAAAATGGGCATGCACTCACATTAAAAAGATGTAGGATTTATATATTTGTCTACAGATAAAGGCACATTTAAATTCCTTGGCATATTGCCTAAACAGGAAGTATGCTTTAAAAAAATGGCTTCAGTGATCCTTTAATCAATATATCCAAATCAGTATTTATTTGTATGCAATTAGACAATGTTCAACAAAAATATTAATATAATTGAATTATTTCTGCATTCTTTTACTAGAAAATTTAAAAAAATCAGAAACGGATATTCATCATGCTCCAGTTTCCCTTGAAGAAATTATAGGTATGTGACTATGTATCTAGAAATAAATCTTTATATTTTTTATTGTTTAGTAGCTCAGTCATGTGTGACTCTCTTTAATCCTATTGAACGCAGAACACCAGGCACATTTGTCAGCTACTGACCTCTGAGATCCATCAAGCTCATGTACATTATTTTAGTGACTTCATCTAGCCATCTACGCATCTGCCGTTCCCTTCTTCATATGTCTGCAATTTTTACCAGGATCAAAGTCTTCTGTAAGGAATCCTGTCTTCTCATTATATGGCCAAAATATTGGAGCTTTAGCCTCAGGATCTTAGAGCAAGGGACTCTAAGCAGTTTTCTTCGACAGCACGTTTTAAAGGCGTCAATTCTAGGGAGCCCAGTCTTCTTTGTGGTCCAGCTCTCACATTTGCATGTTACTACTCAGTTAACCCGATGCATGTAACTCTGTGCCACGGAGTTCCTTAAAGGACCCCCAGGGCACCTATTCTATTAAGCCCTTTTGGCGGTGGTCCTTAAAGAGCCCTCTGCAACATTTAATCTAATATGTGTAATAATACATATACCAACACCATTTTAACTAGTATCAATATGAAGTGTCTCTAATAATATAAATATCTTAGTAGGGATATCCTTCTATGTAAAATCTTTGGTTACTTCTGTACATGGAATGGACCTTTCCTGGTATCTACCTGTCATCATCCTGCAGCTTCTCCATTTTGTGATCAAATTCCTAGTATTCCTCCTCCCATATCACACATGGGCTCTGGTATATACATTGTGTGGGCTTGTGTTACATAGACCTAGTATATTGTGTCCTGGGTGTTTGCTTTGGCCTAGGGATAAGAACATACAGACTGAATGGAGCATCTTTGTTTGATCTACTTTGTAAGTTGCAGGATTTCTTATCTCTGCTTTGTTACATAGACCAAAAACAAAACAAAACACAGGACACATTGAACAAGGTTTATGGAGCACATGTCCACCCACCATTTACACCCAAGAACACAGGGGAGAGAGGAAGCACAAAGGGAGCCTGACCACAAAATGGGCATGCACTCACATTAAAAAGATGTAGGATTTATATATTTGTCTACAGATAAAGGCACATTTAAATTCCTTGGCATATTGCCTACACAGGCAGTATGCTTTAAAAAAAATGGCTACAGTGATCATTTAATCAATATATCCAAATCAGTATTTATTTGTATGCAATTAGACAATGTTCAACAAAAATATTAATATAATTGAATTATTTCTGCATTCTTTTACTAGAAAATTTCAAAAAATCAGAAACGGATATTTATCATGCTCCAGTTTCCCTTGAAGAAATTATAGGTATGTGACTATGTATCTAGAAATAAATCTTTATATTTTTTATTGTTTAGTAGCTCAGTCATGTGTGACTCTCTTTAATCCTATTGACCGCAGAACACCAGGCACATTTGTCAGCTACTGACCTCTGAGATCCATCAAGCTCATGTACATTATTTTAGTGACTTCATCTAGCCATCTACGCATCTGCCGTTCCCTTCTTCATATGTCTGCAATTTTTACCAGGATCAAAGTCTTCTGTAAGGAATCCTGTCTTCTCATTATATGGCCAAAATATTGGAGCTTTAGCCTCAGGATCTTAGAGCAAGGGACTCTAAGCAGTTTTTTTCGACAGCACGTTTCAAAGGCGTCAATTCTAGGGAGCCCAGTCTTCTTTGTGGTCCAGCTCTCACATTTGCATGTTACTACTCAGTTAACCCGATGCATGTAACTCTGTGCCACGGAGTTCCTTAAAGGACCCCCAGGGCACCTATTCTATTAAGCCCTTTTGGCGGTGGTCCTTAAAGAGCCCTCTGCAACATTTAATCTAATATGTGTAATAATACATATACCAAAACTATTTTATCTAGTATCAATATGAAGTGTCTCTAATAATATAAATATCTTAGTAGGGATATCCTTCTATGTAAAATCTTTGGTTACTTCTGTACATGGAATGGACCTTTCCTGGTATCTACCTGTCATCGTCCTGCAGCTTCTCCATTTTGTGATCAAATTCCTAGTATTCCTCCTCCCATATCACACATGGGCTCTGGTATATACATTGTGTGGGCTTGTGTTACATAGACCTAGTATATTGTGTCCTGGGTGTTTGCTTTGGGCTTGGAATAAGAACATACAGACTGAATGGAGCATTTTTGTTTGATCTTCTTTGTAAGTTGTAGGATTTCTTAACTCTGCTTTGTTACATGGACCAAAAACAAAACAAAACACAGGACACATTGAACAAGGTTTATGGAGCACATGTCCACCCACCATTTACACCCAAGAACACAGGGGAGAGAGGAAGCACATAGGGAGCCTGACCACAAAATGGGGAAGCACTCACTTTAAAAAGATGTAGGATTTATATATTTGTCTACAGATAAAGGCACGTTTACATTTCTTGGCATATTGCCTACACAGGCAGTATGCTGTAAAAAAAATGGCTACGGTGGTCCTTTAATCAATATATCCAAATCAGTATTTATTTGTATGCAATTAGACAATGTTCAACAAAAATATTAATATAATTGAATTATTTCTGCATTCTTTTACTAGGATTTTTACAAAATGCAGAAACCGATATTTATCATGCTCCAGTTTCCCTTGAAGAAATTCCAGGTATGTGACTATGTATCTAGAAATAAATATTTATATTATATTTTTTTTATATAAATCTTTATACCTTCAAATTCCTAGTATTCCTCCTCCCATATCACACATGGGCTCTGGTATATACATTGTGTGGGCTTGTGTTACATAGACCTAGTATATTGTGTCCTGGGTGTTTGCTTTGGGCTAGGGATAAGAACATACAGACTGAATGGAGCATCTTTGTTTGATCTACCTTGTAAGTTGCAGGATTTCTTATCTCTGCTTTGTTACATAGACCAAAAACAAAACAAAACACAGGACACATTGAACAAGGTTTATGGAGCACATGTCCACCCACCATTTACACCCAAGAACACAGGGGAGAGAGGAAGCACAAAGGGAGCCTGACCACAAAATGGGCATGCACTCACATTAAAAAGATGTAGGATTTATATATTTGTCTACAGATAAAGGCACATTTAAATTCCTTGGCATATTGCCTAAACAGGAAGTATGCTTTAAAAAAATGGCTACAGTGATCCTTTAATCAATATATCCAAATCAGTTTTTATTTGTATGCAATTAGACAATGTTCAACAAAAATATTAATATAATTGAATTATTTCTGCATTCTTTTACTAGAAAATTTCAAAAAATCAGAAACGGATATTCATCATGCTCCAGTTTCCCTTGAAGAAATTATAGGTATGTGACTATGTATCTAGAAATAAATCTTTATATTTTTTATTGTTTAGTAGCTCAGTCATGTGTGACTCTCTTTAATCCTATTGACCGCAGAACACCAGGCACATTTGTCAGCTACTGACCTCTGAGATCCATCAAGCTCATGTACATTATTTTAGTGACTTCATCTAGCCATCTACGCATCTGCCGTTCCCTTCTTCATATGTCTGCAATTTTTACCAGGATCAAAGTCTTCTGTAAGGAATCCTGTCTTCTCATTATATGGCCAAAATATTGGAGCTTTAGCCTCAGGATCTTAGAGCAAGGGACTCTAAGCAGTTTTCTTCGACAGCACGTTTCAAAGGCGTCAATTCTAGGGAGCCCAGTCTTCTTTGTGGTCCAGCTCTCACATTTGCATGTTACTACTCAGTTAACCCGATGCATGTAACTCTGTGCCACGGAGTTCCTTAAAGGACCCCCAGGGCACCTATTCTATTAAGCCCTTTTGGCGGTGGTCCTTAAAGAGCCCTCTGCAACATTTAATCTAATATGTGTAATAATACATATACCAACACCATTTTATCTAGTATCAATATGAAGTGTCTCTAATAATATAAATATCTTAGTAGGGATATCCTTCTATGTAAAATCTTTGGTTACTTCTGTACATGGAATGGACCTTTCCTGGTATCTACCTGTCATCGTCCTGCAGCTTCTCCATTTTGTGATCAAATTCCTAGTATTCCTCCTCCCATATCACACATGGGCTCTGGTATATACATTGTGTGGGCTTGTGTTACATAGACCTAGTATATTGTGTCCTGGGTGTTTGCTTTGGGCTTGGAATAAGAACATACAGACTGAATGGAGCATTTTTGTTTGATCTTCTTTGTAAGTTGTAGGATTTCTTAACTCTGCTTTGTTACATGGACCAAAAACAAAACAAAACACAGGACACATTGAACAAGGTTTATGGAGCACATGTCCACCCACCATTTACACCCAAGAACACAGGGGAGAGAGGAAGCACACAGGGAGCCTGACCACAAAATGGGGAAGCACTCACTTTAAAAAGATGTAGGATTTATATATTTGTCTACAGATAAAGGCACGTTTACATTTCTTGGCATATTGCCTACACAGGCAGTATGCTGTAAAAAAATGGCTACAGTGGTCCTTTAATCAATATATCCAAATCAGTATTTATTTGTATGCAATTAGACAATGTTCAACAAAAATATTAATATAGTTGAATTATTTCTGCATTCTTTTACTAGGATTGTTTAAAAATGCAGAAGTGGATATTCATGCTCCAGTTTCCCTTGAAGAAATGCCAGGTATGTGACTATGTATCTAGAAATAAATCTTTATATTATATTTTTTTATATAAATCTTTATACCTTCAAATTCCTAGTATTCCTCCTCCCATATCACACATGGGCTCTGGTATATACATTGTGTGGGCTTGTGTTACATAGACCTAGTATATTGTGTCCTGGGTGTTTGCTTTGGGCTAGGGATAAGAACATACAGACTGAATGGAGCATCTTTGTTTGATCTACCTTGTAAGTTGCAGGATTTCTTATCTCTGCTTTGTTACATAGACCAAAAACAAAACAAAACACAGGACACATTGAACAAGGTTTATGGAGCACATGTCCACCCACCATTTACACCCAAGAACACAGGGGAGAGAGGAAGCACAAAGGGAGCCTGACCACAAAATGGGCATGCACTCACATTAAAAAGATGTAGGATTATTATATTTGTCTACAGATAAAGGCACATTTAAATTCCTTGGCATATTGCCTAAACAGGAAGTATGCTTTAAAAAAATGGCTACAGTGATCCTTTAATCAATATATCCAAATCAGTATTTATTTGTATGCAATTAGACAATGTTCAACAAAAATATTAACATAATTGAATTATTTCTGCATTCTTTTACTAGAAAATTTAAAAAAATCAGAAACGGATATTCATCATGCTCCAGTTTCCCTTGAAGAAATTATAGGTATGTGACTATGTATCTAGAAATAAATCTTTATATTTTTTATTGTTTAGTAGCACAGTCATGTGTGACTCTCTTTAATCCTTTTGACCCCAGAACACCAGGCACATTTGTCAGCTACTGACCTCTGAGATCCATCAAGCTCATGTACATTATTTTAGTGACTTCATCTAGCCATCTACGCATCTGCCGTTCCCTTCTTCATATGTCTGCAATTTTTACCAGGATCAAAGTCTTCTGTAAGGAATCCTGTCTTCTCATTATATGGCCAAAATATTGGAGCTTTAGCCTCAGGATCTTAGAGCAAGGGACTCTAAGCAGTTTTCTTCGACAGCACGTTTCAAAGGCGTCAATTCTAGGGAGCCCAGTCTTCTTTGTGGTCCAGCTCTCACATTTGCATGTTACTACTCAGTTAACCCGATGCATGTAACTCTGTGCCACGGAGTTCCTTAAAGGACCCCCAGGGCACCTATTCTATTAGGCCCTTTTGGCGGTGGTCCTTAAAGAGCCCTCTGCAACATTTAATCTAATATGTGTAATAATACATATACCAACACCATTTTATCTAGTATCAATATGAAGTGTCTCTAATAATATAAATATCTTAGTAGGGATATCCTTCTATGTAAAATCTTTGGTTACTTCTGTACATGGAATGGACCTTTCCTGGTATCTACCTGTCATCGTCCTGCAGCTTCTCCATTTTGTGATCAAATTCCTAGTATTCCTCCTCCCATATCACACATGGGCTCTGGTATATACATTGTGTGGGCTTGTGTTACATAGACCTAGTATATTGTGTCCTGGGTGTTTGCTTTGGGCTTGGAATAAGAACATACAGACTGAATGGAGCATTTTTGTTTGATCTTCTTTGTAAGTTGTAGGATTTCTTATCTCTGCTTTGTTACATAGACAAAAAACAAAACAAAACACAGGACACATTGAACAAGGTTTATGGAGCACATGTCCACCCACCATTTACACCCAAGAACACAGGGGAGAGAGGAAGCACACAGGGAGCCTGACCACAAAATGGGGAAGCACTCACTTTAAAAAGATGTAGGATTTATATATTTGTCTACAGATAAAGGCACGTTTACATTTCTTGGCATATTGCCTACACAGGCAGTATGCTGTAAAAAAATGGCTACAGTGGTCCTTTAATCAATATATCCAAATCAGTATTTATTTGTATGCAATTAGACAATGTTCAACAAAAATATTAATATAGTTGAATTATTTCTGCATTCTTTTACTAGGATTGTTTAAAAATGCAGAAGTGGATATTCATGCTCCAGTTTCCCTTGAAGAAATTCCAGGTATGTGACTATGTATCTAGAAATAAATCTTTATATTATATTTTTTTATATAAATCTTTATACCTTCAAATTCCTAGTATTCCTCCTCCCATATCACACATGGGCTCTGGTATATACATTGTGTGGGCTTGTGTTACATAGACCTAGTATATTGTGTCCTGGGTGTTTGCTTTGGGCTAGGGATAAGAACATACAGACTGAATGGAGCATCTTTGTTTGATCTACCTTGTAAGTTGCAGGATTTCTTATCTCTGCTTTGTTACATAGACCAAAAACAAAACAAAACTCAGGACACATTGAACAAGGTTTATGGAGCACATGTCCACCCACCATTTACACCCAAGAACACAGGGGAGAGAGGAAGCACAAAGGGAGCCTGACCACAAAATGGGCATGCACTCACATTAAAAAGATGTAGGATTATTATATTTGTCTACAGATAAAGGCACATTTAAATTCCTTGGCATATTGCCTAAACAGGAAGTATGCTTTAAAAAAATGGCTACAGTGATCCTTTAATCAATATATCCAAATCAGTATTTATTTGTATGCAATTAGACAATGTTCAACAAAAATATTAACATAATTGAATTATTTCTGCATTCTTTTACTAGAAAATTTAAAAAAATCAGAAACGGATATTCATCATGCTCCAGTTTCCCTTGAAGAAATTATAGGTATGTGACTATGTATCTAGAAATAAATCTTTATATTTTTTATTGTTTAGTAGCACAGTCATGTGTGACTCTCTTTAATCCTTTTGACCCCAGAACACCAGGCACATTTGTCAGCTACTGACCTCTGAGATCCATCAAGCTCATGTACATTATTTTAGTGACTTCATCTAGCCATCTACGCATCTGCCGTTCCCTTCTTCATATGTCTGCAATTTTTACCAGGATCAAAGTCTTCTGTAAGGAATCCTGTCTTCTCATTATATGGCCAAAATATTGGAGCTTTAGCCTCAGGATCTTAGAGCAAGGAACTCTAAGCAGTTTTCTTCGACAGCACGTTTCAAAGGCGTCAATTCTAGGGAGCCCAGCCTTCTTTGTGGTCCAGCTCTCACATTTGCATGTTACTACTCAGTTAACCCGATGCATGTAACTCTGTGCCACGGAGTTCCTTAAAGGACCCCCAGGGCACCTATTCTATTAGGCCCTTTTGGCGGTGGTCCTTAAAGAGCCCTCTGCAACATTTAATCTAATATGTGTAATAATACATATACCAACACCATTTTATCTAGTATCAATATGAAGTGTCTCTAATAATATAAATATCTTAGTAGGGATATCTTTCTATGTAAAATCTTTGGTTACTTCTGTACATGGAATGGACCTTTCCTGGTATCTACCTGTCATCGTCTTGCAGCTTCTCCATTTTGTGATCAAATTCCTAGTATTCCTCCTCCCATATCACACATGGGCTCTGGTATATACATTGTGTGGGCTTGTGTTACATAGACCTAGTATATTGTGTCCTGGGTGTTTGCTTTGGGCTAGGGATAAGAACATACAGACTGAATGGAGCATCTTTGTTTGATCTACCTTGTAAGTTGCAGGATTTCTTATCTCTGTTACATAGACCAAAAACAAAACAAAACACAGGACACATTGAACAAGGTTTATGGAGCACATGTCCACCCACCATTTACACCCAAGAACACAGGGGAGAGAGGAAGCACAAAGGGAGCCTGACCACAAAATGGGCATGCACTCACATTAAAAAGATGTAGGATTTATATATTTGTCTACAGATAAAGGCACATTTAAATTCCTTGGCATATTGCCTAAACAGGAAGTATGCTTTAAAAAAATGGCTACAGTGATCCTTTAATCAATATATCCAAATCAGTTTTTATTTGTATGCAATTAGACAATGTTCAACAAAAATATTAATATAATTGAATTATTTCTGCATTCTTTTACTAGAAAATTTCAAAAAATCAGAAACGGATATTCATCATGCTCCAGTTTCCCTTGAAGAAATTATAGGTATGTGACTATGTATCTAGAAATAAATCTTTATATTTTTTATTGTTTAGTAGCACAGTCATGTGTGACTCTCTTTAATCCTTTTGACCCCAGAACACCAGGCACATTTGTCAGCTACTGACCTCTGAGATCCATCAAGCTCATGTACATTATTTTAGTGACTTCATCTAGCCATCTACGCATCTGCCGTTCCCTTCTTCATATGTCTGCAATTTTTACCAGGATCAAAGTCTTCTGTAAGGAATCCTGTCTTCTCATTATATGGCCAAAATATTGGAGCTTTAGCCTCAGGATCTTAGAGTCCAAGGGACTCTAAGCAGTTTTCTTCGACAGCACGTTTCAAAGGCGTAAATTCTAGGGAGCCCAGTCTTCTTTGTGGTCCAGCTCTCACATTTGCATGTTACTACTCAGTTAACCCGATGCATGTAACTCTGTGCCACTGAGTTCCTTAAAGGACCCCCAGGGCACCTATTCTATTAAGCCCTTTTGGCGGTGGTCCTTAAAGAGCCCTCTGCAACATTTAATCTAATATGTGTAATAATACATATACCAACACCATTTTATCTAGTATCAATATGAAGTGTCTCTAATAATATAAATATCTTAGTAAGGATATACTTCTATGTAAAATCTTTGGTTACTTTTGTACATGGAATGGTCCTTTTCTTGTTATCTACCTGTCATCGTCCTGCAGCTTCTCCATTTTGTGATCAAATTCCTAGTATTCCTCCTCCCATATCACACATGGGCGCTGGTATGTACATTGTGTGGGCTTGTTTTACATAGACCTAGTATATTGGGTCCTGGGTGTTTGCTTTGGGCTAGGGATAAGAACATACAGACTGAATGGGGCATCTTTGTTTGATCTTCTTGGTAAGTTGTAGGATTTCTTATCTCTGCTTTGTTTCATGGACCAAAAAAAAAACACAGGACACATTGAACAAGGTTTATGAAGCACATGTTCACCCCCCATGTCCTTTAATCAATATATCCAAATCAGTGTTTATTTGTAAGCAATTAGACAATGTTGAAAAAAATATTAATATAATTGAATTATTTCTGCATTCTTTTACTAGGATATTTCAAAAATGCAGGAACTGATACTCATGCTCTAGCTCCCCTCGAAGAAATTCTAGGTATGTGACTAAGTATCTAAAAATAAATCTTTACATTTTTTAATGCTTAGTAGTTCAATCATGTGTGACTCTCTTTGATCCTATTGACCGCAGAACACCAGGCACATTTGTCAGCTACTGCCCTTCTGAGATCCATCAAGCTCATGTACATTGTTTTAGTGACTTCATCTAGTCACCTACGCATCTGCGTCCCCTTCTTCATATGCCTGCAATTTTTCCCAGCATCAAAGTCTTCTCTAAGAAATCTTGTCATTATATGGCCAAAATATTTGAGCTTTAGGTTCAGGATCTTATAGTCCAAGGGACCCTAAGCAGTTTTCTCTGACAGCACATTTCAAAGGCGTCACTTCTACGGAGCCCAGCCTTCTTTGTGATCCAGCTCTCACATTTGCAGGTTACTACTCGAGATGCCATAGTGATATGTCTTTCCTTTTTTATAGCTTATCCAAGGGGAACTTTTGTTGATAGAATAATATTTCTAATGTTTGTAGCTTGTCAAGACTTACCACAGCTTTCTTCTCCAAAATAAAATGCCTTTTAATTTCATTATTTCATTTTTATTCTCATTTTCACCCATCAGAGTAGTACTATCTTTGGATCTGAGGTTGTTAATATTTCCCCAACAATATTAATCCCAGCTTTGGATTCTTCCAGTCTTGCTATATGTATGATGTATTGCACATATACAGTATCTTGATCCTATATGTATGATGTATTGCACATATACAGTATCTTGATCCTGTTGACCACAGAACACCAGGCACATTTGTCAGCTACTGCCCCTCTGAGTTCCATCAAGCTCGTGTACATTGTTTTAGTGACTTCATCTAGCCATCTACGCCTCTGCCGTCCCCTTCTTCATATGCCTTATTTTTTTACCAGCATCAGAGTCTTCTCTAAGGAATCCTGTCTTCTCATTATATAGCCAAAATATTTGAGCTTTAGCCTCAGGATCTTAGAGTCCAAGGTACTCTAAGCAGTTTTCTCCGAAAGTACATTTCTGAGATTGCTTAAATGTCTCCCAGCAATATTAATTCCAGATCTGGAATCTTCTAATCTAGCCTTACACATGATGAATTCTGTGCATATGTGGAATATGAAAGATGACAATATACAACCTTGTTGCACCCCTTTACCGATCTTGAAACATTCTGTTATTCCGTGTTTGGTTCTTACTGTGGCTTCTTGGTCTACATACAGATTCCTAAAGAGGCTGGTGAGATGGTCTGGTGTCTCTCCCACCTCTCCCATCTCTTTATTACCTTTATTTACCTGCCACATTTTCTTGTGATCCACTCAGTTAAGGCTGTAGAATAGCGTATGAAGCAGAGGTAAAATATTTTTCTGGAACTCTCATGCTTTTTTTATTATGCATAGGACATTGGCAGTTTAATCTCTTGTTTCTCTGTCTCTGAGTAACCTAGGTTTCACAGATATCTAGTAGTTCTCAAGATATCTCTTCAAGAAAATCAGGGTTATTAAGGTAATGCTTAAGTTCCTGCAAGCTTGCCTCCAACAATATATGGGCCTTGAACTACCAGAGGTGCACTCCGGGTTTTTCAGAGACAGAGGCACAAGAGATCAAACTGCCAATGTCCTATGCATAATAGAGAAAGCATGAGAGTTCCAGAAAAAATATTTTACCTCTGTTGCTTAAGGTTAAAAAGAGAATGGTCATGTCAAACAGCAATCTAAGTTCCTCGCAAAGAGATGGGGAAGAAGTGGAGGCAGTGACAGATTTTATTTTCCTAGGCTCCAAGATGTCTAAAGCCTTGATTTTGAAAGACGTTTGCTTCTGGGGAGAAAAGCTTTGGTAATTCTGGACAAGCTACTAAATATATATATCAACAAAGATTATATCAACAAGGTTTCCCATTATTAGATCTATGGTATTCCCAATATTAGCATACTCACTCAGTGTTGGACGATAAAGAAGGCTGAATTCCGTAGAACTCCCTTGGGATCCCCTTTCCCAATCACCCACTTCTCTGCTCACTCCTAATCCCTGTTACCCAATCACCCCATCTACATAACCATGGGGGTCCATTGAGACCCCCATGGTATCTAAAACATTAACCCCAACAAGAGACAATCCCCGAAGAAATTACAAAAAATAAATAAACCTACAATTTAAAAAATTAATAAAACTTATAATTTTGAAAATAAGAAAATGTTTATAGAAAAATAAGAAAACATTTCATATAAAATAAGAAAGCACAAATAAAATAAAAAATACAGTACGAAATAAAAAAAATAACCCTTTAAAATTATTATGAAAATGAATAATACTCTGATTGGTCCAAATAGATTTAACATTAATTTTGAGCATGGTGACCTCTCAAAGCCTATTCTGATTGGCTGAAATATCTTTGACATCTATTTCAGCTCATCAGAATGCACAAAATCTTTATTTGAACCTCAGATAGCTCGGCCAAGGCCATTTGCAATGAGGGAGCTCCTCCTAGAAGTAGCTCCATTAGTGCAAAGTTATTTTGTTTTAGAGTGGGTGTAATTTTATGGAGGGCCCTTTCCATAGCACAGAAGAGAGGATCATGACCTTCAATCATGCAAGAAGAGGACCAGACCTTCTTCAAGCAACATGGAACAAGGTACAGGATATCAATGATCATCATTGTATCATCATTGGAGTAAGAAAGTATTGTTCATTTCATTTTATTATACAGGGTTATTTTTATGTTATTATGCATTTTTTACTGTATTTCTTTTTTAAAATTTTTTATATGTAATGTTTTATTATTTTACTGTATTTTTTTAATTATTTCTCACAATTATAGGTTATTTGCAATTGGTACATTCTGATTGGCTGAAATGTTATGCAATCAGAAAATAGTATGTAGCCTTATTTAGTTAATGAGTAACTAATGAGAGTTCATATATTTAAATACTTGATTCTGACTAGCTAAAATATGATTGACCTATTTTTCAGCCAATCTGAAGCCATAAAATTAGTATATAGGGCAGTGGTGCAGTTAGAAAGCTGTTAGTCAGCAGTGAAGCTCCCCAGAAGAGGTGCTCTGTTGTTAGTTTAATTTAATATTTTTAGAGTGGCACATTTTTTAAAATCTTGGAGGCTCTTTCTGTAGACTGAAAATGAGGACTCGAGGACTCAAGGGTATTAAATCAAGAATGAAGAGGATCGATTTATACTAACATGGATGTGTCCACTTATCCAGGGCTGAAGATTGAGGACCAGGGTCATCAAATGGAGGATAAATAGAATTTCTCCCCAACAAGAGCAGATTGTTTTATTATCAGTAATTCATCTTTGTTTTATGTTCATCTTTTTATTAATTTATTTATGTATTAATTTCTGTAGATTTTTTTTTCAGTAATTCTTTTATATTTTTATAAAAATGTTTATGTTCTGTATTTATTTTATTTTTTTAATTGGGGTCCTTGTGGACTCAGCTCTGTAAATTTGGTTATAAAAACTAACGTACTGTAGCTACAAGCCTTACAAGGATTTGGACAGGAGTCATGTAATAGAGGGCTTAGCTATTAGGCTGGTGTTAGTTCTGTTTGATGTAAGGCAGTAATAGATCTGAAATATGAATATAAGTTATTTAGATAAGAAAGGATGGTGACATTTTAATATTTTGGTTTTAACCCTGTCTAAATTATCACTAGTCAGTAAGCATCTGTCTCTTTATTATTCTCTGTCAAATTTTCATACCTATGTACAGTATTTGTTTATGGGCCAGATCTACCGCAGGTGCAGCCGGTGAGTTGCACCAGGGCCCTTGCTC
Source organism: Discoglossus pictus (assembly GCA_027410445.1). NCBI lineage: Eukaryota > Metazoa > Chordata > Amphibia > Anura > Alytidae > Discoglossus > Discoglossus pictus. The sequence continues at coordinate 205,285,139 of CM050163.1, forward strand.
TGTGTGGGGCCCCTCAGCAGCATTATTCACCCTCTCAAAACCTCCAGGGCCCCTTGTCACACTTTTCACCCCACTCAAGCCCTCTGCACTTTTTTCACCCCTCCTCCTCTTACTTCTGCCTTGCAGTTCCTGTCCCACATCCTCAGAGATTGGGTATCCTTCCCCTGTGGGAGCTTAATACTGTAGTCGAGGGGAATTCCTATGATGTTACGTGACCCTGCAGTATGAAGTTCCGGCAGGGGAAGGATACCCAACCTCTGAGCAATGGGATCCGGGATAGGGACTGCAAGGCACAAGTAAGAGGAGGGGGGTGAATGAAGTGCAGGGGGCTTGAAGTGTGTGTGGGGGGGGGGGGGTTCATGCAAAGCCAAGGTTGGATTATACACAAGCTGGGAATCCTACCCACTGACAGCCGTTTCAAGGTTACTGCCTATCATCAGCTTGGTACAGGATCCCAGCTTGTGTGTAATCCAACCTTGGCTTTGCATATGTGTGTATATGTACCAGGGAGTGCAGAATTATTAGGCAAATGAGTATTTTGACCACATAATCCTCTTTATGCATGTTGTCTTACTCCAAGCTGTATAGGCTCGAAAGCCTACTACCAATTAAGCATATTAGGTGATGTGCATCTCTGTAATGAGAAGGGGTGTGGTCTAATGACATCAACACCCTATATCAGGTGTGCATAATTATTAGGCAACTTCCTTTCCTTTGGGAAAATGGGTCAAAAGAAGGACTTGACAGGCTCAGAAAAGTCAAAAATAGTGAGATATCTTGCAGAGGGATGCAGCACTCTTAAAATTGCAAAGCTTCTGAAGCGTGATCATCGAACAATCAAGCGTTTCATTCAAAATAGTCAACAGGGTCGCAAGAAGCGTGTGGAAAAACCAAGGCGCAAAATAACTGCCCATGAACTGAGAAAAGTCATGCGTGCAGCTGCCACGATGCCACTTGCCACCAGTTTGGCCATATTTCAGAGCTGCAACATCACTGGAGTGCCCAAAAGCACAAGGTGTGCAATACTCAGAGACATGGCCAAGGTAAGAAAGGCTGAAAGATGACCACCACTGAACAAGACACACAAGCTGAAACGTCAAGACTGGGCCAAGAAATATCTCAAGACTGATTTTTCTAAGGTTTTATGGACGAATGAAATGAGAGTGAGTCTTGATGGGCCAGATGGATGGGCCTGTGGCTGGATTGGTAAAGGGCAGAGAGCTCCAGTCCGACTCAGACGCCAGCAAGGGGGAGGTGGAGTACTGGTTTGGGCTGGTATCATGAAAGATGAGCTTGTGGGGCCTTTTCGGGTTGAGGATGGAGTCAAGCTCAACTCCCAGTCCTACTGCCAGTTCCTGGAAGACACCTTCTTTCCAAGCAGTGGTACAGGAAGAAGTCTGCATCCTTCAAGAAAAACATGATTTTCATGCAGGACAATGCTCCATCACACGCGTCCAAGTACTCCACAGAGTGGCTGGCAAGAAAGGGTATAAAAGAAGAAAATCTAATGACATGGCCTCCTTGTTCACCTGATCTGAACCCCATTGAGAACCTGTGGTCCATCATCAAATGTGAGATTTACAAGGAGGGAAAACAGTACACCTCTCTGAACAGTGTCTGGGAGGCTGTGGTTGCTGCTGCACGCAATGTTGATGGTGAACAGATCAAAACACTGACAGAATCCATGGATGGCAGGCTTTTGAGTGTCCTTGCAAAGAAAGGTGGCTATATTGGTCACTGATTTGTTTTTGTTTTGTTTTTGAATGTCAGAAATGTATATTTGTGAATGTTGAGATGTTATATTGGTTTCACTGGTAAAAATAAATAATTGAAATGGGTATATATTTGTTTTTTGTTAAGTTGCCTAATAATTATGCACAGTAATAGTCACCTGCACACACAGATATCCCCCTAAAATAGCTAAAACTAAAAACAAACTAAAAACTACTTCCAAAAATATTCAGCTTTGATATTAATGAGTTTTTTGGGTTCATTGAGAACATGGTTGTTGTTCAATAATAAAATTAATCCTCAAAAATACAACTTGCCTAATAATTCTGCACTCCCTGTATATATATTATATATATTATATATGTATCTGCACAAGAGGGGGCCCCAACATTTTTTTTGCACTGGGGCCCTCCATTGACTAGCTCCGCCACTGAACCACATGTATTAATCTATTAATTCTGGGGGCTGATGGGGCTCTAATTGGTTTCCAGGGTACTGATCCAAGATAATATGAATTTTGGCCATTAACTAATGTCAGTGTTAGTGATATAATAACAGAATACTTATTATTATTATGGTTTACTAGAATATTGCCTGTCCAAAAATTACGGGAATTAAATTTTAAGTGAGCAAATGCTGTTTGGTGTATGGTAATTAACTAAATAATACATTAATAAAGGAATATACTTTACCTATTCTGAAGTAATAAATGCAGGAAGCATTATGTTGAAGAGCTGACAATCTGTTTTCATGTTCCTGCAGCATACAATGTGTGTTTTGAGTGCTGTGGAGCTGCTGTGTAAGTGTGAGCAATGTGTGCAGTGTGTAGTGTAAATAGTGTGCGTGCGCAAGGAAATTCCATTAGGGTAGCTGTGTACTTCCGCATTATGTAAGTTAGTGTTGTAAAATGGTGCCTAATGTGTGGTACGCGGCTGTTGGTGATTTATCGTGCTTGTTCTTGGACCTCGTCCGGCTTTTTCGGAAAATCTGTATGTGTTTGGTGGTGTTTTGCGTGTTTAGGGTCCTGTAGCCTCGTTTTCGTTTTTTTCGGCGGCCATTTTTTCTCTTGCTTAGGTGATTTTCGGGTGTCTAAACTCTGGAATTTGGACTTAAATGGAGGTGTAACTTCACTTGCAGAGGTCCTGGGTGCCCCCTCTTGCTGTGGGCAAGCTTTTTATGTGTTTGTTGTGTGTATTTATTGTGTTTTGAATGTTTTGAGGTTCGCGCCGGTCGGCCATTAAAGTTGAATTTTTGCGAGGTCGTAATGTTTTTTTTTTCTAAGTTCCGTGTCTCGTATTTGTGTGTCGTAAGTCCATAAATGTTGCGAGGTCCGCAGTTGCTGGCATGGAGCGCCGAAGCGCTCCATGCCAGCAACTGCGGACCTCGTTTCGCGAGGGCCGCAGCGTTAGCAACAACTTTTGACAACCCTCAGTTATGATAACTATATATGTGATTATGCTTTATTTGTAACACATTAACATATTCCATGGCACTATACATGGTCACGATCAAGGCAAAAACAATAGCAATATTAACACTTTGCAAAGGATGGGGGCCCTGTCTTTGAGCTTAGAATTCTGTTTCCAAAGTGCCTTCCCAAAGCAATCCTGCAAGATTGAAAACTCACAAAATTATAATCTAAAGGGTTTGGGTGAGGTACAGGAAAGTGAAAGATAAGTTGTGAAAGTTAATATGGAAGGCGGTAGGCTTCTATAAACAGGTGTGATTTTAGTGAGGATTTAAATGCTTTGAGGCATGGAGATAGTCTAGTGGAATGAGCTAAGAAGTTACAGAGAATAGAGGCAGCACAAGAAAAGTCCTGGAGGCGTGAATGAGAGGATGTAATAAGAGAGGTAGAAAGAAGAAGGTTGTTAGCAGAACGAAGAAGGAGGGTTAGGGAGTGTTTGAAAATAAGAGCAGAGAAATAAGGAGGTGCATCATTGTAGAGCGTAGCATCATGATTTTCAATTTTATTCTGGAGGGTACAGGAAAGCATTCATTATGGATTGAAGTGGGGACAGATGGGAGATATATGATGAAAGTGTGTATTGGAATATTAGTTGTGGCTTGTGTGAGGTAGTGACGTATTTTTTAAATGTTTTTTAGATGAAGAAGGCAAGATTTTGTTAGTGACTGTATGTGAGGAATGAAAGAGAGGGCAGGGTCTTGTAGAATTCCAAGACAGCAGGCTTGGGAGGTAGGAGTGATGATGGCATTGTCGGCAGTGAGAGAGTTGTGTGAGGAGTTGAAGCCAAAGTAGAGGGTGGGAAGATTAGGAGTTCGGTCTTGGATTTGTTGAATGTGAGGTGGTGGGTGGACATTCAGGAGGATATACTTGAGAGGCAGTTGGAAACGTGTAAGAAGAAAGGGGAAAAGATCTGGTGCTCAGAGGTAAATTTGAGTGTCATCTAAATATAGATAAATAATCAATAAAATATAAAAATTTAATAAATAAATAAAAATGTGTTAAACCACTTCTAGTGGCTTTCTCAATGATTAAATTAATATAGCAATATTCAAGATATCCTATATCCTACCATTGAGAAAGGCCTTTGCAGGCCAAAACGCGTTTGGTTTTACTTGTTACAGTAATGTATCTGTTTTATTTTTCATTAGGGGTAGTATTGTGACCCTATCTTATTTATATATTTTTTTATATTTTCTTATTTTCTTTTTTTTCTTTTTATATTTTTTTCTCTGGGGAGATAACTACTTTAGACACACTGTCTACTAGCTGATTTCTGGTTTTGTCTACATACATTTGTCTCATTGCAGTGGGGTTAGCCCACCCCAGAAGCGTGATTCTATACCATCTGAGTGTGACCATCTATTGAGGACCAGATTATCAGCATTATAGTATCCTGTTTTCCCTGTGTAGTGCTCCCTATATTAGATTATTTTCCGTGTTCACCATCCCCATGTGAGGTACATATTTCACAAGGAGGGTACTCCAACTCTGCTCTTATCCATATTTGGAGAGACATAACCCTGTGAGGAGAACGTCCAGAGGACCGATCCACACGGGTGTGTCAAAGCTCAATACGTGTTTTTGATTTTATACATGTGAGTGCATTGAATTTTTTCAATATTCAAGATAGTAAGGATAATAAAAATGATCATATCTGAATACTTCTGGCTCTTTGAACTACTTATACAAGTTATTCTGGGCCGAAAAGTCTGAGAAACAGCATTGCTGTCACTGCAACCAACCAGGAGACAGGATTCCATCTCTTGTACGTAGACTCCAGCACCATAAAACCATAAAGAGATCATTAATTGTTAATACAGCATGTCTCCAGCCTTTGTAAAAGCTGCATAAGTGACTTTCAAAATTCGTGCAAATAACCCTTAGAAGCTTATAGGTCTTTACTTCTGTATCCCATGTTAGAAAACCTCACTGAACATTGCCATATATGCATGTTGTATGCCTGAAAGGTACAATAAATCAGTACTTTAGAGGAATGCTGATTTCCCAAGGTATTTTCTACCCGATAATTACCAATGTATACACAAGTTGGGATACAATAATTACAAAAATTGAACTTTTATTCATTGAGGGTAACAACAGCGATTGTCTTTAAAAATTGATAAAAAATCCTGGATTGAAAGAAGAAAATGGGATAAAAAATAGGCTAACTAATGTGAGAACCAACTCCCACCTGATGATATTTTTAAGCTCTTAGTAGAGGGGTGAATATGTTCTCACCTAACAGTACTTATGAAGGATTGTCAATATACGGCTTTATCCAGCGTAATAAATCCTGCCTTTATTTGTGCAAATTTATGCATTAATATCAAATGATAGATTTTGTAATGCTGGATGTCAAAGACTGATTTGCATAGAAGTGACAACTTTACAAAAAGATCATTGGATCTAAGATGCACAATGTGGAACGTCTTGAATAAACTGGAATGATATATATATCATATAAGTTGTGCTTTTTGGCCCACTTGGAAAATTGTTATACTCCAATTCAAGTCTTGAATACTTTTTATGGGTCAGATTATTTAATATAACTTGTAATAAGGATCCAATAGATACATATATACGAGATGTTAATCAATCTTAACTTTCAAATTCCTCTGCCCTGTGCCTTTAAAAGACTCAAAGATACATAATATCCACTGAAAAATATATATAGGCCTCTTTTTAAAGCTGGCTATATTAAATCGTATCCCATTATGCAAACAAGCATAGTGTTTGGGAAAGGATATTGAGGAATCAATAATACCCAGAAAAAGGTAGACGCTAGAAGGTGAGAATATCTTACTCTTGGGACTTCTTAAAAAGAAATGAAAATGTTATATCATAGTTATATTGAGGAGTTTAAACTTACTTAATTAGTCTAGTTGAAATATTTATATAAAATCAAATAATTTTTTTCATAAAAATAATAGAAAAACAATGAATAAATAAACTACCACAAATTAATGTAAGTATATTAATTCAGTTATGTGATCTGATCTCCCATTATAGTGGAAGATGAAAGCTCAGCTTCAGAACCGATCATCACACAGGAGACAGGTAATGAAAGTTTTAGATTTTGGCTATAAAATGTAGAAAAATAAAACAGTTGTAGCTTTCTTTTTAAAATTTTAAAAATTAAATTGATAGTGATACCCCTTTTTTTTTCTCTCATACTGGGAAAAAGAAAACAATGCTCCAAAACTTGTGTCAATTGAAAAGAAAGGATTTATTAGATATCTCGCTTGTTATTAGTAATTTTCTTATTTTTACTCATTGAGCTGCTTTCAACACAGACAGAATAGTATTATTCAACATACAGTATGTACAGAACATCAGTCATGTTTCCCTTTTATATTAATCAAAGGCCATTTCTTGAACCAGTAAGAATCTGTCCTTCCTGGCACCCTGTACTTTAGCCCTTCAGGACCTGGTCTATCCCCTAATGGAGACTTCCCTCCTCTCCCATTGGTCAACAAGTGGCCAATGAGGAGAGCCCCCACCAGGCTCTGATTTAATTGGTCGACCAGACACCTTAGCAGAATTAGACAGCCAGCCTATCAGCCAAGCCGACTTAGGCAGCTTTCCATCAACTCCTAAATCCAGCAGAGGAATCCCTTTTGTTGTGACAGAATCAAAGACAAGTTAACATTTAATAGATTTAACTTTTCACATTGTAATATAAAAGCTAAAAAAATATTGTAGCAAAGCCTAATATAAATATATTAATTAAGTTATATTATATAATTTTATAGTGAAAAAGGAAGCCCCAACTACAAAACCATCATGAAAACAGAGAGAGAAAGTGTGGGGAAGAAAGCCCATAGCCGCCTGACAGTATAGATCAATTTCATTTATTAAACACGAGGCACTTCAAAAAAATAATAAAACACTCATATTTCTTGACCTTACATTATGAGAGGTTCATATTCAGCGTGTAATTCTGTGAACAGTTCCCTCAGGCTCAGCAGGTCCACAGGTAGATGTGGTGCTTGGAGATATGTCCCTCAATTCAGAACAAAAAATCAAAATGATATCCCCTAGGTCCTACCCATGAATATCCCTAGGTCCTGCCAAGGAGATTCTAGATAGCAATACAGCATCCCTCCTATATATCTATACAGCATCCCTCCTATATACTTATACAGCATCCCTTCTATATCACTATACAGCACCCCTCCTATATACTTATACAGCATCCATCCTATATAGCTATACAGTAACTCTCTTATATACTTATACAGCATTCTTCCTATATCACTATACCACATCCCTCTTATATATCTATACAGCACCTCTCTTATATACTTATACAGCATCCCTTCTATATATCTATACAGCATCCCTCCTATATACCTATGCAGCATCCCTCCTATATACTTATACAGCATCCCTCCTATGTCACTATACATCACCCCTCCTATATATCTATGCAGCAACTCTCTTATATACTTATACAGCATCCCTCCTATATATCTATACAGCACCTCTCTTATATACTTATACAGCACCCCTCCTATATCACAATACAGCACCCCTCATATGCTTATACAGCATCCCTTCTATATATCTATACAGCACCTCTCTTATATACTTATACAGCACCCCTCCTATCTCACAATACAGCACCCCTCATATGCTTATACAGCATCCCTTCTATATATCTATACAGCACCTCTCTTATATACTTGTACAACACCCATCTTATATACTCATACAGTATCCCTCCTATATCACTATACAGCATCCCTCCTATTTACTTATACAGAATCCCTCCTATATCACTATACAGCATCCCTCCTATATATCAATACAGCATCCCTCTTATATACTTATACAACACCCCTTCTATATACTTATAGAGCACCTCTCTTATATACTTATACACCACCCCTCTCATATACTTATACAGCACCCCTCCTATATCACTATACAGCACCTCTCTTATATACCTATACAGCATCCCTCCTATATATCTATACAGCACCCCTCCTATATATCTATACAGCACCCCTCCTATATCCCTATACAGCATCACTCCTATATATCTATACAGCATTCTTCCGATATACCTATACAGCACCCCTCCTATATCACTAAACAGCATTCCTCCTATAGACCTATACAGCATCCCTCCTATATATCAATACAGCATCCCTCTTATATACTTATACAACACCCCTTCTATATACTTATAGAGCACCTCTCTTATATACTTATACACCACCCCTCTCATATACTTATACAGCATCCCTCCTATATACTTATAGAGCACCTCTCTTATATACTTATACAGCATCCCTCCTATATATCTATACACTTGCCTCCTATATCACTATACAGCATCCCTCCTATATCACTATACAGCACCTCTCTTATATACTTATACAGCATCCCTCCTATATACTTATACAGCACCCTCTTATATACCTATACAGCATCCCTCCTATGTCACTATACAGCATCCCTCCTATATACCTATACAGCACCTCTTCCGATATACCTATACAGCACCCCTCCTATATCACTAAACAGCATCCCTCCTATAGACCTATACAGCATCCCTACTATATATATATACAGCATCCCTCCTATATACCTATACAGCATCCCTCCTATATCACTGTACAGCATCACTCCTATATATCTATTCAGCATTCCTCCTATATACTTATACAGCATCCCTCCTATATACTTATAGAGCACCCCTCCTATATACCTATACAGCATTCTTCCAAAATACCTATACAGCACCCCTCCTATATCACTAAACAGCATCCCTCCTATATACCTGTACAGCCTCTCTCCTATATCACTATACAGCATCCTTCCTACATATCTATACAGCACCCTCCTATATATCTAAACAGCATCCCTCCTATAGACCTATACAGCATCCCTCCTTTATATCTATACAGCATCCCTCCTATATACTTATACAGCACCTCTCCTATATCACTATACAGCACCCCTCCTATATATCTATACATCATCCTTCCTATATACCTATACAGCATCCCTCCTATATATCTATACAGCATCCCTCCTATATACACCTATACAGCACCCCTCCTATAAATCTATACAGCACCCTCCTATATATCAAAACAGCATCCCTCCTATAGACCTATACAGCATCCCTCCTTTATATCTATACAGCATCCCTCCTATATACTTATACAGCACCCCTCCTATATCACTATACAGCACCCCTCCTATATATCTATACATCATCCTTCCTATATACCTATACAGCATCCCTCCTATATACCTATACAGCATCCCTCCTATATACTTATACAGCATCCCTCCTATATATCTATACAGCACCCTCCTATATATCTAAACAGCATCCCTCCTATATATCTATACAGCACCCCTCCTATATCCCTATACAGCATCACTCCTATATATCTATACAGCATTCTTCCGATATACCTATACAGCATCACTCCTATATCACTAAACAGCATTCCTCCTATAGACCTATACAGCATCCCTCCTATATATCAATACAGCATCCCTCTTATATACTTATACAACACCCCTTCTATATACTTATAGAGCACCTCTCTTATATACTTATACACCACCCCTCTCATATACTTATACAGCATCCCTCCTATATACTTGTAGAGCACCTCTCTTATATACTTATACAGCATCCCTCCTATATATCTATACACCACCCCTCCTATATCACTATACAGCATCCCTCCTATATCACTATACAGCACCTCTCTTATATACCTATACAGCATCCCTCCTATATACGTATACAGCACCCTCTTATATCACTATACAGCACCCCTCCTATATATCTATACATCATCCTTCCTATATACCTATACAGCATCCCTCCTATATACACCTATACAGCATCCTTTCTATATCACTATACAGCACCCTCCTATATATCTATACAGCACCCTCCTATATATCAAAACAGCATCCCTCCTATATACCTATACAGCATCCCTCCTATATATCTATACAGCATCCCTCCTATATACTTATACAGCACCCCTCCTATATCACTACACAGCACCTCTCCTATATATCTATACATCATCCTTCCTATATACCTATACAGCATCCCTCCTATATATCTATACAGCATCCCTCCTATATACACCTATACAGCACCCCTCCTATATATCTATACAGCACCCTCCTATATATCAAAACAGCATCCCTCCTATATACCTATACAGCATCCCTCCTATATATCTATACAGCATCCCTCCTATATACTTATACAGCACACCTCCTATATCACTACACAGCACCCCTCCTATATATCTAAACAGCACCCCTCCTATATCACTATACAGCACCCCTCCTATATATCTATACAGCACCCTCCTATATATCTAAACAGCATCCCTCCTATATATCTATACAGCACCCCTCCACTATACTTATACAGCACCCCTCCTATATATCTATACAGCACCCCTCCTATATCCCTATACAGTATCACTCCTATATCACTATACAGCCCCCCTCCTATATATCTAAACAGCACCCCTCCTATATCACTATACAGCACCCCTCCTATATATCTATACAGCACCCTCCTATATATCTAAACAGCATCCCTCCTATATATCTATACAGCACCCCTCCACTATACTTATACAGCATCCCTCCTATATATCTATACAGCACCCCTCCTATATCCCTATACAGCATCACTCCTATATATCTATACAGCATTCTTCCGATATACCTATACAGCACCCCTCCTATATCACTAAACAGCATCCCTCCTATAGACCTATACAGCATCCCTCCTAATTATAAAATACAGCAACCCTCTTATATACTTATACAACACCCCTTCTATATACTTATAGAGCACCTCTCTTATATACTTATACACCATCCCTCTCATATACTTATACAGCATCCCTCCTATATACTTATAGAGCACCTCTCTTATATACTTATACAGCATCCCTCCTATATATCTATACACCACCCCTCCTATATCACTATACAGCATCCCTCCTATATCACTATACAGCACCTCTCTTATATACCTATACAGCATCCCTCCTATATACGTATACAGCACCCCTCCTATATACCTATACAGCATCCTTCCTACATATCTATACAACACACTCCTATATATCTAAACAGCATCCCTCCTATAGACCTATACAGCATCCCTACTATATATCTATACAGCATCCCTCCTATATACTTATACAGCACCCCTCCTATATCACTATACAGCACCCCTCCTATATATCTATACATCATCCTTCCTATATACCTATACAGCATCCCTCCTATATATCTATACAGCATCCCTTCTATATACACCTATACAGCACCCCTCCTATATATCTATACAGCACCCTCCTATATATCAAAACAGCATCCCTCCTATATACCTATACAGCATCCCTCCTATATATCTATACAGCATCCCTCCTATATACTTATACAGCACCCCTCCTATATCACTACACAGCACCCCTCCTATATATCTAAACAGCATCCATCCTATATACCTATACAGCATCCCTCCTATATACTTATACAGCACCCCTCCTATATCACTATACAGCACCCCTCCTATGTATCTATACACCACCCTCCTATATCACTATACAGCATCCCTCCTATATCACTATACAGCACCTCTCTTATATACTTATACAGCATCCCTCCTATATACTTATACAGCACCCTCTTATATCACTATACAGCACCCCTCCTATATATCTATACATCATCCTTCCTATATACCTATACAGCATCCCTCCTATATATCTATACAGCATCCCTCCTATATACACCTATACATTATCCCTTCTATATCACTATACAGCACCCTCCTATATATCTATACACCACCCCTCCTATATCACTATACAGCATCCCTCCTATATCACTATACAGCACCTCTCTTATATACTTATACAGCATCCCTAATATATACTTATACAGCACCCTCTTATATCACTATACAGCACCCCTCCTATATATCTATACATCATCCCTCCTATATACCTATACAGCATCCCTCCTATATATCTATACAGCATCCCTCCTATATACTTATACAGCACCCCTCCTATATCACTACACAGCACCCCTCCTATATGTCTAAACAGCATCCATCCTATATACCTATACAGCATCCCTCCTATATACTTATACAGCACCCCTCCTATATCACTATACAGCCCCCCTCCTATATATCTATACAGCACCCTCCTATATATCTAAACAGCATCCCTCCTATATATCTATACAGCACCCCTCCTATATCCCTATACAGCATCACTCCTATATATCTATACAGCATCCCTCCACTATACTTATACAGCACCCCTCCTATATATCTATACAGCATCCCTCCTAATTATAAAATACAGCATCCCTCCTATATATCTATACACCACCCCTCCTATATCACTATACAGCATCCCTCCTATATCACTATACAGCACCTCTCTTATATGCTTATACAGCATCCCTCCTATATACTTATACAGCAACCCTCTTATATACTTATACAACACCCCTTCTATATACTTATAGAGCACCTCTCTTATATACTTATACACCATCCCTCTCATATACTTATACAGCATCCCTCCTATATACTTATAGAGCACCTCTCTTATATACTTATACAGCATCCCTCCTATATATCTATACACCCCCCCTCCTATATCACTATACAGCATCCCTCCTATATCACTATACAGCACCTCTCTTATATACCTATACAGTATCCCTCCTATATACGTATACAGCACCCCTCCTATACAGCATCCTTCCTACATATCTATACAACACCCTCCTATATATCTAAACAGCATCCCTCCTATAGACCTATACAGCATCCCTACTATATATCTATACAGCATCCCTCCTATATACTTATACAACACCCCTCCTATATCACTATACAGCACCCCTCCTATATATCTATACATCATCCTTCCTATATACCTATACAGCATCCCTCCTATATATCTATACAGCATCCCTCCTATATACACCTATACAGCACCCCTCCTATATATCTATACAGCACCCTCCTATATATCAAAACAGCATCCCTCCTATATACCTATACAGCATCCCTCCTATATACCTATACAGCATCCCTCCTATATACTTATACAGCACCCCTCCTATATCACTACACAGCACCCCTCCTATATATTTAAACAGCATCCATCCTATATACCTATACAGCATCCCTCCTATATACTTATACAGCACCCCTCCTATATCACTATACAGCACCCCTCCTATATATCTATACAGCACCCTCCTATATATCTAAACAGCATCCCTCCTATATATCTATACAGCACCCCTCCACTATACTTATACAGCACCTCTCCTATATATCTATACAGCACCCCTCCTATATCCCTATACAGTATCACTCCTATATATCTATACAGCATTCTTCCGATATACCTATACAGCACCCCTCCTATATCACTAAACAGCATTCCTCCTATAGACCTATACAGCATCCCTCCTAATTATAAAATACAGCAACCCTCTTATATACTTATACAACACCCCTTCTATATACTTATAGAGCACCTCTCTTATATACTTATACACCATCCCTCTCATATACTTATACAGCATCCCTCCTATATACTTATAGAGCACCTCTCTTATATACTTATACAGCATCCCTCCTATATATCTGTACACCACCCCTCCTATATCACTATACAGCATCCCTCCTATATCACTATACAGCACCTCTCTTATATACCTATACAGCATCCCTCCTATATACGTATACAGCACCCCTCCTATATACCTATACAGCATCCTTCCTACATATCTATACAACACCCTCCTATATATCTAAACAGCATCCCTCCTATAGACCTATACAGCATCCCTACTATATATCTATACAGCATCCCTCCTATATACTTATACAGCACCCCTCCTATATCACTATACAGCACCCCTCCTATATATCTATACATCATCCTTCCTATATACCTATACAGCATCCCTCCTATATATCTATACAGCATCCCTTCTATATACACCTATACAGCACCCCTCCTATATATCTATACAGCACCCTCCTATATATCAAAACAGCATCCCTCCTATATACCTATACAGCATCCCTCCTATATATCTATACAGCATCCCTCCTATATACTTATACAGCACCCCTCCTATATCACTACACAGCACCCCTCCTATATATCTAAACAGCATCCATCCTATATACCTATACAACATCCCTCCTATATACTTATACAGCACCCCTCCTATATCACTATACAGCACCCCTCCTAATTATCTATACAGCACCCTCCTATATCCCTATACAGCATCACTCCTATATATCTATACAGCATTCTTCCGATATACCTATACAGCATCACTCCTATATCACTAAACAGCATTCCTCCTATAGACCTATACAGCATCCCTCCTATATATCAATACAGCATCCCTCTTATATACTTATACAACACCCCTTCTATATACTTATAGAGCACCTCTCTTATATACTTATACACCACCCCTCTCATATACTTATACAGCATCCCTCCTATATACTTATAGAGCACCTCTCTTATATACTTATACAGCATCCCTCCTATATATCTATACACCACCCCTCCTATATCACTATACATCATCCCTCCTATATCACTATACAGCACCTCTCTTATATACTTATACAGCATCCCTCCTATATACTTATACAGCACCCTCTTATATCACTATACAGCACCCCTCCTATAGATCTATACATCATCCTTCCTATATACCTATACAGCATCCCTCCTATATACACCTATACAGCATCCCTTCTATATCACTATACAGCACCCTCCTATATATCTATACAGCACCCTCCTATATATCAAAACAGCATCCCTCCTATATACCTATACAGCATCCCTCCTATATATCTATACAGCATCCCTCCTATATACTTATACAGCACCCCTCCTATATCACTACACAGCACCCCTCCTATATATCTATACATCATCCTTCCTATATACCTATACAGCATCCCTCCTATATATCTATACAGCATCCCTCCTATATACACCTATACAGCACCCCTCCTATATATCTATACAGCACCCTCCTATATATCAAAACAGCATCCCTCCTATATACCTATACAGCACCCCTCCTATATATCTATACAGCACCCTCCTATATATCTAAACAGCATCCCTCCTATAGACCTATACAGCATCCCTACTATATATCTATACAGCATCCCTCCTATATACTTATACAGCACCCCTCCTATATCACTACACAGCACCCCTCCTATATATCTAAACAGCATCCATCCTATATACCTATACAGCATCCCTCCTATATACTTATACAGCACCCCTCCTATATCACTATACAGCCCCCCTCCTATATATCTATACAGCACCCTCCTATATATCTAAACAGCATCCCTCCTATATATCTATACAGCACCCCTCCACTATACTTATACAGCACCCCTCCTATATATCTATACAGCACCCCTCCTATATCCCTATACAGCACCCCTCCTATATATCTATACAGCATTCTTCCGATATACCTATACAGCACCCCTCCTATATATCTATACAGCACCACTCCTAATTATAAAATACAGCAACCCTCCTATATATCTATACAGCATCCCTCCTAATTATAAAATACAGCAACCCTTTTATATACTTATACAACACCCCTTCTATATACTTATAGAGCACCTCTCTTATATACTTATACACCATCCCTCTCATATACTTATACAGCATCCCTCCTATATACTTATAGAGCACCTCTCTTATATACTTATACAGCATCCCTCCTATATATCTATACACCACCCCTCCTATATCACTATACAGCATCCCTCCTATATCACTATACAGCACCTCTCTTATATACCTATACAGCATCCCTCCTATATACGTATACAGCATCCCTCCTATATATCAATACAGCATCCCTCTTATATACTTATACAACACCCCTTCTATATACTTATAGAGCACCTCTCTTATATACTTATACACCATCCCTCTCATATACTTATACAGCATCCCTCCTATATACTTATAGAGCCCCTCTCTTATATACTTATACAGCATCCCTCCTATATATCTATACACCACCCCTCCTATATCACTATACAGCATCCCTCCTATATCACTATACAGCACCTCTCTTATATACTTATACAGCATCCCTCCTATATACTTATACAGCACCCCTCCTATATACTTATACAACACCCCTTCTATATACTTATAGAGCACCTCTCTTATATACTTATACACCATCCCTCTCATATACTTATACAGCATCCCTCCTATATACTTATAGAGCCCCTCTCTTATATACTTATACAGCATCCCTCCTATATATCTATACACCACCCCTCCTATATCACTATACAGCATCCCTCCTATATCACTATACAGCACCTCTCTTATATACCTATACAGCATCCCTCCTATATACGTATACAGCACCCCTCCTATATACCTATACAGCATCCTTCCTACATATCTATACAACACCCTCCTATATATCTAAACAGCATCCCTCCTATAGACCTATACAGCATCCCTACTATATATCTATACAGCATCCCTCCTATATACTTATACAGCACCCCTCCTATATCACTATACAGCACCCCTCCTATATATCTATACATCATCCTTCCTATATACCTATACAGCATCCCTCCTATATATCTATACAGCATCCCTCCTATATACACCTATACAGCACCCCTCCTATATATCTATACAGCACCCTCCTATATATCAAAACAGCATCCCTCCTATATACCTATACAGCATCCCTCCTATATATCTATACAGCATCCCTCCTATATACTTATACAGCACCCCTCATATATCACTACACAGCACCCCTCCTATATATCTAAACAGCATCCATCCTATATACCTATACAGCATCCCTCCTATATACTTATACAGCACCCCTCCTATATCACTATACAGCACCCCTCCTATATATCTATACAGCACCCTCCTATATATCTAAACAGCATCCCTCCTATATATCTATACAGCACCCCTCCACTATACTTATACAGCACCCCTCCTATATATCTATACAGCACCCCTCCTATATCCCTATACAGTATCACTCCTATATATCTATACAGCATTCTTCCGATATACCTATACAGCACCCCTCCTATATCACTAAACAGCATCCCTCCTATAGACCTATACAGCATCCCTCCTAATTATAAAATACAGCAACCCTCTTATATACTTATACAACACCCCTTCTATATACTTATAGAGCACCTCTCTTATATACTTATACACCATCCCTCTCATATACTTATACAGCATCCATCCTATATACTTATAGAGCACCTCTCTTATATACTTATACAGCATCCCTCCTATATATCTATACACCACCCCTCCTATATCACTATACAGCATCCCTCCTATATCACTATACAGCACCTCTCTTATATACCTATACAGCATCCCTCCGATATACGTATACAGCACCCCTCCTATATACCTATACAGCATCCTTCCTACATATCTATACAACACCCTCCTATATATCTAAACAGCATCCCTCCTATAGACCTATACAGCATCCCTACTATATATCTATACAGCATCCCTCCTATATACTTATACAGCACCCCTCCTATATCACTATACAGCACCCCTCCTATATATCTATACATCATCCTTCCTATATACCTATACAGCATCCCTCCTATATATCTATACAGCATCCCTTCTATATACACCTATACAGCACCCCTCCTATATATCTATACAGCACCCTCCTATATATCAAAACAGCATCCCTCCTATATACCTATACAGGATCCCTCCTATATATCTATACAGCATCCCTCCTATATACTTATACAGCACCCCTCCTATATCACTACACAGCACCACTCCTATATAATTAAAAAGCATCCATCCTATATACCTATACTGCATCCCTCCTATATACTTATACAGCACCCCTCCTATATCACTATACAGCACCCCTCCTATATATCTATACAGCACCCTCCTATATATCTATACAGCACCCCTCCTATATATCTATACAGCACCCTCCTATATATCAAAACAGCATCCCTCCTATATACCTATACAGCATCCCTCCTATATATCTATACAGCATCCCTCCTATATACTTATACAGCACCCCTCCTATATCACTACACAGCACCCCTCCTATATATCTAAACAGCATCCCTCCTATATACTTATACAGCACCCCTCCTATATCACTATACAGCACCCCTCCTATATATCTATACACCACCCCTCCTATATCACTATACAGCATCCCTCCTATATCACTATACAGCACCTCTCTTATATACTTATACAGCATCCCTCCTATATACTTATACAGCACCCTCTTTTATCACTATACAGCACCCCTCCTATATATCTATACATCATCCTTCCTATATACCTATACAGCATCCCTCCTATATATCTATACAGCATCCCTCCTATATACACCTATAAATTATCCCTTCTATATCACTATACAGCACCCTCCTATATATCTATACACCACCCCTCCTATATCACTATACAGCATCCCTCCTATATCACTATACAGCACCTCTCTTATATACTTATACAGCATCCCTCCTATATACTTATACAGCACCCTCTTATATCACTATACAGCACCCCTCCTATATATCTATACATCATCCCTCCTATATATCTATACAGCATCCCTCCTATATATCTATACAGCATCCCTCCTATATACACCTATACAGCACCCCTCCTATATA
Source organism: Discoglossus pictus (assembly GCA_027410445.1). Lineage (NCBI taxonomy): Eukaryota > Metazoa > Chordata > Amphibia > Anura > Alytidae > Discoglossus > Discoglossus pictus. The sequence continues at coordinate 205,304,167 of CM050163.1, forward strand.
CTTATACAGCACCCCTCCTATATCACTACACAGCACCCCTCCTATATATCTAAACAGCATCCATCCTATATACCTATACAGCATCCCTCCTATATACTTATACAGCACCCCTCCTATATCACTATACAGCCCCCCTCCTATATATCTATACAGCACCCTCCTATATATCTAAACAGCATCCCTCCTATATATCTATACAGCACCCCTCCACTATACTTATACAGCACCCCTCCTATATATCTATACAGCACCACTCCTAATTATAAAATACAGCAACCCTCTTATATACTTATACAACACCCCTTCTATATACTTATAGAGCACCTCTCTTATATACTTATACACCATCCCTCTCATATACTTATACAGCATCCCTCCTATATACTTATAGAGCACCTCTCTTATATACTTATACAGCATCCCTCCTATATATCTATACACCACCCCTCCTATATCACTATACAGCATCCCTCCTATATCACTATACAGCACCTCTCTTATATACCTATACAGCATCCCTCCTATATACGTATACAGCACCCCTCCTATACAGCATCCTTCCTACATATCTATACAACACCCTCCTATATATCTAAACAGCATCCCTCCTATAGACCTATACAGCATCCCTACTATATATCTATACAGCATCCCTCCTATATACTTATACAACACCCCTCCTATATCACTATACAGCACCCCTCCTATATATCTATACATCATCCTTCCTATATACCTATACAGCATCCCTCCTATATATCTATACAGCATCCCTCCTATATACACCTATACAGCACCCCTCCTATATATCTATACAGCACCCTCCTATATATCAAAACAGCATCCCTCCTATATACCTATACAGCACCCCTCCTATATACTTATACAGCACCCCTCCTATATCACTACACAGCACCCCTCCTATATATTTAAACAGCATCCATCCTATATACCTATACAGCATCCCTCCTATATACTTATACAGCACCCCTCCTATATCACTATACAGCACCCCTCCTATATATCTATACAGCACCCTCCTATATATCTAAACAGCATCCCTCCTATATATCTATACAGCACCCCTCCACTATACTTATACAGCACCCCTCCTATATCTCTATACAGCACCCCTCCTATATCCCTATACAGTATCACTCCTATATATCTATACAGCATTCTTCCGATATACCTATACAGCACCCCTCCTATATCACTAAACAGCATCCCTCCTATAGACCTATACAGCATCCCTCCTAATTATAAAATACAGCAACCCTCTTATATACTTATACAACACCCCTTCTATATACTTATAGAGCACCTCTCTTATATACTTATACACCATCCCTCTCATATACTTATACAGCATCCCTCCTATATACTTATAGAGCACCTCTCTTATATACTTATACAGCATCCCTCCTATATATCTATACACCACCCCTCCTATATCACTATACAGCATCCCTCCTATATCACTATACAGCACCTCTCTTATATACTTATACAGCATCCCTCCTATATACTTATACAGCATCCCTCCTATATCACTATACAGCACCTCTCTTATATACTTATACAGCATCCCTCCTATATACTTATACAGCACCCTCTTATATCACTATACAGCACCCCTCCTATATATCTATACATCATCCTTCCTATATACCTATACAGCATCCCTCCTATATACACCTATACAGCATCCCTTCTATATCACTATACAGCACCCTCCTATATATCTATACAGCACCCTCCTATATATCAAAACAGCATCCCTCCTATATACCTATACAGCATCCCTCCTATATATCTATACAGCACCCCTCCTATATCACTACACAGCACCCCTCCTATATATCTATACATCATCCTTCCTATATACCTATACAGCATCCCTCCTATATATCTGTACAGCATCCCTCCTATATACACCTATACAGCACCCCTCCTATATATCTATACAGCACCCTCCTATATATCAAAACAGCATCCCTCCTATATACCTATACAGCATCCCTCCTATATATCTATACAGCATCCCTCCTATATACTTATACAGCACCCCTCCTATATCACTACACAGCACCCCTCCTATATATCTAAACAGCATCCATCCTATATACCTATACAGCATCCCTCCTATATACTTATACAGCACCCCTCCTATATCACTATACAGCCCCCCTCCTATATATCTATACAGCACCCTCCTATATATCTAAACAGCATCCCTCCTATATATCTATACAGCACCCCTCCACTATACTTATACAGCACCCCTCCTATATATCTATACAGCACCACTCCTAATTATAAAATACAGCAACCCTCCTATATATCTATACAGCATCCCTCCTAATTATAAAATACAGCAACCCTCTTATATACTTATACAACACCCCTTCTATATACTTATAGAGCACCTCTCTTATATACTTATACACCATCCCTCTCATATACTTATACAGCATCCCTCCTATATACTTATATAGCACCTCTCTTATATACTTATACAGCATCCCTCCTATATATCTATACACCACCCCTCCTATATCACTATACAGCATCCCTCCTATATCACTATACAGCACCTCTCTTATATACCTATACAGCATCCCTCCTATATACGTATACAGCACCCCTCCTATATACCTATACAGCATCCCTCCTAATTATAAAATACAGCAACCCTCTTATATACTTATACAACATCCCTTCTATATACTTATAGAGCACCTCTCTTATATACTTATACACCATCCCTCTCATATACTTATACAGCATCCCTCCTATATACTTATAGAGCACCTCTCTTATATACTTATACAGCATCCCTCCTATATATCTATACACCACCCCTCCTATATCACTATACAGCATCCCTCCTATATCACTATACAGCACCTCTCTTATATACCTATACAGCATCCCTCCTATATACGTATACAGCACCCCTCCTATATACCTATACAGCATCCTTCCTACATATCTATACAACACCCTCCTATATATCTAAACAGCATCCCTCCTATAGACCTATACAGCATCCCTCCTATAGACCTATACAGCATCCCTACTATATATCTATACAGCATCCCTCCTATATACTTATACAGCACCCCTCCTATATCACTATACAGCACCCCTCCTATATATCTATACATCATCCTTCCTATATACCTATACAGCATCCCTCCTATATATCTATACAGCATCCCTCCTATATACACCTATACAGCACCCCTCCTATATATCTATACAGCACCCTCCTATATATCAAAACAGCATCCCTCCTATATACCTATACAGCATCCCTCCTATATATCTATACAGCATCCCTCCTATATACTTATACAGCACCCCTCCTATATCACTACACAGCACCCCTCCTATATATCTAAACAGCATCCATCCTATATACCTATACAGCATCCCTCCTATATACTTATACAGCACCCCTCCTATATCACTATACAGCACCCCTCCTATATATCTATACAGCACCCTCCTATATATCTAAACAGCATCCCTCCTATATATCTATACAGCACCCCTCCACTATACTTATACAGCACCCCTCCTATATATCTATACAGCACCCCTCCTATATCCCTATACAGTATCACTCCTATATATCTATACAGCATTCTTCCGATATACCTATACAGCACCCCTCCTATATCACTAAACAGCATCCCTCCTATAGACCTATACAGCATCCCTCCTAATTATAAAATACAGCAACCCTCTTATATACTTATACAACACCCCTTCTATATACTTATAGAGCACCTCTCTTATATACTTATACACCACCCCTCTCATATACTTATACAGCATCCCTCCTATATACTTATAGAGCACCTCTCTTATATACTTATACAGCATCCCTCCTATATATCTATACACCACCCCTCCTATATCACTATACAGCATCCCTCCTATATCACTATACAGCACCTCTCTTATATACTTATACAGCATCCCTCCTATATACTTATACAGCACCCTCCTATATACACCATCCCTCTTATATACTTATACAACACCCCTTCTATATACTTATAGAGCACCTCTCTTATATACTTATACACCATCCCTCTCATATACTTATACAGCATCCCTCCTATATACTTATAGAGCACCTCTCTTATATACTTATACAGCATCCCTCCTATATATCTATACACCACCCCTCCTATATCACTATACAGCATCCCTCCTATATCACTATACAGCACCTCTCTTATATACCTATACAGCATCCCTCCTATATACGTATACAGCACCCCTCCTATATACCTATACAGCATCCTTCCTACATATCTATACAACACCCTCCTATATATCTAAACAGCATCCCTCCTATAGACCTATACAGCATCCCTACTATATATCTATACAGCATCCCTCCTATATACTTATACAGCACCCCTCCTATATCACTATACAGCACCCCTCCTATATATCTATACATCATCCTTCCTATATACCTATACAGCATCCCTCCTATATATCTATACAGCATCCCTCCTATATACACCTATACAGCACCCCTCCTATATACCTATACAGCACCCTCCTATATATCAAAACAGCATCCCTCCTATATACCTATACAGCATCCCTCCTATATATCTATACAGCATCCCTCCTATATACTTATACAGCACCCCTCCTATATCACTACACAGCACCCCTCCTATATATCTAAACAGCATCCATCCTATATACCTATACAGCATCCCTCCTATATACTTATACAGCACCCCTCCTATATCACTATACAGCACCCCTCCTATATATCTATACAGCACCCTCCTATATATCTAAACAGCATCCCTCCTATATATCTATACAGCACCCCTCCACTATACTTATACAGCACCCCTCCTATATATCTATACAGCACCCCTCCTATATCCCTATACAGTATCACTCCTATATATCTATACAGCATTCTTCCGATATACCTATACAGCACCCCTCCTATATCACTAAACAGCATCCCTCCTATAGACCTATACAGCATCCCTCCTAATTATAAAATACAGCAACCCTCTTATATACTTATACAACACCCCTTCTATATACTTATAGAGCACCTCTCTTATATACTTATACACCATCCCTCTCATATACTTATACAGCATCCCTCCTATATACTTATAGAGCACCTCTCTTATATACTTATACAGCATCCCTCCTATATATCTATACACCACCCCTCCTATATCACTATACAGCATCCCTCCTATATCACTATACAGCACCTCTCTTATATACCTATACAGCATCCCTCCTATATACGTATACAGCACCCCTCCTATATACCTATACAGCATCCTTCCTACATATCTATACAACACCCTCCTATATATCTAAACAGCATCCCTCCTATAGACCTATACAGCATCCCTACTATATATCTATACAGCATCCCTCCTATATACTTATACAGCACCCCTCCTATATCACTATACAGCACCCCTCCTATATATCTATACATCATCCTTCCTATATACCTATACAGCATCCCTCCTATATATCTATACAGCATCCCTTCTATATACACCTATACAGCACCCCTCCTATATATCTATACAGCACCCTCCTATATATCAAAACAGCATCCCTCCTATATACCTATACAGCATCCCTCCTATATATCTATACAGCATCCCTCCTATATACTTATACAGCACCCCTCCTATATCACTACACAGCACCCCTCCTATATATCTAAACAGCATCCATCCTATATACCTATACAGCATCCCTCCTATATACTTATACAGCACCCCTCCTATATCACTATACAGCACCCCTCCTATATATCTATACAGCACCCTCCTATATATCTAAACAGCATCCCTCCTATATATCTATACAGCACCCCTCCTATATCCCTATACAGCATCACTCCTATATATCTATACAGCACCCCTCCTATATCCCTATACAGCATACCTCCTATATATCTATACAGCATTCTTCCGATATACCTATACAGCATCCCTCCTATATCACTAAACAGCATCCCTCCTATAGACCTATACAGCATCCCTCCTATATATCAATACAGCATCCCTCTTATATACTTATACAACACCCCTTCTATATACTTATAGAGCACCTCTCTTATATACTTATACACCACCCCTCTCATATACTTATACAGCATCCCTCCTATATACTTATAGAGCACCTCTCTTATATACTTATACAGCATCCCTCCTATATATCTATACACCACCCCTCCTATATCACTATACAGCATCCCTCCTATATCACTATACAGCACCTCTCTTATATACTTATACAGCATCCCTCCTATATACTTATACAGCACCCTCTTATATCACTATACAGCACCCCTCCTATATATCTATACATCATCCTTCCTATATACCTATACAGCATCCCTCCTATATATCTATACAGCATACCTCCTATATACACCTATACAGCACCCCTCCTATATATCTATACAGCACCCTCCTATATATCAAAACAGCATCCCTCCTATATACCTATACAGCATCCCTCCTATATATCTATACAGCATCCCTCCTATATACTTATACAGCACCCCTGCTATATCACTACACAGCACCCCTCCTATATATCTAAACAGCATCCATCCTATATACCTATACAGCATCCCTCCTATATACTTATACAGCACCCCTCCTATATCACTATACAGCCCCCCTCCTATATATCTATACAGCACCCTCCTATATATCTAAACAGCATCCCTCCTATATATCTATACAGCACCCCTCCACTATACTTATACAGCACCCCTCCTATATATCTATACAGCACCACTCCTAATTATAAAATACAGCAACCCTCCTATATATCTATACAGCATCCCTCCTAATTATAAAATACAGCAACCCTCTTATATACTTATACAACACCCCTTCTATATACTTATAGAGCACCTCTCTTATATACTTATACACCATCCCTCTCATATACTTATACAGCATCCCTCCTATATACTTATAGAGCACCTCTCTTATATACTCATACAGCATCCCTCCTATATATCTATACACCACCCCTCCTATATCACTATACAGCATCCCTCCTATATCACTATACAGCACCTCTCTTATATACCTATACAGCATCCCTCCTATATACGTATACAGCACCCCTCCTATATACCTATACAGCATCCTTCCTACATATCTATACAACACCCTCCTATATATCTAAACAGCATCCCTCCTATAGACCTATACAGCATCCCTACTATATATCTATACAGCATCCCTCCTATATACTTATACAGCACCCCTCCTATATCACTATACAGCACCCCTCCTATATATCTATACATCATCCTTCCTATATACCTATACAGCATCCCTCCTATATATCTATACAGCATCCCTCCTATATACACCTATACAGCACCCCTCCTATATATCTATACAGCACCCTCCTATATATCAAAACAGCATCCCTCCTATATACCTATACAGCATCCCTCCTATATATCTATACAGCATCCCTCCTATATACTTATACAGCACCCCTCCTATATACTACACAGCACCCCTCCTATATATCTAAACAGCATCCATCCTATATACCTATACAGCATCCCTCCTATATACTTATACAGCACCTCCTCCTATATCACTATACAGCACCCCTCCTATATATCTATACAGCACCCTCCTATATATCTAAACAGCATCAATCCTCCTATATAAGCTCCTCCTATAATCTATACAGCACCCCTCCACTATACTTATACAGCACCCCTCCTATATATCTATACAGCACCCCTCCTATATCCCTATACAGTATCACTCCTATATATCTATACAGCATTCTTCCGATATACCTATACAGCACCCCTCCTATATCACTAAACAGCATCCCTCCTATAGACCTATACAGCATCCCTCCTAATTATAAAATACAGCAACCCTCTTATATACTTATACAACACCCCTTCTATATACTTATAGAGCACCTCTCTTATATACTTATACACCATCCCTCTCATATACTTATACAGCATCCCTCCTATATACTTATAGAGCACCTCTCTTATATACTTATACAGCATCCCTCCTATATATCTATACACCACCCCTCCTATATCACTATACAGCATCCCTCCTATATCACTATACAGCACCTCTCTTATATACCTATACAGCATCCCTCCTATATACGTATACAGCACCCCTCCTATATACCTATACAGCATCCTTCCTACATATCTATACAACACCCTCCTATATATCTAAACAGCATCCCTCCTATAGACCTATACAGCATCCCTCCTATAGACCTATACAGCATCCCTACTATATATCTATACAGCATCCCTCCTATATACTTATACAGCACCCCTCCTATATCACTATACAGCATCCCTCCTATATCACTATACAGCACCTCTCTTATATACCTATACAGCATCCCTCCTATATACGTATACAGCACCCCTCCTATATACCTATACAGCATCCTTCCTACATATCTATACAACACCCTCCTATATATCTAAACAGCATCCCTCCTATAGACCTATACAGCATCCCTACTATATATCTATACAGCATCCCTCCTATATACTTATACAGCACCCCTCCTATATCACTATACAGCACCCCTCCTATATATCTATACATCATCCTTCCTATATACCTATACAGCATCCCTCCTATATATCTATACAGCATCCCTTCTATATACACCTATACAGCACCCCTCCTATATATCTATACAGCACCCTCCTATATATCAAAACAGCATCCCTCCTATATATCTATACAGCATCCCTCCTATATATCTATACAGCATCCCTCCTATATACTTATACAGCACCCCTCCTATATCACTACACAGCACCCCTCCTATATATCTAAACAGCATCCATCCTATATACCTATACAGCATCCCTCCTATATACTTATACAGCACCCCTCCTATATCACTATACAGCACCCCTCCTATATATCTATACAGCACCCTTCTATATATCTAAACAGCATCCCTCCTATATATCTATACAGCACCCCTCCACTATACTTATACAGCACCCCTCCTATATATCTATACAGCACCCCTCCTATATACCTATACAGTATCACTCCTATATATCTATACAGCATTCTTCCGATATACCTATACAGCACCCCTCCTATATCACTAAACAGCATCCCTCCTATAGACCTATACAGCATCCCTCCTAATTATAAAATACAGCAACCCTCTTATATACTTATACAACACCCCTTCTATATACTTATAGAGCACCTCTCTTATATACTTATACACCATCCCTCTCATATACTTATACAGCATCCCTCCTATATACTTATAGAGCACCTCTCTTATATACTTATACAGCATCCCTCCTATATATCTATACACCACCCCTCCTATATCACTATACAGCATCCCTCCTATATCACTATACAGCACCTCTCTTATATACATATACAGCATCCCTCCTATATACTTATACAGCATCCCTCCTATATATCTATACACCACCCCTCCTATATATCTATACACCACCCCTCCTATATCACTATACAGCATCCCTCCTATATCACTATACAGCACCTCTCTTATATACTTATACAGCATCCTCCTATATATCTATACACCACCCCTCCTATATCACTATACAGCATCCCTCCTATATCACTATACAGCACCTCTCTTATATACCTATACAGCATCCCTCCTATATACGTATACAGCACCCCTCCTATATACCTATACAGCATCCTTCCTACATATCTATACAACACCCTCCTATATATCTAAACAGCATCCCTCCTACAGACCTATACAGCATCCCTACTATATATCTATACAGCATCCCTCCTATATACTTATACAGCACCCCTCCTATATCACTATACAGCACCCCTCCTATATATCTATACATCATCCTTCCTATATACCTATACAGCATCCCTCCTATATATCTATACAGCATCCCTTCTATATACACCTATACAGCACCCCTCCTATATATCTATACAGCACCCTCCTATATATCAAAACAGCATCCCTCCTATATTGAAACGCATTTGGGACTCTACACAGAATTACATGCTGAGTATGTATTGTGTGAAATCAAAAAAATGTGAGTGTAATAACATCTGATTGTTTTTTATGTGCTAAATGTTAATTGATCTACACTGCCAGGCTGTTTTTCCTGTTTCTTCCCCACTGTTTTGAAGCAAGCACACCTGCGACAAGCTCCAACTTCAACCTTTCCAGTTTGTGGAGATCTACAATTTCTTTTCATTTTATTTTACAAAAATAAAATGTATGAACAAATGCATTACATACATAAGTAGTCATGCCATTTTTGTGACTTGAGTTTTATTTTATATCCTGATGTTTAATTTAAGAGAGTTCTGATCCTCCATTTTTTTTAATCTGTTTTATCAAAAAAATTATAAAGATCAAGTTTGATAATTTCTTCTAGAAAGGTTATCAGAACATTGAGAGATTATTTACAAGTCTCGATTTCTTTTAATAAAATATTTTTTACAGTCCCTTTTGGAAGTTGAGTTGATTTTCAATTTCTTATTATTGTTGAGTTAGCAACCATTAAAATATGAACTATTAAGCATTTAATTGATTTTGGAATTACTTCAGGAAATATGTGAAGTAAAATAATTTCTGGGGATTTGGTCAGATTTCTTCTAATATTGTAAGATGATGGCACAACCTAAGCACGCTCAACACATCCACACCGACACATGAGCGCCGACACATGTGCGCAATGACAAGAACGCAGCAGACAGGAGCGTGCTGACAGGAGCGCGCTGCTTGGACTACAGTTAAGGTGGGCTTAGGGGTCTTAGCCTGATAGGTTTTAGGGTTAGGGGGTCTTTAGGTTAGGCTTAGAGGTTCTAAGGGTTAGGGTTAGGCTAAGAGGTTAAAGGGTTAGGGTTAGGCATGGGGTATAAGGGTTAGGGTTTGAAGGGTTCATGGCGTTAGGTGTACAACTTGCGCTCTTTTATCGGTGCTCATTTGACCCACATTTTTGAACTGCTGTCGGCGCGCTCATGTCAGCACCATGTTGTTGGCGCGCATTTCCGAATGCGCCAATGACGGGGTGCCTTGTTAGATATATTAGTTATACACATTTCCCAAAATGTGATTATGGGAGGATATCTTTCATGAGTTAATCTTACCTGAGAATGGACCATAAGTCTTAAAAACTTTTAGATAATTTCTTGGCTACCTTACTATACCAGGATCTACATCCCATCATTTGATTCCACAATTAATCAAAAACAAGCAAAAACAACACTAAGATGGTTTGATCAATTGTCTTTCCTTTTGATGCATCTTTACACATCTAGGATCGTAACCTCTGTTTTGTTGGTGAGAATCAAACTTTCTTCTTCAAAATCTACCATCTTGCAACAGTTCCCACTCAGTCTCTGGAACTGTCCATATGATATGTTCCGGATCCATTTCGGGTGGTGCCCACTTTTGGGCGTGCAGATATCCATAGGTATCCATAGTATCTATGAGAGTGAGAGTAAGAGAAAGAGAGAGTGAGAGAAAGAAAGAAAGAGATTGAGAGAAAGAAAGAATGAGAGAAAGAAAAACATTTTTATAAAATTTGAAAGTAAAATGACAGAAAAGCACCCTTGTCATTGGAGCACACTCTTGAGTCTGATCTCCCTTAGGAGATTAATATTTATTAAACATAACCTTTATTGTGGATATAAGTACAATTTAATTATTAAAATCTCGAATCCAGACACTACGAGTAAAAATGTTGGCCAGATAGATGGCAATTATAAAAATAATTAAATAACTATACTCTTGTTATCCCGGAGAAAAGGAATATTCCCTTGTGTAAATAATAAACGTGCTTGGTGCAGAAGTTAGATGATCTATAGAGAAAATTGTACTGTTAAGCTAAATCCTATAAGGTGCAATAATATTAATAATAATAAAGTGTCCAGTGTATAAAGTGCTAAAGTTCTATCTAAGGTGCTAAAATATCTTGATCACAGGGATATATAGAACATGACTACATATTCAATACTAAAAGAGCAATTAAGAAATCTTAGAATTATTTATACAAGTGATTCTGGTCCAAAAAGTCAACATTTATAGAATACGTTTGAAAACATTTAGTCTATTTTCAAAGAGCCGGGACTATTCTTGCTATCTTGAATATTTCCATACTAGTGTAACCATTGAAAAAGTCAATAAAAGTGTTGAAACGCATTTGGGACTCTACACAGAATTACATGCTGAATATGTATTGTGTGAAATCAAAAAAATGTGAGTGTAATAACATCTGATTGTTTTTTATGTGCTATATGTTAATTGATCTACACTGCCAGGCTGTTTTTCCTGTTTCTTCCCCACTGTTTTGAAGCAAGCACACCTGCGACAAGCTCCAACTTCAACCTTTCCAGTTTGTGGAGATCTACAATTTCTTTTCATTTTATTTTACAAAAATAAAATGTATGAACAAATGCATTACATACATAAGTAGTCATGCCATTTTTGTGACTTGAGTTTTATTTTATATCCTGATGTTTAATTTAAGAGAGTTCTGATCCTCCATTTTTTTTTATCTGTTTTATCAAAAAAATTATAAAGATCAAGTTTGATAATTTCTTCTAGAAAGGTTATCAGAACATTGAGAGATTATTTCCAAGTCTCGATTTCTTTTAATAAAATATTTTTTACAGTCCCTTTTGGAAGTTGAGTTGATTTTCAATTTCTTATTATTGTTGAGTTAGCAACCATTAAAATATGAACTATTAAGCATTTAATTGATTTTGGAATTTCTTCAGGAAATATGTGGAGTAAAATAATTTCTGGGGATTTGGTCAGATTTCTTCTAATATTGTAAGATGGTGGCACAACCTAAGCACGCTCAACACATCCACACCGACACATGAGCACCGACACATGTGCGCAATGACAAGAACGCAGCAGACAGGAGCGTGCTGACAGGAGCGCGCTGCTTGGACTACAGTTAAGGTGGGCTTAGGGGTCTTAGCCTGATAGGTTTTAGGGTTAGGGGGTCTTTAGGTTAGGCTTAGAGGTTCTAAGGGTTAGGGTTAGGCTAAGAGGTTAAAGGGTTAGGGTTAGGCATGGGGTATAAGGGTTAGGGTTTGAAGGGTTCATGGCGTTAAGTGTACAACTTGCGCTCTTTTATCGGTGCTCATTTGACCCACACGTTTGAACTGCTGTCGGCGCGCTCATGTCGGCACCATGTTGTTGGCACGCATTTCCGAATGCGCCAATGACGGGGTGGCTTGTTAGATATATTAGTTATACACATTTCCCAAAATTCATAAAAACATTAATACTAAACATACTAAACTATATTTTTCATTACATAAGCGTTTAACAAATTCTCATGTTGTACTAGACCAGTATCCGAAAAGCTCAGTTAAAAAAAAAAAACGATATACTGAGCTTATTCTAGAATCAGCTGGTACTCGATTATCTTAATTTTAGATTTATTTTCTGTATTTCCTCCCGTTCTTTGAAAAACAAAGAAAAATACATTTGGATTATCTTAAATCAATCTAGTTTTCTCTTCTTTTCTCCCCTCTCTTCTCTTCTGTGATCTTATATGTTCCATCACCCCCTATTACTCTCTTCTTTTAATTTTATTTGTATAAATACTATTTCTACTACTTAATTATATTAATCTACTTAATCAGATTGTTGAAACAAATAAACTATTACTTTCCCTTTATTACCCTCTTCCTTTTTCTTTGATTTACCGTATATACTCGAGTATAAGATGAGTTTTTCAGCCCTTTTTTAAGGCTAAAAAGGGTCCCCTCGGCTTATACTCTAGTCACTCCCCTTAGTGTCTCTCTAACCCCCCCCCCGTGTCTCTCTAACCCCCCCATGTCTCTCTAACCCTGCCGTGTCTCTCTACCCCCGTGTCTCTTTCCCTCCCTCCCCCCTCCTCATCCTCAACCCCCCTCCTCCTCATCAACCCCCTACTCACTTTTTCCCCTCTAAATACCTCCCCCTCATTAACCTGCTTCTTCTCCGGCCTCTGCTCCGTCTTGACCCCGGCGTATACCGGGTGCTGGAACCCGGCATATGCTAATGAGCAGCGCTCATGTTACGTCACATGCGCGCCGGGGTCAAGACAGAGCAGAGGCCGGAGAAGAAGCAGGTAAGTGAGGGGGAGGTATTTAGAGGGGAGAAAGTGAGGAGGGGGTTGAGGTGGGGGTTGAGGAGGAGGAGGGGGGTTGAGGTTGAGGGGGGGCGAGGAGGGGGTTGATGAGGTTTAGCGGGGGGTTAGGAGGGGGTTGATGAGGAGGAGGGAGGTTGAGGAGGGGGGTTAAGGTTGAGGGGGGCGTGAGGAGGGGGATGAGGATGGGGGGTTGAGGATGGGAGTTGAGGATGGGGGGTTGATGAGGAGGAGGGAGGTTGAGGTTGAGGGGGGTTGAGGAGGGCTTGATGAGGAGGAGAGAGGTTGAGGAGGGGGTTGAGGTTGAGGGAGGTTGAGGAGGGGGTTGAGGTTGAGGGAAGGTGAGGAGGGGGATGAGGATGGGGGGGTTGAGGAGGGGGTTGATAAAGAGGGGGAGGGGTTGAGGGGGGGTGAGGAGGAGGAGGGAGGTGGAGGAGGGGGGATGAGGTTGAGGGGGGTGAGGAGGGGGATGAGGATGGGGGTTGAGGATGAGGATGGGGGTTGAGGAGGGGGTTGATGTTGAGGAGGGGGGTTGAGGTTGAGGGGGGGTGAGGAGGGGGTTGAGGATGAGGATGGGGGGTTGAGGGGGGAGGATGAGGATGGGGGGGTTGAGGAGTGAGGTTGAGGGGTGTTCAGGAGGGAGGATGAGGAGGGAGTTGAGTATGAGGAGGGAGGTTGAGGATGAGGAGGGAGGTTGAGGATGAGGAGGGAGGTTAAGGTTATGGAGGGGGGTTGAGGTTATAGAGGGGGGTTGAGGTTGAGGGGGTTGAGGATGAGGGAGGGGGTTGAGGATGAGGAGGGAGGTTGAGGATGAGGAGGGAGGTTGAGGATGAGGAGTGGGGTTGAGGAGGGAGGTTGAGAATGAGGAGGGGGGTTGAGGAGGGTGATAAGGGAGGGGGAAGAGACACAGGGAAGGGAGAGGCGAGAAGAGACACGGGAGAGAGAGGGGGGACACAGGGGGCAGCACATTTCCCACACTCAGCTTATACTCGAGTCACTCATTTTACCCAGTATTTTGTGGTAAAATAGGTGCCTCGGCTTATACTCGGGTCGGCTTATACTCGAGTATATACAGTATGTGATTGCTATTTCTAGTATTTAATCACAATAATTTCCTTAATCAGATTAGTTAGTACTTATTCTTTACATTATGTGAATCATTAATCCTATTCCTTCTACCTTTCCCTCTCTCTTAATTATTTCTCTTTTAGCTCACCTTTGTATTCTCTAATGCTTCGATTATTCTTATGTGCTAACTTTTAAACCCAGATTTTTCCTTTTTCTCCTTCTCTTTATTCCTTTACTAACCTATTAATCCTTGTGCACTAATTATTTTATACAAACAATGAGCCACATTCAATTTGAAGCCCGCAACTCGATCACAGACAGCCGAATGTTTGCGGGTGTGATGCGGGCTCCCGTTGGTCTCAGTCTTCAAGGCTATTCAATTGCTCAAGGCCGCAGGTTAGGGGTCCCAAGCCAAAACCGTAAGCCATGCACTGTTTCGGAGCAGTTCAGGGCGGGAACATGATCAATTCAGCAAGCCTGTAACCTCCCATTTCAAATCAACCAATAGAAAATTAGTCATTATTACGGCAGTAAAACATGGAGGTTATTATTAAAGTTAGAAAGGTTTTTCATTTAGAGGGAGAGAGAAGGAACAGAGGTGAGGGCTCTAGCATTTAATATGTTGTCTGCCCCTAGTGGTGAGATAATATATGCAAGTAGGAAAGTCAGGTGATTCCCATTCCACTATAAATGTAATCAGAAATGGGGTGGGAGGATGAGGGGCAGGGAGGGCAGGCAGGACTCCCAGAATTCAGCCTAACCAGTGAGGCCTACTGAGACCAGGATGCAGGTAAAATTTGGGGCTCAAAGAAAAAAAAAAACGGTATGAGGGACCGATAGAACAGGGAGAGAGAGAGAGAGAGAGAGAGAGAGCAGTTAGGAGAAAGGAAATGCCAAGATGTGAGAAGGAGGAGATCTAGGCAGATTATGCAGGCCATAAAAGGGGGAAGGGGGAGGAAGCCAGGCAAGATAAAGTAAGCATTTGTAAGAGTTTGAACTAATGTTGGAAATAATTAATCAAATGTCATCAAATATAATAATAAGCATATAGTAGAAATATTAATAAAAGATATTGGCTCATGGGAAGACGCAGCTTTCAAGGTCTTCTCCATACCTGATGGTGTGTATGAAACTCCCAGAATTCATGGAGGTCAATCAATTAGGTTCCGGGAGCCGATAAGCGATCACACTCGCAAATCAACAGAAAAAAGATTATGAAAATGAATGCAATACTGTTTTAGTCTATATGGGTGGTCTGATATGTATTAACTAATTGATACCCAAGATCGATTTAGCCCTAAAATGAAACATAAAAATAATAATAATATCCTGTCGATTTGCGAGCTTGAGACTGTTGTGCAACTAATTCTTCTTTTTTCTTCAAAATATAAACATATACAAATAATTTGTGTGACATAGCTTTTTTTTTCTGATTAATTTATCTAAAACATTTGTCGACACTAGATACAATATCTTTGTCAATGAGCATACATAATAAAACATATACACACATACATTATTCATACATACAACCAGCTAATCTAAAATTATTCATATATACTGGGTTATTCCAGGAGGTAAGCAGCTAATTAACTGGTGGAATTGGTTTGGTTCTAGCATCCCAAATCAGCCATTTTTTAGTGTTATTATTTAGTACCCGTCTTCTTGGAGATATCTCTCGATCTCCCGGCATCAGTCCATTCTATCTCCATTTGGCAGTAATCACTATTTGTATCATATAAGCAATTTATTCTTTTTTATAACTTTTCAGAAATATATGTAATAGACCGCTGCAGGCCGCTAGAGAGACAACTTCCTTAACGGCGGTCGAAATGTAATCAAAACATTTTTCCCAGAGCGTTTTAATTAGGGGACAAGTCCACAAAATGTGGAAATAGTTTCCCTGGAGTCCACAACCTCTCCAACATAATTTGTCCTCACTCTTATGGGAAAAATGATATATTTTCATCTGCACATTGTGCCATCTATTTATTACTTTGAAGAAGGTCTCCCTTTCGGCCCCGTTAATCTTCAATTCATTTGACCATAAAGACATACTTTTTGTTGTTTTCATTTTTATCTGAATACGTAAAAAATATTTGCATTTTTTAGGTCATATAAGAAAATTCTCCTTTAAGGAGAAATACTTCAAATTTATTCAAATTGTTGTTTAATTTCTGTGCCTTTTTTAATGTGTCTAAGATGCTTCTTAATTGAGCATACGTCAGCCAATTAAATGGTTGGACCCCATATTTATTTTCTATTTGCTGAAAGGAAGCCATCTCATCTGCAATAAATAAATTACTTAGATTTTGAAAAACATAATTTATCCAGTGATTCTTCCATGAGATGTTATAAAATTTAGTCACAGTTACAATTGTAGCAGATATACTTAAAAATGGAAAAAAATATTTTTTATTACTTTTTTTCTAAAATGAAAATAGCTTCTTTGTAATATATGCTTTGTTGTTAATATATTCCATAGCAAAATTACCCTTTAAAAATTAATGCTTTTAAATCCTTATTCAACACCATATTTTTTTCTATTTGATACCAAGCTAAGCTATCACCAGCCTCTAACCATTTAAAAGAGTGAGCAAGCAATGAAGCCTTTTGATATAGATGGAGAAGGGGATATGCAATTCCACTTGGAGAATTTCCTAAACATCTCTATCCTTTTTATTCTGACATGTTTTCTTGCATGAATAAAAGTGTCAATCGTATTTTGCAACTTTGCTATGAATTGTCTGGGAAGTTCCACCGGGTTACATCTTATCAGATAATTGATGATCGACAATATCTTAACACTGGGAATTTTCCCCGAAAAGAAGATTTTTAGTGTTTCCCAGCTTGTCCTAATAGTTTTAATTTATTCCTGAATTTTCTCACAGTTAGTTGTAATCATTTGTTTTTATGTTTTGATCAAAGATAATGCCCAGATGTTAAAGAGCTTTTCTCCCAGTCAATAGAAAACTTTTTCTTCAATTTACGTTTGAGTGAGTTTAAAATATTTGTGCTCAAGAGCTCTGATTTCTGATGGTTAACAGCCTTATTAAATTGCGATTCAGTAAATTTAAAAGAGCTCTATTTAAGCACACAGCATATTTTCTTTTTACAGAAGTTTTTAGTTAGTGAACTTCTATCCAAAAGCAAGGTCTTCACTAACTAAAAACTTCTATAAATAAATTATGCTATGTGCTTAAATAGAACCCTTTTAAATTTACTAAATCGCAATTGAATAAGGCTGTACGTTTGTAATTCGAGATCTTACTATATTGCTCTATTAGATCTAATAAATGCGGTAAAGATTTTGATGGATCTTCTAGTGACAGCACCACGTCATCTGTAAACATGGTAATTTTGTGTTACCTCTCTCCCACCCATAAACCTTACACAGCTTCGTTATTTTTAATAGCTAAAGAGCTCCAGCAACAAAATAAATAGGGTGGGAGAGAGGGGGCACCCCTGCCGAGTTCCATTACCGATGTCAAACTTATGTGATTTAAACCCCGCACCAATTACTGTGGCTGACGGGTTGAAATAAAGATCTCCGATCGCATGGTAGCCAAACAATCAAAAACCCATATCTGACAATATCTGTCTCATATATCCCCACCCTATCCTGTCAAATGCTTTTTCGGCATCTAATGACATGAACAGGGTGGGGGTATTCCCAAATTTCGAGATACATATCAAATCAATAAGCTTTCTGATGTTGTCAGGTCCATGCCTACCGGACATGAATCCTGTCTGCTCCATTGAGATCATTTTATTTAAAATATGCGTTAATCTATTAGCCAGTATCCTTGCATACAGTTTCAAATCTGCATTCATCATGGAAATTGGTCTATAATTGCTACATTAAAAAAAATCCTGTTTTTTTTTTCGGGATCATTATAATATGGGATTTCATCATATCTTTTGGAATTTTACCCAAACTTTTAAACTCATTAAATAATAATTTAAGTTGTTTTGCAAGGACCAGACCAAATAATTTATAAAAAAGATTTGTATATCTGTCGGGACATGGAGAAGTGTATGATTTTAGTTTCCCTATGGTCTCCATTACCTCTTTTTCTGTTATTGGTAAATTTAAATCTGCAAGCTCAGATTCTTAGATTCTAGGAAGTTTAATTTTGCTAAGAAAAGTTTGAATTTTGAGGGCACTCGGTTCCTCAAATAATAGATCCTTTTTCAAGTTATATAAACCTTCATAGAATTTTGAAAAAATCCTAGCTATGTTTTTTGGTTTGAAGAACCGATTACCCTCATGAATTAAATATTCAATTCGTGAATTTCGAGACTTATTTTTCATTTTGTCCACCAGCACTTTACTTGTTTTATTATCGTGATAATGGAATTTTTGTGGGAGTTTCCAAATTGCCTTATCAGAGATTTGTTGATTAATTTTATTTGTTTGTTTTTGCAAGTTTTTTTTATCTCTATATTAATATTTTCTTTTGGTTTTACTTTATGCTCTTTTTCTAAATTGTACAACTGAATTAAAAGTATCCTTAGTGGCAGACCTCTCTTTTTCTTGATTTGATGATTTAGTTTTATTAAAAGGCCTCTGAAATAGGCCTTAAATGACATCCATAATGTACTGTTCTGCTCAACAGTTCCGGTGTTTATAGCAAACATTTTTACAATTTCTTCTCTCAATTCCAAAACTTTAAGTTTATCTCTCAATAATACATCAGCCAATTTCCAGATTGGTCTGTCACTTATTTCTTGATCTAATTTGATGTTCAATTAATTCTAATGTCTATATGTCTTATATTAGCATTTACAGTGCTACGAACAGGGGTTAAACTCCCTTGCAGGTCCTATCTAGCACTTGAAGGATTTTCTCCTTCATTTGCCATTTATAGCGTGAAAAAACATTTGCGGGCTTGTGGAAAATGAGCAATTGAATAGAGATTTACGATTTTACTGTAACCCTGTGAAAGTGACAGATCAAAGGCTTCTGGAGGCTGCAAGTTACCAGTTTAACCATCGCCATTTTTTCAAGCTAGTAACTCAGGAGCCGTTTGAAGCCAGCAAATATATGCCAATTGAATAGCAAAATAGCTTCTCTTTGATTTTTTTTTTACAATTTCTGTTCCAAGTGTACAAGGAAATCTCCACAAATATACAACTCAGTTTTTAGCATCAAAGATGTTTGTGTATCAGTCCCATTGATATAACATTTCCCAGGAATCTACAGTTCGCTTTTCCATAAATTCCTGTTTCTTGTATTTCTATGAATAGTTTGGAAATACAGATGTCACTCCTTGATCTCAATATTCAATCATCAGACACATTATCAGCCATCTCAAATTGTTTACGGTGGAAGGACTTATTTGGATAGTTCAATGGCTTAATTAAAGTACTCACTATCTCAAGACCTTGTGCCTAAGAATATTATCCAGGCTCTAGGGTTGTATGCAGGCTTTCTATCTTGCTAATAACCTAGGTTTTCAAACTGCTTGACATTTTCAAATCCCTATGATTTAGATCTCAGTCCAAATTTAACGTTTTCCTTTTGCAGGAATTTAATTCATGTCAATCTCATAAATATCCCAGTTTGCAGGAGTTTTACGTCTACGTACATTTTTCCAGAGGTTTCAATTATGTCCCTTCTGTAACTTTATAAGAAAGCACAATAGTATAGGTATCACTCCTTGTCACTCATTGTCACTCATAGTTTGCGAATAGTGCATTCCCAAGGCCCGAAATTAGTGGCAAAACTGCTCATTGCGAGGCCCGCGATGAGTGCCTTTAGACGCAATGGGTACACGGGGGTGAGTCCCGCAAAGTTGCAAGTTTGCGCAAAGCGCATGTCGAGGTCCTCAATGAGCGCCAAAGGCGCTCATTGCGAGGCACAGAAGGGAGAGGGGGGCAGAGACAGGGGAGGGAGAGGGCAGCAAAGAAACTCAGGGGAGGGAGAGGGGGGAAAGACACAGGGGAGGGAGAGTGGGAAAAAGACAAAGAGGAGGGGGTGGGGGTAAGAAACACAGGGGTAAGAGGGGGAAGAGACACAGGGGAGGGAGAATTGGGCAAATAGACACAGGGGAGGGAGAACGGGGCAAAGAGACACAGGAGACGGAGAGGGAGGAGAGAGACACCGGGGATGGAGAGGGAAGGGAAAAGACACAGGGAAGGGAGAGGACGGCAAAAGACACGGGGGGAGGGGGAAGTTACACAGGGAATGGGGGGATGAGACACAGGGGATGGGGGGATGAGACACAGGGGAGGAAGAGGGAGGAAAGAGACATAGGGAGGGGAGAGAAGAGACACAGGGGAGGGAGAGGGAGCGAAGAGACACAGGGGAGGGAGTGGGGGAAGACACATGGGGGGGGGGGAGTAAAGTCAAATATTATCCCGTCATTTGTGATGGGAGACCCACAATGGGTGCCAATGGCGCTCATTTCGAGGCTCGCAGAGAGGAGAGAGAAGGAGAGAAGAGGGGGGGAGAGGACACAGAAGGAGGGTAGGAGAGAGAGAAGCTGTGCATAGCGAGGCTGGCATTGCCAGGCTTTGCCGCTCATGGAGAGGCTGGCCTCGCATTGTGTGGCAAACAACAGCATTGCAAGGCTTGCAAATATTATGCCTTAATTTGTGACGGGCAAGTGGCTAATATATAAATACAAGGGTTTATTGGTTAATATAATCAGTATAATAAATGAAGAGTTCATTTTGATCCCATTTAGAAAGTTATTATCCAAATTGTGGGGATATATGTTAGAAATATATGTTAGGAAGAGCAAAGATGTAGACTTTCTATGTATTTTCACAAAAGAGGGCCTATTATAAGTTTCCTTGAATTTACCTCTTAAATAGGAGGTTTATGGCCACCAGAGCCACTTGTTCATTCGGTTAATATATATTACTGTACCTTGTTCAGCAGTCCTTCTATTTGTGTATTCCTCCAGCAGTGTAAGGGTAAGGTTGGACTTTATTTATCCATATACCATTAACATTTTTCATCATGGTAAATTGAGTGAGAATGGAGTATGGCTCTTTTTGTTCTCCGCAACTGTGGGAGTGAGGCCTTCAACACCACAACTGAGCTCTAAATTCAAATCAGGGCCAGGTTGTTTCTTTTAATCTGGGTTCTCTCCAATTAACAAACTTACTACTGCTAAAATGCATATATTTTTCTGGATTTTTGTAACATTATTAAATTCAAACCAAGTTAGGAATTTTACTGGATTCAGTGGTGTATTTCTGCTTAGGCCAATGAAGCCCAGGCCTAGAAAAGCACATATCCATGTGCAGCAGCCAACCATAAGTTGTCAATGCTATGCCATGTAATATGGTGTTCATATGCACAGTTATAAGGGTAATTGGTGTTTAAAAAAAAAACACATATGCCTCTTCCTCTGTGCTGCTGATGTACTTTTATAACAAGTAGTGTGCTGGGACTCACAGCAACCTTATTTGGTTCTATGTTACTCAGTAAATTAAGCAGTGATTAAAAAGCAGATCACATATTATAATTGTCAAACTGCGATTCGTCGTCACGCTTGCGACGAATCGCAGTTTGACAATGATCCGATCGCAAAGGCGATCGGATCGTGAACTGCGCATTGCGCAGCAGTAGCCGCGTGGCGCGAGCCGCGCATGCGCACAGCGCGCGCGAGCCGCGCATGCGCACACCGCGGCACGAGCCGCCCATACGCACACCGCGGCACAGAGGGAGAGGGGGAAGAGGCACAGGAAGAGAGGGGGGAAGAGGCACAGAGGGGGGGAAGAGTCACAGAGGTAGAGGGGGAAGAGACAGAGGGAGAGGGGGGAAGAGACACAGGGGGGAGACACAGAGAGAGGGGGAAGAGGCACAGAGGGAGGGGGAGAGGCACAGAGGGAGGGGGGAGAGACACAGAGGGAGGGGGGAGAGACACAGGGAGGGGGGAGAGACACAGAGGGAGGGGGGGAGAGACACAGAGGGAGGGGGGAAATAGACATGGGGGGAAAGAGACACAGGGGAGGTGGAAAGAGACATGGGAGGGAGAGGTGGGAAAGAGACACAGGGGAGGGAGAGGAGGGGGGAAGAGACACAGGGGAGGTAGAGAAGGGGGGAGAGACAGGGGAGTGAGAGGAGGGGGGGAGACAGGGGAGTGAGAGGAGGGGTAAGAAACACAGGGGGGCAGGAGATACAAGGGAGGTAGACGAGGCGGAAGGAGACACAAGGGAGGGAGAGGAGGGGGGAAATGAGGGAGGAAGTAGACAGGGGGAGAGACTCGCAATGAGCTCCAAAGGGGCTCATTGCAAGGCATCACATATTATAATTGTCAAACTGCGATTCGTCGTCACGCTTGGGACGAATCGCAGTTTGACAATGATCCGATCGCAAAGGCGATCGGATTGTGCGCATGCGCAATGCGCATTGTGAACTGCGCATTGCACAGCAGTAGCCGCGCTTGAACGCGCATGCGCACAGCGCGACACGAGCCGCGCATGCGCACAGCGCAACACGAGCCGCGCATGCGGACAGCGCGGCACGAGCCGCGCAGCATGCTCAATGCGCGGTGAGAAGATGCACAGAGGGAGAGGGGAGAAGAGGCACAGAGGGAGAGTGGGGAAGAGGCACAGAGGGAGAGTGGGGAAGAGGCGCAGAGGGAGAGCGGGGAGAGGCACAGAGGGGGGAAGAGACAGAGGGAGAGGGGGGAAAAGACACAGGGAGAGGAGGGAAGAGACACAGGGGGGAGAGACACAGAGGGTGAGGGGGGGAAGAGACACAGAGAGAGGGAGAAGAGGCACAGAGGGAGGGGGAAGAGACACAGAGGGAGGGGGAGAGGCACAGAGGGAGGGGGGAGAGACACATAGGGAGGGGGAGAGACACAGAGGGAGAGACACAGAGGGAGGGGGAGAGACACAGAGGGAGGGAGGGGAATAGACATGGGGGGAAAGAGACACAGGGGAGGTGGAAAGAGACATGGGAGGGAGAGGTGGGAAAGAGACACAGGGGAGGGAGAGGAGGGGAGAAGAGACACAGGGGAGGTAGAGGAGGGGGGGAGACACAGGGGAGTGAGAGAAGGGGTAAGAAACACAGGGGGGCAGGAGATTCAAGGGAGGTAGACGAGGCGGAAGGAGAAACAAGGGAGGGAGAGGAGGGGGGAAATAAGACACAAGGGAGGAAGTAGACAGGGGGAGAGACTCACAATGAGCTCCAAAAGGGCTCATTGCAAGGCCTGTAAAGTAGAGGGGGAGAGGCTTACATTGTGTGGCAAACAGCATTGCCAGGCTTCAGTTTTTATTGCCGTCATTTTTGACGGGCAAGTCGCTAGTTTGTTAATAATTACCTTATGATAACCAGATTTCCAGGGACAATTCTGCAAATGGGACAGAAAGAAAGGGTGAAAAACTTCTGAATTATACTAGTGGCATATTACTAACAAAATAATATAAATAAATGATCATAATCAATCACAATGGTATGAACTGGCATCTAAAGGAGTAATGACTCTACCATAAAAACATTATAAATATGCGATTCTGCAAATTTAAAAGTGCTCTATTTAAGCACAGAGCATATTTCATTTACAGAAATTTTTAGTTAGTGAAGACCTTGCTTTTGGATAGAAGTCCCCTAACTAAAAACTTCTGTAAAAAAAATATGCTATGTGCTTAAATAGAGCCCTTTTAAATTTACTGAATCGCAATTTAATAAGGCTGTATATTTGTAGGTGACCCAACATAAATATTACATCAGAACTATCTCTTTCCTTAGACATATTCAGCCATAAGCTGTCAGACAGTAGTATTACTTATGCACCAGGCTGATTGGTACAATCCATACGATAAACCCCTCTACCTTTGCATGCTACTTTTATAAAAGCAGCAATAAAATAAAGCTGAAAAGTATTAAAATTAATTCTAATTAATTATGGTTACCTACAAAATAATCCAACCTCCAGGGACATTTCCAGGAACACAATTTTGATTTGTGTTTGTATATTGTTTTGTTTTATTCAAAGATTATTAATTATACAAATACATTTAATATATTAATGTACATAATAATTAGAATGCTTTGTGTCTCTGAAAACAAATATTCATAGACAAGATCCAATAATTTACTTTAAACTTATTTACCATGTAATTGGTATTTGCGAACTAAATGAGTCTAAGGATGAAAAATGCTCTGAATAAGCGTTGGTACCTACTGACACATGATACTACATTGAGTACATTTTTACCTTGCTGATTTATTAACTTCTAGTTGTTTTGAAGAACAAAGTCAAGTCAATTTGTGGCTGCAACCTATAAGGGGTTTGTTTAGATGTGGTAGATGAAAGGCATGCGACTCCATCAAACCAGCCAAAGAATCTGTAAATCCTTTAACGAAAAAAGTCTATGAGATTAGACAATTCTTCAATTGGAATTCTATAGAGGTTGTTTACATAAACCAGTGTCCCTGCAATAAGATCTATGTGGGGGAAACAATCCGCTAGCTACATAGACAAGTATTAGAACACGTATATGCAATTAGAAAGGATTTGGACGTGCCAGCATCTAGACATTTTGACAATTCTAAATTGGGACCAAGAAAGGACGACATTAATAGGTGCCTTTTACCAAAAGAAAGTAGTTGGATTTATTATCTGCAATCACAGTGCCAGAATGAGGGTTTCTCAGCTGCAGCATACATTTATTTAAATATTAAAGCCTCTTATTATACTTCCTTTTAGACATATTGCAGGGTATGAACTACTCGCAATAACAACTTCACTCTATATATTTTCTTTATTATTTGTACTCAGTTTTACTGTCCCTTTATCCATGTCACCATATAGTCCATCACTCAATACATCCAGTCACCCCCTTTTTTCCCTGCATGTAGTTTTTACTATCTTACACATACTAATCACTTGGGTCTTCTGACCCCTTAGCTTCACACTGCCTGAAATCACCACTCTAAATTCACACCTCACAGTTTCACATAGATTGTTTCATATGTATCTATAAACATTTATGAATAAACATATAGAGTGATTACAATTGTAAATGTTTTTCTTAGTCCCAGTAACTACATTCCCACCCTTCTCTATAATATAAGATCAGTGCAGTGCCGGAACAAGCCTGCAACTCATACTGCCAAGCACATGGAGGAGCTGATCTGATCACAGGCTGCCCATCCTACCCGCAGCACACCTCAACCCAGTGTGTGTGACAGGGTGAGTGTGTGTGTGTGTGACAGGCTCAGTGTGTGTGCGATATGACAGGATGAGTGTGTGTGACGGGCTCAGTGTATGTGTGTGACAGGCTGAGTATGTGTGTGACAAGGTGAGTGTGTGTGTGGCAGGCTCAGTGTATGTGTGTGACAGGCTGAGGTTGTGTAATATGACATGCTGAGTATGTGTGTGACGGGGTGAGTGTGTGTGTGTGACAGGCTTAGTATGTGTGTAACAGAGTGAGTGTGTGTGTGACAGGCTCAGTGTATGTGTGTGACAGACTGAGTATGCGTGTGACAGGGTGAGTGTGTGTGATAGGCTGAGTGTGTGTGATATGACATGCTATGTATGTAACAGAGTGTGTGTGATATGACATGCTGAGTGTGTGTGACAGGCTGAGTGTGTGTGTGACAGGCTGATTGTGTGTGTCAGGATGAGTGTGTGTGACAGGCTCAATGTATGTGTGTGACAGGCTGAGTGTGTGTGATATGCCATGCTGAGTATACAGTATGTTTTAAAGGGTGAGTGTGTGTGTGTGTGACAGGCTGAGTATGTGTGTGACAGGCTAAGTGTGTGTGATATGGCATGCTGAGTATGTGTGTAAAAGGGTGAGTGTGTGTGTGACAGGGTGAGTATGTGTGACAGGCTCAGTGTATGTGTGTGACAGGCTGAGTGTGTGTGATATGTCATGCTGTGTATGTGTGTAACAGGGTAAGTGTGTGTGTGTGACAGGATGAGTGTGTGTAACACCGTGATGAGTGTGTGTGACAGGCTCGGTGTATGTGTGTGACAGGCTGAGTGTGTGTGTGATATGACATGCTGAGGATGTGTGCAACATGGTGAGGGCTTGTGTGTGACACTGTGACGAGTGTGTGTGTGACAGGCTCAATGTATGTGTGTGTTATAAAAACGGTTAAATTAATTAATTACAATATTATTATTCATAGTCCCCTCACTGGTCAGCTGTCCACACAAAGGATTCCTTCGGCCACATGTAAAACTAGACATATCCGGTTCTCAAAGTTACACACACCCATGCGTTCAAGAATACCATATATGGTCTTCTGCTATTTCTCTGGATTAAACAGGGCTAGTGAAATCCATCGCCATCATGTGGTCATTCGGCAAATCCATCCACTACTCAGATGTGTACTCTCCAAGTGAGTGAGAAAAAGAATGAATATAGATAGCCTTTCAGCCTTATATTAAAGCTGGTAATTATTCCTTACTTCTGACGCTAGGTGTGTGTTACAGTGTGTGACAGGCTGAGTGTGTGTGTGTGATATGAAAGGCTGAGTATGTGTGTAACAGGGTGAGTGTGTGTGACGTAACAGGCTGAGTATGTGTGTGACAGGGTGAGTGTGTGTGATATAACAGGCTGAGTATGTGTGTAACAGGGTGAGTGTGTGTGTGACAGGCTGAGTATGTGTGTGACAGGCTGACTGTGTGTGTCATATGACAGGATGAGTGTGTGTTTGTCAGGCTGAGTGTGTGATATCTGCTCCTCTTTCAGTATGTAAATCCAGCTCTGTACGCAAGAGCGCTGCCAGCCATTTTGGGAGAAGAAGACCGGGATGCAGGACAGTCAAAGCAGGGGATGGACATCTCCAGAGGACCTCTCCAGTGGACAGTCCCCGAGGTGGTTAGTGCCCTCATTTTTTTTAAATCCATCACGGGAGGGGGGGGGGGGAATTAACAAGGAATATTACTGTTTTCTCCCTTGTCTTTAAAATGCAGATCTATTTCATAATTAGTATAGCTGTTGGTTGTGTGCCATACAATTACTCTGACCAATTCAATGACACTCTATGTGGTGAATAGTGGTCCTCATATGGTGATTAGTGCCCTCATTAATGCCCCCCATATGATGACTAGACAAATCACCATATGGGGGGCACTAATCATTAGTGTGCTTCATATGGTGATTAGTGCCCCTTGTGCACTCATTGGGTGATTAATGCCTTCATATGGAGATTAGTGCCCTCATATGGTGGTTAATGCCCCCCATATGGTGATTAGACTAATCACCATCTGGGGGGCATTAACCACCATATGAAGCGCACTAATCTCCATATAAAGGGCACTAAACAGAGGGGGGACGGGGCGTAAAGGGGATGGTGTTGGGGTGGCGTGAAGGGTGGGTGGGGTTTTGGGGGCGTGAAGGGAGGGTTGTTTTACTGTTAGGGGTCCCCACAACTTGGGAAATGTTATCAAAGGGTCACGGCACCAAAAAGGTTGAGAACCACTGCGTTAGGCTCTTGCAGGGACTTTTGATTGTCTATCTGGTGTTTTGTCTATTAGGACAATGGAATAACTGTGAGGTTCCTTTTTGGGATATTTGGCTTCCTCCCATTTAGTCGGTTATAGAGACTGATATAGCCAGTAATATGACCAAATTAGGTCCCAGAATTCATGGTTCTGTTTTGTTTTTAGTGTGTGTTTTTTATACATCGCCATAATGGTTAGCCTGGGAGATAAAAGGGCAAAAGTACGTTAGAGCACACTAGTCAATGGGAAGTTTATTACTTTTATAGTATTGCAGTGCAGGTCTTTTTGTCAAGATACAGGGCTCCTATCAAGCAAATTTGGGCATTAACATAGACTTGCCCTTCAGATAGGAGGATCAATCAGGATCACAGGGTCTCTTTCTCTCTAATATTTTTGTAATCACTCTCTTTTGTTGAGATCCTTTATTAAAGGTATTCCGATTTTTTATTATACCTTGCCATTGTGACGGCACTTTTTGATATATCCATTATTTTGGACACTATACTCCACAACTTTTGATCCTGTGCATATCAACCCCAGGCTATAATGGTGCTATGATGTTTTTAATTGCAGCATTTTTTGAGCTAATAAAATTAATTCCCTATGTAAATAGTGTTTATCACGTCTGGATTTTGGGAGGCCCAGGGGAACTCTTTGCCACCCCATTTCTTCATACCCAGAGCATTACTGGACTATTGTGGACTGTGTATTTACCTTGGGATGTGAGAACTTCCCTGGGTTAAAATATGATTTCACTATTATCTGTATCTTGGTTTATGAATATGCTAGGTTCTGTATAGTTTAGAATGGCAGGGTACCTATGCTCATTGTGGTCATGCCCAGGGTTTGTTGGAATAATGTGCCTAGTCCTGAGATGACCAGCCCTGCATATTTCAGTTGGACTTTTATTGTTTATATTGTTTATGACTGAATACAAATGTTACAGGGATTGTTGTAAATAATATATTAGATGGCCAGCAGATGGACAGCTCTGCAGTATGTTGCAACTTGCCCACCTGCCAAGCCCAAAATAGATGACTATGTCTCCTAGATAAACCTTGAACACTCTTCAAGATTACAGCCATGGCAACTACAAGGCCAGTGGTGGCAATTAGCATGGAGGCTGAACAGATGCATCCCATATCTGTTCACAAGTGGATTTACCTTAAAAAGTAAAGGCTGATAAACTGCAGAGTGCACTAATTGTGCCCAGGTGAGAGGAGTGTGGCTTGACTGTTAAACTTGTATAAAAGGTTTGTGAGCTGGTTTGGGGTCTGTTTACAAGTGGATTTACCTTAAAAAGTAAAGGCTGATAAATTGCAGAGTGCACTAATTGTGCCCAGGTGAGAGGGGTGTGGCTTGACTGTTAAACTTGTATAAAAGGTTTGTGAGCTGGTTTGGGGTCTGTTTACAAGTGGATTTACCTTAAAAAGTAAAGGCTGATAAACTGCAGAGTGCACTAATTGTGCCCAGGTGAGAGGGGTGTGGCTTGACTGTTAAACTTGTATAAAAGGTTTGTGAGCTGGTTTGGGGTCTGTTTACAAGTGGATTTACCTTAAAAAGTAAAGGCTGATAAATTGCAGAGTGCACTAATTGTGCCCAGGCGAGAAGGCAGAAGTTAATAGAAACCGGAGAAGGGGAACTTGTGAGCTTGCGAACATTTTCAGTATCAAGTGCAATTCTAGTAAAAGCCTAGGAGTTTAAATAAAAGGAGGGCCTTCAAAGAAAAGGGAGGGCAGATTTATAGTGCAAAGGAGGAAAACTTTATATAAATATATTATATTATATTCTTTATTTTTCCCACTGAAATTTCGTAGACAATAATAATAATTATGAGTCAGTCCAGTGGCAACCTTATTCAGTGTACATCCTGTCAAATGTATGCACTACTGGAACAGATGATCCAGGGTCCATACCTCTGTGACAGGTGTGAGCATGTTGCCTCTTTGGAAGCTCAAATTGAAGATCTGGAGAGGAGAATTGCAGCACTTAGTGATATTGCTCCACTGGAAAGGGAGTTGGTGCTCACGGAGCACAGTTTAGCTCCT